>OY757013.1:45533584-45844577 GCA_963580285.1 Lucinisca nassula
GATATATAAGACAACAGAATTAACACTAGTCCATGTACGTCCATTATCTAAATCAACTGAATTGAATGAGAAAGTATACTTGCAAACATTCAAGGGAGTTAGCCCTTTCAATATAGTTCTGTCCCTTAAAAGTAAGGGATGTTCTCTTTAAAGAAAGAAGACTACGGCCTATTTAGGGGTATCTCACAAGAAGCCATTTCAGGGAAAAAAATCCTAGTTTAGGGTTGGTACATATCACGAGAAAAAGTCATATTTTTGTCGCGCCTGTTTTAGGCATGGCATGAAATAGGAGTCCGTTTTTCAGTCCATTCGTCTGTTTGTTCGTCAAGCCATCAGCATTTGCGACCACCTTATTATGCACCATTATGTTCAAGTCCCTTTCTAAAAAACTTCAAGAGCTTCCGGCAAGCGAATTTGTGTCTTCGAGCATTCCGTCATGACAAATTTTAACTGCGCATGTCCAGCTATTCAGAGGGGCCAGGGATATGGCTTTCTGTCTGAAGGTTCCTCTTGATTCACTGCCCGTATGAGCGAGCAGCGAAGGTTCTGGCGAGACTGCGCGGATGCGCAGGCTCGCCTGAACCTTCGCTGCTCGCATAGGCGATAAGTACCAAAATCGCTTGACGGGGCCCATATATAGTTATACTTCGTATACATTTGCATCTAGGGAAGGTAAACTTCAATTCAAGCATCTGTAGGTGACCTTGACCTACGTTTGATGGTTCACTGACTTTGTGAACTTACGCGTCGTCCCTAGCGACCACCTTAACCTCAAGAACTATAAGAGTTTCCTTAATGATACTTTGTATAGACCTGACTCTAGGGACAAGCATCCGTAATTTACGGCTTGCATTTCACTGGCTTACGGAACTATTGCGTCATCCATTAGGGCAAGTCCATTTCTCTAGAACTAAAAGAGCTTTATTATTAATACTTGACACAAACTTGCATCTAGGGATGGCAACATTAATGCAAGCGTCAATATTTGACGTTTGCTTACAGTTCATTTTTCACTGACTTTGTGAACTATTGCGTCATCCCTTGCGTTAACTCCAAAGTCCATTTCTCCAGAACTATTAGAGCTTCATTAATGACACTTGGTACAAACTTGCATCTAGGGATGGCAACTTCAATCCGTATTTGACATTGACCTACATATCATGGTTCGCTGCTTTTGTGAACTATTGCGTCATCCCTAGCATCCATATTTGACATTGACATACATTTCATGGTTCACTGACTTTGTGAACTATTGCGTCATCCCTAGCATCCATATTTGACATTGACCTACATTTCATGGTTCACTGACTTTGTGAACTATTGCGTCATCCCTAGCGTCCAAGTCCATTGTTCAAGTACTATAAGAGCTTCATAATGATGCTTGAAACAGACTTTTATCTAGGGATGGTAACTACAATGCAAGCATCCAAACATACAAACAATTTGCCGTTAAAAATTCCAATAAATAGTATGAAAGGTAATATAGGCATAGCAACAGATAAGCTTGGGATTTTGTGATAATTGAAGAATATTTTTTTTTCAATTTTCTCTATAAACCTATGCTGTGGGTATTCATTAGAACCGCCTCGGCGAGGCTGTTCTAATGAATGCCCACAACATAGGTTTGTATGAAGAAATAAAGAAAACTATCATTCGGTCATCAAAAAATACCAAGCTTATCTGTTGCTATGATAGGGCCTTATCCCGAAACAAATGTTGTAGACATTTGACAGAATCCTTGTTTATTGGAGTAATAGATTAGAAGAAGCTTTCGTGAGTATGGAATCGATATACAGTGGAACTTCAATGGCTCGAACACCTTTGGGACCTCGAAAATCTGTTCGAGACTGGGGTAGTTCGAGCCACTGAGGTTACTGTCAGGAGGCATAACGAGATACTTTTAGACATCTTTTCGGTGTTATATAATGATGTGTGTACTCATTAGAATCACCTCATCGAGGCGATTCTAATGAGTACACACAGCAGAGATTTGCAAGATAAGAGACTAAAATCTCTTTAATTATCCTCCACTATTTCTTATGCAGAGGATTTCGCTAGGGCCTCAAGAATGGGTTCGACACATCCGTGGTAAACGAACCATCGGTGTTCGAGCCATCGAAGTTCTACTGTTTGTGTTTCCAACCCGAAGGGATGCATGTGCCAAACGAGACCGAGGCTAAGCCTTGAGCTAATGATTCATTACATTGGAATAGTCCTTACAACGAGTTTTGTCGTTAATGTGGATACCGTATTATGGTTATTAATACCGCTTCTACTGCCTTGCTGTAGGGGCCAGCTCTTTTAACGCGGCGTATAGAATGGATTGCTAGCAACGGATACCGCGGTTAATACCTGGATGGGTGACCGCGTTGCTTCCTGATTGGACGGGTCATAAGGTGGCAACGGTGAGATAGAAACAGTGACGCTGATGTTTTGTAGAGACGCCGCCCTCGAGGTTGGCTCGTGAGAGATATGAGACATCGAGAAGAAATTCAAAATTGATACGGACTTGCTATATGAGCTAGCTCTTTTGGCGGCGCGGTTAGAGTGGTTGCCTTTTTCTCCCCCGACCGAATAGGTTCGGAGGATATAGCGATCAGTCTGGCGTCTGTCCGTCCGTCCGTAGATGAAACCTTGTGATGGCCATAACTCTAATACCCTTTGAGATACATTGATGGTACTTGGCACAATTGTTCACAAGGCTAAGACAGCGTGTCATGCGCAAGAAATACAACTCATGGTGGTATAGTTTTTTTAGTTATATTTTCCTCGAGTAAAATAGAATGACTACCTTGTGATGGACATACCTCCAATACCCTTTTGACATATTAATGGTACCGGGCACAATTGTTCACCAGGCTAAAACGGCGTGTCAGGCGCAAGAACCACAACCCTGAGTACTGTTGTTTATGAGTAATCCACCCTTCCAATAAAATAAGAGTGCCTACCTTGTGATGATCATAACTCCAATATGCCCTTTGCGATCAATTGATAGTACCTAGCACAATTCTTCACAAGGCGGAGATGGCGTGTCATGCACAAGAATTGCAACTCTGGGTGCCATGGTTTTTTAGTTATCTCCCCTTCCAATAAAATAGAATCATCACGTAGGTTTGGCCATATCCCCAATACTCTTTGAGATATATTGATGGTACTTGTTACAGATATATATGAGGTTAAGCAGGCGTGTCATGTGCAAGAACCACGACTCTGTGTGCACCAGTATTTTAGTTATCTTCCCAAACAATATAACCTTGTAATGGTTATAACTTCAATACTGTTTCAGATATAATAATAATACTCGGCACAATTGTATGCAAGGTTGGGACGGCGTGTCCTGTTTAAGAACCACAACTCTGTGTGCTATAGTAGTTGAGTTATCTCCCCTTCCAACAAAACAGATGGCCACCTTGTTATCATCATATCTCCAATACCCTTTGAGGCACATTGGTGGTTAACCAGCCGTGTCATGCACAAGAATTACAACTTTTGGTGCCATGGTTTTTGAGTTATCTTCCCTGACAATATAAACTTGTGATGGTCATTACTCAAATACCCTTTAAGATATATTGATGGAACTTGGCACAATTGTATACAAGTTATAGAAGGCATGTCATGCACAAGAACCACAACTCTTGATGCTGTGGTATTTGAGTTATCTCCCCTGCCAATTTAACTGTATGACTACCTTGTGATCACCATACCTCCAACACCCTTTGAGACTAATAAATGGTACTTGGTACAGCTGTACATGGGGTTAAGCAGGCATATCATGCGCAAGTACCACAATTCTGAGTGCCCTGGCGTTTTAGTAATCTCACCTGACAATATAATCTTGTGTTTGCCATAACTCCATTACCCTTTGAGATATATTGCTGGTACTTTCCACAATTGTATACAAGGTTGAAAATGCATTTCATATGCAAGAACCGCAACTCAGTATGCCAGTACTTTGCGCATTGGAAATCTTGGATCTTCATCATGTTAAGAAGCGATCCTTAGTTTCATTAGGTGAAGATAATCTCAATAAACATTACATATACAAAATCCTTCAGATTTTGCAGCAATGTACTGTGTGCTTAATGGTGATCTTAATTCTAGTGCACTTTCTATTTGTGTACAATCTTCTGAATGTCATATTGGATTTTGGTCAGAGGATTCTCCATCTCTTCTAATGGCTATTTTTCACGAAGTTTTGTTTGTTTGATTTGAGGTTTAACATCCTCGTCAACACTGTAAAGGTATTTTGGAGACGTTGCTTCCAATTTTGTGGGACTTTTACCCGACATTGAGATGAAATGACATCTCAAGCCCTGTCGTCCAGTGAAACCAATAGGGTTATTAGCATGGACGGTCCGCCTCGCACCGAGGTTCCTGCACAAGCTTAGATCCTCTAAGCGGTTTACCAGTACTAGTGTGCGGGCCGGATTCAGCTCTGTGTGGAAGCATCATGCAGCCCATATATTTCTTCAAGCCCCTATGGGCTGCATGATGCTTCCACGCAGAGCTGAATCCGGCCCGCACACTAGTACTGGTATACCGCTTAGAGGATCTAAGCCTGTCCAGGAACCGCGATGCGAGGCCGACCGTCCATGCTAACAAACCCTATTTGGTTTCATTGGGCGACAGGGCTTGAGATGTCATTTCATCTCAAGGTCGGGTAAAAGTCCCACAAAATTGGAAGCAACGTCTCCAAAATGACCTTTACAGTGTTGACGGGAACGTTAAACCTCAGATCCAACAAACAACCAATGTAATTATGTCATTAAGACAAGTTAAAATTACTAAACTTCGTTCAGAATATCTGAATCATCGATTTTTTCGTTTCTCGCTTTTAATACTCATTTTAGCCCATATATCACTATGGGAAAGTTTTAGACCTCACCCTCCGCCGATTTCTCCAGCAAGTCGTATGCCTCTGCGACAGGTGGGAAAGGCTGTGATTATTTGGAGACAATGGCCATATTCGACTGGGAAGTTTCGTGAAATTTTCGTGAAATTCCACGCAGGAGTGTGGTGTTATCTTGTAATAGCCGATCACATGGTCCAATCAAATATGAGTTATTTTTCAAGTACATAAGCGATCGTGGAGCACGATTCTATTTGAAGGAAAAGTCGAACCTTTCGTGCACCACGGTCGCTTATGAGCTATACGCAAATAAAATATTTGATTGAACCATGTGACCAGCTATTACAACTAGGAATCACACTCCTACGTGGAATTTCACGGAAATTTCACGAAACCTACCAGTCGAATACCGTCAATGCAAACTCTTTATTTTCGTTCACAGACTAAGACATTCCGACAGGTTCGGCACACCCTTTATAACCATATATAGAAGTGGTTAGTGCTCTTGTACATTACAAGGGCGTCTATGTTTTATTTGAACGATCACTCCATGGAAAACCATTAGCTGTGACAACACATCTGATATCGGTATAATTCTTTTTGACGACTGTTGACAGCACATCGCGCTAGTGACTTCCCGTTCATAATGAGCCTCTATCTAGCAATTCGAATGTAAGGTGTGTCGCAATGGCATATCTATTTATATCGTGCGTCACATGGATTTGAATATTTATTATTCTACCTGACAATCATCGTCACATGGACTTAGTCTGTGCTCTCATTTATTTGTTTAGCAATTTTCTCCAAATAATCGCAGCCTTTACTGACTGTCGTAGAGGTATACGACTTGCTGGAGAAATCGGCGGAGTGTGTGGTCTAAAACTTTCCTATAGTGATGTATGGGCTAAACTGAATATTAAAAGGAAGAAACGAAAAAATCGATGATTCAGATTTTCTGAACATAGTTTACCTATTTTGCTTGATATGTAGTGGATGTTGGTAATTCTTTCTTTTTGTGTTTGTGATCACATTGACCTCTGGCACGATTCCCTCTTTGTGTCTGTTCAAAAGACCACACTCAAAAAGGTGGCGTGAATGTAGAATTTAACTGTATTAGCGGTGGTATTAAATATGTTGAACAACTAAAATGTGTTGTGCTCGATGTGTTCGTAAAAGCAGACATAGAGAATTTATCAGCGTAGTCAAACTATTTTCTGTTTGGAATTTAGGGTCATTTTCTTTTTCTGATCAAAACAAAGATTGTGGTTGCTCTTTAGAACCGGCTCAATGAGGCCGTTCAAGCGAGTACACATCATCAACGGTCCTGCACAAAGGTCAATGCATGATGACTCTTCTTTGGTTTGACTCTTCGTGGTCTACCTGGTGATTTTCTTTAGCTACAGCATACAGTGTGTGAAACAGGCCCTCGTCTTTAATTCATCACAGTTATTCAATTTGATTAGTATCTCAGTTTGCTCTAATATGTATCTGTGATGGTCTATTGACAGAGATATATACCTTCAGATGGACCAACGATTTTGGGTGTTAACCTAGTGTGAAGGTTGGGTCCATAGATTCGATAAAAACTCCAAAGTAGTTCTCGATACAGACCGCCCGACGGCGTTTGCTTTAATTTTGCTTATTTAAACTCTTATCCTGCTGTTCACGACAACCCCTTTCTTTGCTAACGGTGTAGATCCAGATCAGATGGCTTCTTTATTGCAAACAGTGTAGATCCAGATCTGAAGAATCCATCTGATCAGGATCTACACAGCATTGCAGACAGTGTAGGTCCAGATCAGATGGCTCCTTAAGAAGCCATCTGATCAGGATCTACACTGTTTTGCATTCAATTTATGAATTTGTAGCCATAAATTACATCAAGTTATTTGATTGACTGATAGACAGAAATGGGTGTGGCTTAAATGAATATTCAGCAAGATAAGGGTTAAATGTAGACGGGGCTCTTCATATTATATGTGCTTATGATTGTGCATTATTATTTTTATTTCTTTAATTTTCCGTAATTGTACCAGTTGCACCATTGATCACCTATTGTGGGGAAGAGGGGGGGGGGGGGGGGGGGGGGCAGGTCGCTGTGTCGTTTGTGTTTCGTTTTTTTTTGTTTTTTTTTTTTTTTTTTATTATTTCTACATTGTTAGCTACTCTTACTCTTGGTGACGTTGGTAGACTATAATCTTTTATCATATGACGTCGCGTCTGAGAGTGTAATAGCGCCATGTAATATTTTCAATGATCCACTAGTGGATTAAATATGCAAATTAGCTAGTTACGTTCCGTAACGTTAAATGTACGACGTCCTTAACGACGTCGCGTTAACTAACGGCGGAATATTGACATTTTTGTAAACAATCGTGAATAATATGAGTTTTAAATGTCATATGATAAATAGAATCCAGCAATCGTGATCATGTATTATTTAATTTATTAAACTCGTTGATGAAAAGTGATAAAATGCTCGGCAAAGCCTCGCATTTTATCCATTTACCTCAACTCGTTTATTAACTTCATTAATGCATGAACACTCATGTAAGATCCTCTGTTTATTGTGGCTTTTCTTGGGCATCTATTTTTATAATTTTTGTCACTGTAATTCATCAAACGGACATGCCAACGTGGTTAACCCTTATCTTGCTGAATACTCATTTAAGCCACACCCATTTCTGTCTATCAACCAATCAAATTACTTGATGTAATGTATTGCTACAAATTCATAAATTGAATGCCAAACAGTGTAGATCCTGATCAGATGGCTTCTTCAGAAGCCATGTGATCTGGATCTACACAGTTTGCAAGCCAAACAGTGTAGATTTCAGAAGCCATGTGATCTGGATCTACACTGTTTGCAAAGATAGGGGTTGTCGTGAACAGCAAGAGAAGGGTTAATTATCTGCTGCGGAGAGAATCATTTAAAATTTCTTATTTTATATGCTTCTTATTTTATAGGCCAAAGATATTCAGAAAATGACCCCTCTACACACCGCTGTCAGCCAAAGCCATGTTGATATTGTAAAAATGCTAATTCGAGCAGGAGCAGACCTGCGCAGTGTAGATGAAGAACTATCTACACCATTACATGAAGCCGCAGCAGTGGATGGTGACAAGACTGTGAAGCTCATTCTCAACGCCTGTAAGAAAGAAGTATCGCAGTATACCGAGGTTTGTATATTCTTAAGAGACAATTCAGTTGTCAATGTGTCTTGTCGGGGAAAATAGAAAAGGCAATGATCAGGAACCGCTACCTGACATATATCCAAGACATCAAAGAGCATCACGACAACACGTTTATATTATTTTAACCCCCTTTAAACCCACTTTTATATAGTAGAACTGGGGTTTACAGGGGTAAACCTCATTTTTGTTATTCTTGCTCTAAAGTATAGATTGTGGTTACCCGTTAGAACCGAATGAGGCGGTTCTAACGAGTCCCCACAATCTATATTTTGAGCAGGAATAAGAAAAATATAACAATTTTTCTTCTTAAAATTTTCTTCTTTTTTTCACCGGTATAGTTTACAGTGCATTTGTATAGGCATGTTTTCGTAATGGAAAGGAGCTCCAGCATAAAGCAACGGCACTGCAACCAAACCACCTCAAGCTGAAAGCCAAAAAGACTGCTTTGTCCACAAAATGGCAAAACATGTATCCAAAATAAGAAGATATAAGCAGTGCATACATGCAAAGAGAATTCTTAATTATTTCTATCATTAGAACGATATTTTCAGGCAATAAAATAATGCAGTTGAAGACTGAGGCTGCGTAGGAGAATGCGATTTTTTCGTGTTTCATCATTTTTATGATTTCCTTGTGCTAGTCTTTAAATCTACAGACAAAAACGTCTTTGAATTTAGAGACAGTCTTTAAAAATTTATAGACAGTCTTTAAATAAAACAACTTTCTTAGACCTGAATATTTCTGCTGAAAAAATGTGAGCGACTTTAAACTTGCAAATCACTTTTTCATCACGAAAGCACGCCTATATAATTTTGACCCCCTTGAACCCCACTTTTATATAGTAAAAAAGGGGTTTCCCGGGGTATACCTTATTTTTCTTATCTCTGCTCTAAAATATAGATTCTGGGTACTCGTTAGAACCGCCTCGATGAGGCGGTTCTAACGAGTGCCCACAACCTGTATTTTGAGCAGATTTAAGAAAAATATCACAACTTTTCATCATAAAATTTTCATTTTTTCGGCGATAAAGCTGGCAATGTATTTGTATAGGCGTGATTGCGTAATGTTTTCATCAAAACCACATTTTTTTTAGATATTGGGCATACTAGAATAGTTCTGACAAGTAACTAACGGGCCTCCGTGGCCTAATGGATAAGAGCGCTGACTCTTAGTCATTAGGTCTCTCACCGCCGTTGGTTCGAGCCTCGCTCGGGTCACGTGTGAGACGCCAAGTTCTGCAACGGAAGGTCAGGTGGTTTTGTACGGGTACTCCGGTTTTCGCCCACCTATGATTAACGATTGGCTCGATATGAGTGAAATAATCTTGAAAGGGCCGTAAAACCCAAACAAACAAAAAAAAAAAAGTTCTGACAACTAACGAACTCATTATGCCAATACATTGAACAACTTAGTCCTGGATCATAAGACTTGGTATAAATAGGATTAGGTTATCGGTTCGCTTTTGGAAACAAAGGGAAAACGAGAGACTTGATTGTACTTAGACTTTTGACATTTACAGACATAAATTTAGAAGATCGGTAGACCAAAATTAAGTGTTACCTAGTTGATATTGGAAAGAAATGTGAATGTTATTTAACCATTTTAGACATGAAACCCCGAAACGGGTAACCTTGCAAAGACAGCACAGTCCTCGGCATCAACCATTTTCTTATTAGCTTTCTGAAAGTAAGTCAACCTGCCACCCTGAATTTCGATTTAGACTCCTGCTTACATGGCAATGAAGATTCCATTTAGTCTAAAATCGGTTAAATATAGTATGATACATATTTTGTGGTAAGTGTCCTATTTCAGCATATGCATGGTGTTTCATTTTTTCACATTTCCAAAATGGCTACTTTTCTGATGAAAATCTGTCATCTTTTTGTTATTTTTACTTCAAACATAGGTTGTGGGTGCTCGTTAGAACCGCCCCATTGGGGCGGTTCTAACGAGTACTCACAACCTATGTCTTGGGGCAGAAATAAGAAAAATAATGTATACCCCTGCAAACCCCAGTTTTCTCTACATAAAGTGCGGTTTAGGGGGATGTTCATTTCACGTATTTGTTCGCGTGATGTTAAAGAAACACATAATTTTAAATCTACATTTAAGTGTGCGTCCCAGTGATAACTAGGCCTTATTAAAGAAAACACTCTGATGAGTGTGTAGCATATTATACCATTAAGACCATAAAAGTCATTACAAAAACACGCCTATACAAATACATTGTCATTTTTTTTCAGCCAAAATATGGAAATTTTAAGATGAAAAAAATGTGATTTTTTTTCTTATTTCTGCTCGAAAACTAGATTGTGGGAACTCGATAAAACCGCCTCGACGAAGCGGTTCTATCGAGTACCCACAATATATGATTATAAGCAAATATAAGGGAAATACATTTTACCCCTGTAAACCCCAGTTTTAGATATAATAGTGGGGTTTAAGGGGGTCAAAATTATATGGGCGTGTTTTCGTGATGCAACACGTTTTATAGAATTAAAAAGATTGGAATTGTTATACCCGCTTTTTCGAAGAAAAATCGGGTATATTGTTTTCGTACCACAGTTCACTCCGGCGTCAGTCCGTCCGTCCGTCCGTCCGTCCGTCCGTCCGTCCGTCTGTCCGTCTGTCTGTCCGTCACGTTTCTTGTGATTGGATCTCCTCTGCAACCACTGAAGTTACACTTTTGAAACTTTACATGTGGATAGTACATGAAATGTAGATGGCAGTGGGCAACTTTTTTGTGACCTTGACCTCAAAATGACCCCAAGGTCAAAGGTAAAAAATTATGATTTGCCATATCTCCTAAACTATTGGAGTTACACTTCTGAAACTTTGCTTATTGGTTGGTCCTTGGAATATAGAATACGTCAGATTACTTTTGGTGTGACCTTGACCCCAAGGTCAAAGGTCAAAAAGTATGGTTTTGCCATATCTTCTAAACTATTAGAGTTGCACTTCTGAAACTTTGGTTATTGGATGACCCTTGGAACAAAGAATAAATTTGGATACTTTTGGTGTGAACTTGACCTCAACATGACCCCATGTTCAAGGGTCAAAAATTATGATTTGCCATATCTCCTAGACTATTGGTGTTACACGTCTGAAACTTTGCTTATTGGATGGCCCTTTGAATATAGAATGTGTTGGGCTACTTTTGGTGTGACCTCGACCCCAAGGTCAAAGGTCGAAAAGTATGACTTTGCCATATATTCTAAACTATTGGAGTTACACTTCTGAAACTTGGTTATTGGATGGCTGTTGGAATATAGAATAAATTGGGATACTTTAGGTGGACCTCAACATAACCCCAAGGTTAAAGGTCAAAAGTATGATTTTGCCATATCTTCTAAACTATAAGAGTTACACTTCTGAAACTTGGCTTATCAGTAAGAATGTTCTTTGCAATTTTTTTTCAACTTACATGTAGTTTTGGCTAGCTAATACATAGTCATTAGTGTTATTAATAGAAAAAGCGGGTATTTGCGATGGTATACCATCGACTGCAGATCTAGTTTGCAAACTGCTAACTTACGTAGAAAGGCCACTCATATAGACAGTGCAAATATCCTAGAAGATTTATTTAGTGCCGAATATTGTGAACAATAAAATAAGCCGTGTAGGGCTTTAATTTCGACAAACAAAAGTAAAGATGACTAGTAAACATATCGCATATACATGTAAAGTACATAATTCAAGAAATACAGTGAAATTCCGCTATTAAGACCACCTAAAATGACGACTAATTCTGCTTTTAAAAGCTCATTTATTAGGTTGCAATTATTCTTCTTTGTGTTTTCTGCATACAGTGTCTCCTGGTCATGGACCACCTTTGGGACTGTTCAAAAGTGGTCTTAAAGACCACTTTTGAACAGTCCCAACGGTGGTCTTAATTTAGGAATTTTACTGTATTTAATCACTGATAATTTTATTTCAGCAAGAACTACTTGGTGATAAAGATGAAGATGGAAATACGCCACTGATGTTAGCCATAGAATCAGGCTCCTTTGACACTGCCAAGCTTCTCATAGACAGAGGTACAAATGAGTGCAATCAATTTTCGAGTTAACCCTAATCCCGCTGAAGACAACAACAATTACTTTTGCAAACATTGTAGATCCTGATTTGAAGAAGCCATCTAATCAGGATCTACACTACTTGACATCCAGTTTGTGAATTTTAAGAAATAAATTACTTCAAATAATCTGATTGGTTCAAAGTTGGAAATGGGTGGGGCAAAATTTATTACGCAGCAGGATAAGGATGAAATATAGTAAATGCATGGTAAGTGTCTTTAATAACAAAATATAATCGTTGGGCCTAAGACAGTTTTATAGGGGCCAGCTTCAAATTGTCGCGGCGAACCAATTATAGTTAATAATTTAAGACACTAATCATGTATTCAGCTTATACCGCAATTCAGAACAGTCAGAGGGATCTTGCAAAAAAAAAAAAAAATAATAATAATAATAATAATAATTATAATAATAATATTAATCGACCTTATTTATAGAGGGTAACACATTCAGTACCATTACTAATCTTCCATGTGGCCCTCTTTTCCTGGGTAGCATCCAGTACTAAGCAATGTGGATAAAGTCTCTTGCTTAGGGAAAAAGCATTTGGTGCTTGCGGGGATTCGAACCGGGCATCTCTCGATCTCAAATCTGATGCTTCACCAGAACACGTTTTTGTTGTTTGAGCACGTCTTTCGCTCCATTTGACAAGGACTTCAAACCGCCATGAGCATAGGTATTTATGCTAGGAAATAGTTTTGAGATTGAGACACAACCGCTGTAGTAGTGCGCAATTATTTAAATATGTTTAAATAAATATTGCAAAGATTTTAATTTGCAGTTTCGTTGTTTTCCCGTGTATAAAAGGTTGCATGTTATTGTTTACACTTGCAAATTAGGGACCTGAAAACTAGGTCCGGTCTATAAAAAGGGTCACTAGATGTATTATAGGTCAGTATAAGGTATTATAGGTCACTACCGAATATAATGTGCAATTATTCGACCCCCTTTATATGGCTACTATAATGCCTGTTGCGGTATAAAAAGCTATAAAGGGTGTCACTGGAAGAAAAAACATACACACACAAATGACAAGAATCACGTTTTCTGGGACAGACTAGCTAGTTTTGGCCAATTAGGCCTCATCCGTTATTCTCGTGTCAATTTTCATGACATAGAATGGCATAGCATCACGAACATTCGGCAGTGGTAAATGTTTCTAGTCAGAAATATGATATTCAAAGTTTCAAAATGTGTTCTGCATTCAATCCAAAACAAACAGGATTATGGCAGAAACATATAACATCATACATATATAAAGACAGACAAGACACAATACAGGACACAATGAGAGACTTTGTGTAAAACAAATGCATATCTTGGGTGTCGAACACAATTACTTTACAGTGCAGTTGTTTGAGTGATACAGAATTTTGTCAGAATAGGTATTTCTATACACTTAGACCACTGTAAAAACATAACTTCAGTGTCGATTCAGTATTATTGAAAAGATTGTAATTGTTTGTCAAGGTAATATCTTATAAACGCACTGTCTAAAAGCTAATCAGACGAAAAATGCATATACAAATGCACGCATAGCTACATCTACAGCATAAGAATCGTTAGATTAATATAGTCTTCTATATGCATTAATAGATCATGCCATTTGGTTCAGACATAAAATCCCCAAGTGCCAAAAATACCACAATACTATCATAATCAAAGCACTTAGAGTGCTGATGGGGCGATAGCTTGTGATCAATGGATGGGGTTAGGCAACTTAAGTGTCTGGATGGTATTTTAAATCAGGCCCATAAAGAATATATTTTTGAATAAAATCCAATGAACATAGCTGTTTGAAGCTATTCAGGGCCAGAAATCGTGTTGAAGCAACACAACTTATGCTGGAATTCTGTTGGAACACGGGCTTTGATCTATGGATTTCAAAAATGGACTTTGCTTTGTTTACTTTACACTTTAGAGGGATATAACGTTGTCAGTGAACTTAGCAGTTTTCAGTATTGGAGAACAGACGTTATCGTTTTAACAACGTTTCGATCCAGCCGCCCTGCCATTTTAGTGTTACGGTCGCATTTGAAGAGGTGATATGGAGTTGTGGGGCGTTTTCGTCACATTTTGCCTTAGGAAATGCTAATATGACGATCATGCATGTTTATTTCATTGCAATAACATTTGTCTCGTCCCTCGAACATGACGGCCCCGCCCATCGGGGCTTGAAGAAATAGATGGGCTGCATGATGCTTCCACGCAGAGCTGAAACCCACCGCACCAGAGTCCTGGTAAACCGCTTAGAGGATCTAAGCCTGCCCAGCCAAAGCGGTGCGAGTCGGACTGTCTATGCTTAAAAACCCTATTGGTTTCATTGGGCGACAGGGCTTGAGTTGTCATTTCATCTCAATGCCGGGTAAAAGTCACACAAAATTGTAAGCAACGTCGCCAAAATGACCGTCGGGAACGTTAAACCTCAGATCAAACAAATCCCTCGAAGATATTCAGACAAATTCTTCGGAATCCTGTAAATGTTATTCATGAACAACTATGGATGATCTCTTAACTTGTTCAAATGGGGCTTGTATATATTGGAAGGTGAATAATGAGGCCTACTTTGTCGAAACTAGCTAATCTGGTCTAAAACATTTGAACACGATGTTTTAATTCCTTTGGTGAATTTCGTTTTTCCAGATCATAAACCTTTACAGAAGGCATTTACTACACTTGATATAGATTGTTTATTCACCGAAATGTTATTCACTGTTGACATTGTTTCTTTTATTTATTTTCAATTTTCTGAAAAAAGGTTAATATTTCTTAATCGTTACTAGCAAGTATTCAAGCTGAATAAATTGGGCCCCGTCAAGCGATTTTGGTACTTATCGCCTATGCGAGCAGCGAAGGTTCAGGCGAGCCTGTGCATCCGCGCAGCCTCGCCAGAACCTTCGCTGCTCGCTCATACAAGCAGTGAATCAAGAGGAACTTTCAGACATAAAGCCATATCCCTGGCCCCTCTAAATGGCAGGGCATGCGCAGTTAAACTTTGTCATGACGGAATGCTCGAAGACACAAATTCGCTTGGCGAGGCGCAATTTATGTTTGAGTTTAACGACCAAGTCAACAATTTTTTTTAGCAGGTCAGTTTACCAAGCCACACTTTCCTGTGCAGGTTTATACTTAAGCGGTTAAACACTACCATTACGTAAACACGCCTATACAAATACATTGCCACCTTTATCGCCGAAAAAATGAAAATTTTATGATGAAAACTTGTGATACGAGGATTGTTCAAATATGAATGCAACTAAGCACATAAAAATGATTCTGTGATAGATTTTGATGAAAAATTTATTTTGTCCCCTCAAAGTATTCCCCTTTAACAGATATACAAACTTTCAGTCTTCTGATCCAATCATTGAATGCATTTTGGTAGTCTTTTCGAGGTATACTATGAAGGCAGTGGAATATTGCAGAACCGAGGTGTTTGCGCTGTACAAATTTTCGACCAGAACGATATTTTTCAGCCGCGGGAACAAAAAAGTCACACGGGGCAAGGTCAGGGGAATATGGGGAGGGTGAGGGAGTTCAACAACCTTTTCCTTCTTCAGATAGTCTTGCACAATGAACGCCTTGTGCGATGACGCATTGTGATGTAGCAATCTGATATTGGCCAAACTAGTTGCGGGTCTTCGTTCTTTGACATATTTCTTCAATTTTCGAAGAACTTTATTCTTGTAAAACTTCGCATTTACAGATTTGCCTTTAGGCACAGCAACCTGAATAGCAGGGCCCTGATTTGAAAAGAATATGGCATACATTACCTTCTTGGCGCTCATGGTCCGCTTTGCAATGCATGGCCTTTTGCAATACTTTGTTGTCCATATTTTGTTCTGAATCTTTCGTTTTTGGCTCAAAAAAATGAACCCATGTCTCGTCACCTGTGAAGACATTAGCGAAAGACCGTGCATTGTAATTTGGAAACTTTTTAAGAAACTTCTTGGCGCACTGAACGCTTGTATTTTTCTGCTCATCTGTCAACAGATTGGGAACCCATCTAGCACAGATCTTTCTCATTTTCAAATCCCGTTTCAGAATTGTATGAGCTGCTCCTAATGAGATGCCAACCATACTAGCTATTTGCCTAGTGGTGTATCGTGCATCGGTAGCAACTATTTCTTTCACTCTAGCATCCATCTTGGCAGATGTTGCTCTTTTCGGCCGACGATCATGTGGTGCATCTTCTGTTGAGCCTAGCCCACAGCTCAATTTCTTACACCAACGAAAAACTGTCGGAAAAGACATTTCATTATGCCATTAAACCGAACATATTTCATCAAAAATGTCTTTGCACCGTATACCAAGAATACAACGATTCTTAATATAGGACCGTATTTCAACGGCATACCCTGACCTTCTTCCAACCATGTTTTGTATTAGTATACAAGAGTAGACAGTGTTTATCGAACGATATACATGGCTAAAGTGGACGGATTTTAACAGGTTTGGTATCAATGTATAGGTAAAATGTTTTTTCTACGCTGTGATATTTATTTCCAGGTGATTTTCGCATTAGTGCATGAGAAAACGTTCTACTTGCATTCATATTTGAACAGTCCTCATATTTTTCTTATTTCTGCTCAAAATATGGATTGTGAGCACTCGATAGAACCGCCTCATCGAGGCGGTTCTTACGAGTACCGACAATCTAAATTTTAGAGCAGAAATAAGAAAAATAAGGTATACCCCCGGAAATCCCAGTTTTACTATATAAAAGTGGGGTTCAATGGGGTCAAAATTATATAGGCGTGTTTTCGTGATGAGTGCACATTCTTTCACCAGAAACCAACAACTACCCTTCTTGAATCAGCGGAAGGTAGATAATCACCGGGGAAAAGATATCATGATCAATCTCCACAGAAGAATGTTGCCGACCATGGCAGGTATCGAATCCACGTCCTCCTGATCATTAGTCAGTCGCGCATCCGACTGAGCGGCTGTGGCCGTTCATATGCCAAGGGCGCTAACTCTTTGAAAACAAAAAGACTTTATTCCTCTTTATTGATATGAATACCCCCATAAAGCCATACATGCATAGCAGCCTTTTGTGGGGACATTTGCAAACATTGCAGACCAAAATCAGACGCCGCAACACATGGTATCTCATCTGTGTCTAAACTGTTTGCTGAAAGTACAAACATTTCTGCAAAATTTACTACTATCAATACAGACTCCCCTATAGTTGGACATGGACCACTCCAAACTTATAAACTGGGAGATTTCAATTGTCTTATATGGGTTAATGACACAAAGAATTACATAATCGACCCACACTGCGTACTTTTAACCCATTTTTTACTGAATGGAATCACCAACCTTATATCGGTATGGAACGAGGCCATTTCAAAATTAAGGGATGTCTGGTTGTGGCTTCATCAAAATTTACCTGGAAAATGGCTGAACCTTTTGCACACATGCAGTGCATGCCCTAATGAGACTCCGCGTTCTGTGTTATCTGATCTGGATCTTCACTGTTTGCCATTTGCCAGTTTTGGGATTTCCGGTAAAAAAAATGAGCTGTAAAATGGGCTACTTGTACTAATCTATAAAGACGCTGAATGACGTATTAGTCTACATTTCTTCATTCACGTGTTTTACACGGAATATCCCTCAGAGAAATTACTGTCACGGTAAACATATTGGATAAATTTATTAAACATTCAAGTTATAATGTTTATTTCCATCGGCTGTTTCATTTTAGGAGGAACTTTGAAACGGTTTCGAATATGGAGCTATATTTTCTCACGGTGTCTTTTGGTGGCGATTAGGTCGTATGCAGTAATTACAAAAGTAGTTCAAAAATCACTTTTGAATACTATGGGGCTATCGCCCCAAAAATGGAATATATGGATAATTAACACTATCATATCATAGTTCAGTTATACCTTTACACAGATAACTGCCACTTGGAACACATATTGTTCATTCGTTCGAGTGCCTCTGATGTGACTATGCTCTATGGACAAGTCACATAAATCTGTTAGCCTGTGGATGTAGAGAGTTGCTTTGGATAAGATTAAAGCGTAGAATAACAGGATCGGCACTGTAGATGAGTACCTCCTGCTCAACGGTCCTTAGCTTTCAAAGATAAAATTTTATTAGTTCCTTAAGCAGATAAAAAGTAAAATTGAAAGGACTAGACATATATCCGCCCCCGCCCATAGTGGCTTGAAGAAATATATGGGCTGCATGATGCTTCCACGCAGAGCTGAATCCGGCCAGCACACTAGTACTGGTAAACCGCTTAGAGGATATGAGCCTGTCCACGAACCGCGGTGCGAGGTGGACCGTCCATGCTAATAAACCCTATTGGTTTCATTGGGCGACAGGGCTTGAGATGTCATTTCATCTCAATGTCGGGTAAAAGTCCCACAAAATTGGAAGCAACGTCTCCAAAATGACCTTTACAGTGTTGACGGGGACGTTAACCCTCAAATCAAACAAAACAAACAAACAAGACTAGACATATATTTATTTATACAAAACATGCATTGGAACAATTTGTTATATTCGATTCTAACACAACGCGCCTATATTTGCAATGGGTGGAACTGTGATTTGTTCTGCGACAAATCACTGGACAAAATGTGTGACAAATCACGTCATAAAAAAACCACGGTCACGCGTAGATTCTTCGCCGTTAAACTGTGCAACTTTATTTTGTCGTATCAAAACATTGCAGAAGGGTATACATGTGCATGCTACCGTCAGCGGTGTTGCAGTGATTTATTCAGACAATGGCAGAAGGTTACGAAAATCTGAAGAAAGCAACAAAATTATTGTCGATTTTTAGTGTGTTAGAATAGTTATAGAACAGCTCTAATATGTAATTTGGTGCATAGAAATCACAGTTTGGAGGTCAGTTGTAAGGAGACAAATTCACTCGCGCTTTACTAAATTGACCTAAATAGTGGCGACGGGGACGTTAAATCTCACATCAAACACCAGTGCTGTCAATATTTTGATAATTGCAGGTTCCAGTGTAACAACTACAAACAATTTTCTACACACGCCTCTCCATTTGGCGGCAATCAGTGGTGACGAGTGTGTCGACGTTGTTCGATCTCTATTGCATAAAGGGGCCAAAGTGGAGGCCTACAACCACGAACATCAGACACCACTTCATAAAGCAGCGCTCTATAACAATCTAGAATGTATGAGGATTTTCACTGAGGCGTAAGTTATCTGTTTCAATGAAAGGTGTTTATGGAGTATATGCTTTGTAACTTTTATAGCTGCATGTGATTAGTTTTTTTTTTTTGTGTGTGTGTGTGGGGGGGGGGGTGGGGTTGTGCATGGTTGTTTGTTTGTTTGGAGTTTGCTGGCCCAGTCAACGCCTTTTTTGTAGTATCGAGATAGTCATTTACTTAGACACACTTGTCTGGACAGGCTTATACGCGGGTTCTTTGAGTGTGTGTAACGCTTGTATTTTTGTTTTGGATAGCCAATCGGCCATTTTGTGGGAAAGTATCAGTCATTTCGGCTTTCTGCTGTTGAGGGTCTAATTCATTTTTGTTCTTCTTTCCCTTTGGTGTCATTGACGGGGGCTGTGGGTTAATTGTATCGATTCCTGACCATTGCCTTCATTTCTATTTTATACATTAGTAATTAACCAGTACAGTGGCATGTGCTTTCGCCAGAAAGTGACAACTGCCCTTCTTGAATCAGTGGAAGTGAGAGAATGACCACAGAAAAGATTTCATTAGCAATCTCTACAGATGTGCACCCTACTGAGCTGCAGAGGCCGGCTTCTGAGTTTAATTGGAACATGGGGACTTCATTGCGAATCTTTGCTTTGTTTCCCCTTATTTCTAATGGGTCACGATTTTATTGTGCTTTGCCCTTAACTTGTTCTTCTTTAATGTTCCACATGGAAACGGTAACAACGTTACACATATCTGTTTCATTTTCAAAATCTGGTTGCTTTAAAAGCGTTTCATCACGAAAACACGGCTATATAATTTTGACCCCCCCCACCCCCCTGAACCCCACTTGTATATAGTAAAACTGGGCTTTACATGGGTAAACCATATTTTCTTATTTCTGCTCTAAAATATAGATTGTGGGTACTCGTTAGAACCTCCTCAATGAGGCGGTTCTATCGAGTACCTACAATCCATATTTTGAGCAGAAACAAGAAAAATATCACAAATTTTCATCATAAAAGTTTCGATTTTTCGGCAGTGAAATTTACAATATATTTGTATAGGCATGTTTTCGTAAGGATTTAATTTATTGCCACTTGTCATAGGATAACTTCATATGGAAACCTAATTCCTTTCATTCTAGGGGAGCTAACATAGAAGTGAAAGATCGAGATAACTTCACCCCACTCTTGATAGCAGCATGTTATGGTCATGCTAAAGCAGTCGAGCTACTAATATCCAACGGCGCAGATATATTAGCTGAGGATAAGAACGAGAGGACCGCTTTGTTTTTGGCTGCAGAGGAAGACAGAGTTGAGGTGTTAAAAGTAAGTTCCAAGCCAGCAAGTAATTTTCGGACCAACATTGGACAGACTTCTGTATTACGTTGGTTGGCTGTTTTGTTCTGACTAACGCTTGACCTGAACACCTCAGAGAGAGAGAGAGAGAGAGAGAGAGAGAGAGAGAGAGAGAGAGAGAGAGAGAGAGAGAGAGAGAGAGAGAGAGAGAGAGAGAGAGAGAGAACATATTCTAGTAGAGATTAGGGACAGAAAATATTTGTTCGATCCCAAAAATTATGTCTTGGTACAGATTACACTCTTTATACCGAAATTTGATATATCGATAAAACTCGTTATGCCACAATTTTGATGGAACAAATACTTAGCTCAAGGCAGGAGAGGTGGGGGGGGGGCTATAGGAGATAGTCAAGAATATGCATTTGCTACTCCGAAAAACAAATGATATGGATATCTGCTTCAATCGCCTTTCATTACGAAAACACGCCTATACTAATACATTGTAAATGTCCTTTACTGGGAAAAAAACGAAAATTTTCAAATGAAAAATTGTGATAATTTTCTTATTTCTGCTCAAAATATAAATTGTGGGTACTCGTTAGAACCGCCTCATTGAGGCGGTTCTAACGAGTACCCATAATCTATATTTTAGAGCAGAAATAAGAAAAATAAGCTTTACCCCTGTAAACCCCAGTTTTACTATATAAAAGTGGGGTTCAAGAGGGTCAAACCTATATAGGCACGTTTTCGTGATGTATATAGTGATACGGAATCGGAAAAAAACGTGAGTAGGGTGTTACGGGGTTCTGTATTTTAGTGGCTGAAAACTGATAGTAGACAGCAGTATTTTTGCTAGGCAAAAGGGTGCGAGTCGGACTGTCACTTAAATTCTAACAGTTTCTCATCTGGTGGCTTTGTTACTATGACCACTACTACTCAATGTTGGGTAAAAGTCCCACAAAATCATCGAAAGTAACATCTCCAAAATAACCTATATAATAGTGCCTATGAAGTAAAACCCATCAACACAAACAAACAATCATTTGTCATGTAATAAGTTTATCTTCCTACGCGCATGAAGGTATAAAAACACGCGTGAGCAACTAAGATTCCAGCTTCTATAAAATGACATCATGTTGAATCTAATATATAAAAGTGGTTTATTTAATTTCAGGTTCTGCTGAAGAACAGTTTGCTGAAAGATAAAATAAACCAAAGAGACAAAAACAGCGATGCCCCGTTACATGTTGCTTCTCAATCGGGTCACATAGAAGTTGTAAAGGTGATGTATATTTCACGCATACAACATTCACCTTATTTGCATTATCTGCTGGTTCCTAGTCTGAAGGTTATCAGTGTTGGAAAAACAGGTAACCAGACCCCCCTGACCTTGAAAGGGAAAAACAGGTAACCAGGTCAGTGGGGTCTGGTTACCTGTTTTTCCAATACTGACAATGTGTAAGGTGGGAGCCAGGAAATAATGCAACTATGGTGAATAGATGGTGGGAAAAGTTCACAGATGATGGCTCTGCAACGCTGCTAATCATGTTAACAAATCCGTGATCTGAAGACCTCTGTAAACCTCACTTAACCGATTTTGTGGGAAAGTAACTGTCTTTTTTGTCTTTTTTTTTTTTTTGCTGTCCGCCTGTGACGTTTTCTTTATAGTGATTTTAATTTGTGTTGGTGTTCCTTTTCCTTTGATGTCTTGGATGGGAGGTGAGGGGTAAATGTGTCGATTCCTGATCATTGTCTTCACTGCTATATCATGTATGATGAACTGGCATTTTCATGCAATTTTTAATAAGTTCCTTATTTCAGCTCAAGACATAGAATGCGGGTGTTCGTTAGAAATGCCATATCGAGGTGGTTTTAACAAATACCCACAATCTATATTTTTGAGCAAAAATATGGAAAAAATAATGCATATTTGCAAACCTCAACTTTTCCCAATATAAAGTGAGGTGTATAAACAAATACAAGATACTAAGCTTGTTAAAGAGATATGCAGTAAAATTAATATATCAGGACCACCTTTGGGACTTTTCAAAAGTGGCCTCAGAGATGGGCTCTTATTAGGAGACACGAAGTGTAGAAAACACAAAAAAAAGAATGACTGAAACCTTATCAATTCGACTTTAAAAGCAGATTTAGTCTTAATTTTACCTGGACTTAATAGCGGGATTTTACTGTAAACACTAAGGAAGTCAACGATCAGGAACCTTAACCCTTCGTTCAAAGATACCAAAGGAAAAGAAGCACACACTTAACCTTTTGAGTGCCAACGTCATTTACTGGAAAGTGCCAAACGTACAACGTTACACTGCGTCTTGTATATCAGTCTTAGCAACGTCAGTGGAACCAAACTGAACGCGACGTTATCCAGATGACGTTCATTTATTTCCCGCGGGGTCTTTCAAAAAGTATCCGGCGTTTTGCATAGATATCTTGCACTTCTATTATGGATTATACAAGAATTATTTTCACATTATCTTGTAACGAATGGTATGGCAGTGCTTTGTACACCTGTTTTGAGAGACCAAACGCACTTTACATCATTGAGTGTAAATGCAGTTATCGAAGACGCAGAAATGCATCTTTGGATGCTGTCCTTTTTTCTTAGGGTTTGAACACGACAAAACAATGTTTGCTATTGTGAAAAATGGAAAATAAGAAAATAGACTTATCATAATGAAGTAAGAAAGAAAGGAATACAGAAATAAAACTGTTGCACTTAAGACAATAGCTTTTTGCTGAGTTGTTTGTTTCATTCATTGTTTGTCGCATTAATTATATTCTTTATGTTGGCCTCACAGGCGCATATAGATGAATGTATTTTCCCCTTGGTTTAAACTTTATTTCTTTGTATAATACATACATCTTTTACACATATAATGTTGACAAAGAATACAAGTATCATACATATTTTCCCCTTGGCCTTGGCCCATCAATTGTTCAAATTACTAGGTATTTGAGATAATTTCGGGGATAAGCAAATGAATCGCACTCCTTTCGAAACAGAGGACCACAGAATATTATATACACCATCTTTATAGCCACGGGCTTTCTTATTGATATCTACGGAATAAGTTCCCAGCCACAATGGAGAAAATAATAAATGTCCTTCTCAAATCAGAAATTTATTCAGACCTTGCATTCCTCTGAACAATCGTATCGAGTTCGAAGAGTTACTGTCGGATCAGCGAAGACTCAGATCAGTCTTTGCGTTATATAGAAAGTTTCTATGTGCCGGACAGCGATGATTCAGGTCAGATCTAATTTGTTTATATCGATTTAAATCTGAAACCCGCATATTACACGAAAAATTAATTTCGTCCTTTTCTGAGTTTCACAAATGTTGAGTACAATTTTGATTCAACAAAATCTCTGCTAGAAGTGGATATGCTACTCGCCTCATAAACCAGGGGTCGTGGGTTCGATCCCGGGCTTCTCTAGGCTTTGTGACGAGCCTTTAAACCGAGGTCCCGTCCCCGTATGACCTTAGCTGTTGGTGGGACCTAATACTCAAACACACTTACTCACTCGAAAATATCTCTAGCCAAACTCTCTAGGCATAAAATGTAAGCAGGAGTTATCCTAAATAGCGACAATAACACATAAAAATAAAATAAGAAAATGAAACAATATAAGGTCGCATCGTGCGCACCAAAGACCATTTCACACGGATAAACATGAGTCGAATGATACTAAAGTAAGAGCCTATTTATTGCAATAATTTTTCTCACTGCACGCAAATCCCATACATATGATCAATGAATGGAAGCATTTACTACTGCTATTTGGGAGGTTCTTACACACATTTTGTTTGTCTTTAGTGCCATGGGGGATCGAAGAAATAGATTGGGCTGCATAATGCTTCCACGCAAAGCTGAAACCGACCGCACATGAATACTGGGGTCAAAGCCTGCACTGGCGAAGTGGTCCGAATCTGACCGTCCGTGCATATAAACCCTTTCGGTTTCATTGGTTTGCAGGTCTTGAGATGTCATTTCATCCCAATGTCGAGTATAAGACCCACAACATTGGAAGCAACGTCTCCAAAATGACCTGTATAGTGTTGACGGGGATGTTAAACCTCAAACAAATATAGGATTTAAATTCAGGATGACACCGCATATTTCGTCCAAAAGTTTATATAAGATAACATAGTTTCATGATGCTCGTTCGAACTGCCTCATTGATGTGCCACTAATGAGTGTATATACGCTTGATGCTCCATCGAACTGCATCAATGATGTGGTGCCAACAAGTGCATGATCTATTTGTGCTCCTTCGAACTGCCTCAGTGATTCGGTACTAGCGAGAGCATGAATTGCTGGTGCTCGTTCGAACTGAATCATTAATGCGGAACTCACGAGTGCATAAATTGTTTGATGCTAGTTGGAACTGTCTAATTCATTCGGTACTAATGAGCAAGTACACAGTCTCTAAGTGCTCCTTCGAACTACCTCATTGATGCGGCACTGACGGGTACATAGATTTCGGGTGCTCGTTCGAACTGCCTCATTGATGCGGTACTAACGGGTACATAGCATATGTGTGCTCGTTCGAACTGCCTCATTGATGCGGCACTAACGGGTACATAGATTCTGGCTGGCTACTCGTTCGAGCCGCATAACTTTATGCGGTACAGACGAGTGCATTGGTGCTTATAAATACGAACTACTTCATTCAGGCGATACAAAGGATTGCATACATTTTTGACTCATAAATGCGGAACTTACGAGTGCATAAATTTTTTATGCTCTTTCGAACTGTCTCATTGATACGGCACTAATTAATGATTGCATATACTCAATGGTGCTAGTTCATTGATACTAGATCGAGCTGCCTTAATGACGCGGTACTAAAGGGTACATAAATTTTAGGTGCTTTTTCGAACCGCCTCGCTGATGCGGTATTACATGTAACGCATGCATAGACTGTTGTTGCTAATTCGATCTGCCTCATTGATGCTATATCATCGAGCATATAGACTCCTGGAGCTCCGTCGCACTACACCAATGATGTGGTACCAACGGGTTTTTGTTGCTCGCTCGAACTGCCTCAGTGATTTGGTACTAACGCTTGCATCCATTCCGGTGCTCGTTTGAACTGTCTAATAAAATTTGAGGGGGCTCTATCGAGTACCCACTACCAATGTTCGTAAGCAAAAATAAGAAAAGTAATGTAAACCCTTGTCAACTCCACTTTTCCTTTATAAAGTGGAACGTAGAAGTGTATAGACTACGTCGCAATCTGATTGAAACCCGATCTAAGCTGAACTATGTACGCCTAGCCGCAGCGAGATCGGATTTTAATCAGATTGGACTACGTCGTAAAATGCAATTAATTAAAAACACAGTCACGGTTTTGTCGGCAGTGAATGTGTAGGCCACTTCTACAGCTCTGACACTCATATCGTGTTCTTGACCTCTGTCCATGCATTCTTCTTGAACAAACGACCTGACAAAATATTCATTTAACAGAGCGAGAAGTTGCGGGAAATTCTGAGGCTGTCCAACCCCGAAACAAGCAAAACGTGTCTTCCACAGCCCGAAATATAAGAAAGAAAACAGCGCAAAGGGCCCTGCATCCATCCCACCCAACGCTCTTGCGTATGGGCTCTAGCAATTTATGTCTTAAAGTTTTCGGCCGGCCTCGGTAGCTCAGTCGGATGCGCGTCTTACTGCTGATCAGGTGGGCGCGGGTTCGATACCTGCCGAGGTCCGCAACATTCTTTCGTGGAGACTTGATCATGAAATCTCTTTTCTACGGTCATTTTCTCCCTTCTGCTGATTCAAGAAGGGCAGTTGTCAGTTTCCGGCGAAAGAATTTTCACTGTACTGGTTAACCGCTTACATATAAGCATGCCCAGTAAGTGTGGATACATAAAATGTCCGGCTAAAAATGACCTAAAATAATGTTGACTGGGCCGTTTAACTCCAGTACAAACAAATCTTAAATGCTTCTTTTGTGGATATTTTACGAAAATCGTTAATGATGTCGAGTATTTTTGTAACTTTTGTCGAATATCATTTTTATTGGTGCGTGTGCACTTGAATTCATCTTATAGTGGGATGTCAAACCGGAGGATCCGATACATGCAGGCCCTGTCGTGGAAGAACAGATAAAAAAGAAACGATCCGAATGCCATCGGTTTTTGGAGCATGTCTGTCTGTCTGTCTGTCTCACTCTCTCTCTCTCTCTCTCTCTCTCTCTCTCTCTGTCTCTCTCTGTCTCTCTCTCTCTCTCTCTGTCTCTCTCTCTCTCTCTGTATTTCTCTCTCTCTCTCTCTCTCTCTGTCTCTCTCTCTCTCTCTCTCTCTATGTTCTGTTTCCAGAGTACGTATGAAAAGGTTGAGCCGCAGCTGACAAAACCAACACTATGCCCGGTGCCCGGTGCGACAGGTGAAGATTTAGTATAGCCTGGCCAGTCTCTTCGTCTTCATTATGCACTCAGTTGGTGGCAAAGAACAAGGTTTCTTTTTGCGGGCAGTGATTTTTGTGGGCTTTGTTATGCAGTGGCACAATCTTCCGTGTTTTATCTGTACTTTGCTTAACTTGTCTTTCCATTTTTAATTTATTTTTATTTCATTTATTTGAAATATCATATACATGTATGGAATTTATAATGATTTGTGCCAAAATTGTGCCTGTCACTCTACTCTGTATTTAGATAAAAATTTCAAACTGTCATGTGTGTGTGTCACCCATGGTTTGAGCACCAATTTAGGTAGTGGGACATGGCCGATTCTTTTATAACACGTCTCAGTTATATATATATCAAAGTATTCTCTATTTATTTGATATCAAGTTAACAAGTCCATGTAATGAATATCCCTCTAAACCCCACTTTATATAGAGAAAAGTGGGGTTTACAGCAGTATACATTAATATCTCTATTACTGCTCGAAGCCATAGGTTGTAGGTTCAATGGGCAGTTCTAATGAGCACCCTACATCTATGTTTGTTGTAAAAAATAAGAAGAATATCACAAATTTTCATTAGAAAAATGTCCGTTTTTGAGATATGAAAAAAAAATTGCACTGTATGTTATATGTTATACGGATGTGTTAACGTATTGGCATCAATCTTTTTTTTTTTTTTTTCTTTTTTTGGTTTTGGTTTTACGGCCCTTTCACGATTATTTCACTCATATCGAGCCGATCGTTAATCGGAGGTGGGCGAAAACCGGAGTACCCGGAGAAAAACCACCTGACCTTGGAGAACTTGGCGTCTCATATGTGACCCGAGCGAGGCTCGAACCCACAGCGGTGAGAGACCTAATGATCAGCGCTCTTATCCACTAGGCCACGGAGACCCGTTATGACATCAATCTGATAGCTGATTTATTTTATACATAAAAAAGAACTTGTTAGTTGTGCTGAAGATGAATATGAAGTATCAGAACAATGAAACACTATTTTGGTTCAGAAAGCATGATTCAAAGTTTGGAGAAATAACCGCTCGACAGTGAGCGATATGAGAAGCATTGACTATCAAAGTAAAGTTTAAAAAAAAAAAAAAAACGCTAAGTTAAAAACCACGGACGAATATAAAAATACCTCAGTGTTTCTAAAGCCGTTTTGGCTTTATTATACGGAAGAATTAGAAACGAAGCGACCATTGCAGGTACTAATTCAATCTTTAGTTATGCAGTGTCATTTTGTCCCCATGAAAACGTATCCAGCCGATAGAAAATATATACTTTTGTCAAATTACTGGTTCACTTTTTTACGCACTTTTGAAACAACCACCCGCTAAATTACGCGACGTAAGCGTTCATTTTGCCGCCGTACGTCAAACGATGACGTTACTTGACAACAAGCGGGAAAACAAAAGAAAAATATAGCATAGGGTATGTGTCATTCCTCGGAAACAGTAATCATCTCGGTGTGCGTGCGATAATACGAACACACGAACTTTATATTAGAATGTTTTATCTTCAGAAATCTACCAAATATAGACAGCTCTCTCCTTGAAATCTACGAGAAATCTTCCTTCCAAAATGGGCCCAAAAGGGGCCCGTTGGCACTCAAAGAGGTACAACGGTGGGCCCAAAAAGGGCCCGTTGGCAAACTAAGGGTTAAAGCAACGGTACCACAATTAAAACTCCAAAAGCAGAAACCTAAAATGACAGTTTGTTTCCCACAAAATCCAAAATAAAGTGTTTATTACTCAGCCCATTTTAAATATGGCTTGCGCACGAGTTTCTGTATCGGATGTTCAACCTCCCGAGGTTTATAAATCCCATATTTAAAATGGACTGAGTCAATAAACTGTATATAACATGCATTTTGCTAAAGCTGATGGATAATTGTTCATCTATTTCTTTGTACAGTTCACTCTTAACATACAGATCATGCAAACAGTAGTGGGCGCAGTGACACATACGCTGACAGAAATAAAAACTGTATAGATGCCATCTTGAAAGCGCTTTCTATCTATCTATCTTCTGATACTGCGTCGGTCGCATTTGACCATTACCGCAGGTGTATATAACATACACTCCAGGTTTTCTATTGTACAGAATGAAAATAAAAGAAATTAAATTATTTTGGTGATAAAACAATTAAAAATGCGAGAGTACAATAACCAAACGTACGCCTAATTCAGTGCGCCATACATTCTGAACGTTGTTTACATCTTTGGAAACGCCGTTGACGTCAAGTCGAGAACAACGCGTCGACGTGAATTAAACGTTCCCGCGTCTAAATATAACGATTGCATTGGAAAAGTAGGACCGGCTAGAGGGAAATATTTCCTTATGGGAAATACATCTTCCAAGGCCAGAGGTGTTTGTAACTTTTAATTCATTGAGAAATCTTGGTATTTCTTCGTTATGCATGTACTATCAGGACATACATTCAAAGAAATACAATGACAATAACAACCAAACACAACAGAAGCACTCCCCTGGAATGATCAGTAAAAATTTTACTCTGGAGCTTAACCCATATATGCCTAGCGGCCCTTTTCTGGGACATTGGCAAACAGTGTAGATCCAGATCAGACGCCGCAGAACGCGGCGTCTGATCTGGATCTACACTGTTTGCTTAAGGAACATTCGTTTTTGTAAAATTTGCCACAAAGAAAACCAAACCTGACACCCCTATAATTGGAAATGGACCACTCCAAAGTAACTAGGTGGAATATTCCATTGTCATATATGGGTTAATCGATTTTACCTGGTCATAGCCCTCGGCTTTAGTTCTGCCGTGGTTTATTCACCTTATTTGCATTATCTGCTGGTTCCTAGTCTGAAGGTTATCAGTGCTGGAAAAACAGGTAACCAGACCCCACTGACCTTGAAAGGCCAGGGGGGGGGGGGGTCTGGTTACTTGTTTTTTTTTTTGTTTTTGTTTTTTTTTTTTTTCAATATTGACAATGTGCAAGCTGGGTGTCAGCAAATAATGCAAATGTGGTGAATGTATGTAATTTGTTTAGTCCGCAATTTCTTCTGTCCGCAATTTGTTCCCAGCAGGCACACATCGCTAAGGCAACGTCGTTGCACCGACGTAGATTTGACATTGCATAAACGTCATGACATTCTACCGATGTCGAGGTGACGTCACAATTACGTCATGTCATCGAACTCGGTCGTAGGCTCATCGGCAGTTGTCAGTGTTCCTGCCGGGTAGCAATCTCATTACTTACTGGTTAACAGCTTAGATCTCAGGAACTGCGTAGGTAATTGACAGGCCGACCATGGATAATAATTCGGCCGTAAAACCATAGCGCAACACTCAACTGAAACTGGGTTTACTTTGTGTATGCTTACATTCAGATACATTTTCTTCGTTTAGAATTGTAAATTGTGTCGATTTTACCACGTTTTGTTTTTGCAGGTCCTTTTGGACAATGGTGCGGATATATTTTGTAAAAATGACCAAGAAAAGGCAGCAATTCATATGGCAGCAATAGGAGGACATGTCAAGTAAGATCTTCAGAAATAGAAGGGAACCCATACAATATCCTCAAGTTAACCTTCCATCCAAGACACCATCGGGAAAGAAGGATCTCAGCAGGCACATGTCGCAAAGGCAACAAAGGCAACGTCAAATCACGTCGGTGCAACGTCACGACGTTGCACCGACGTTGATGTTACGTTGCATAAACGTCATGACATTGTATCGACGTTGATGTGACGTCACAATTACGTCATGTGCCTGCTGGTATTGAACATAAAACAACGACATGCATTATAAAAGCCCACGTATACAAATACATTGTAAACTTTACCGCCGAAAAAACTAAACTTTTAAGATGAAAAGTTGTGGTATTTTACTTATTTCTGCTCAAAATATAGATTATGGGTACTCGTTAGAACCGCCTCATACCCACAAACTATACTTTAGAGCAGAAAAAAGAAAATAAGGTTTACCCTTGTAAACCCCTGTTCTACTACGAATATATAAAAGTGGGGGTTCAAGGGGGTCAAAATTACAAAGACCTGTTTTCATGATGGACAACTGCAACATTACCAGAAGAAAACCAAATTGACAGCTTATTGCCCAGATAATGAGCAAACGGCTATGTTAAAATACATAAAGCTATTATTTGGACGTGTATGCATAGACATACAATGACAACAGTAAACCACATAGAAGCCCTGCCTGTTTAATGTTGATGTTTTTTTCCCTTTAGTGTCTTATATGGGGTGTAAGGTAACTGCATCGATTCCTGATTTTTGCCTTCAATTACTTCTCCTACTTAACACTGTCCCTAAAAATTGTATTAGTCGGCTTAAATCAATTTTACGGGGCCTTACCGTTTGCCCTTTTTTCTGCCGCAGTTTTTCACATAAATGTGTCCAGTCCGCCTGTAAGTTTTCTAACCCACCAGTGCATCATCTCCAAGAACATACAAAATTGATGTTTTCATCGCCTGTTCGGCACAGAAACAAATGACAAAATCTTAATTAAGATTAATCATAACGTAGTAAAGGCTGTCGTATGTTGCTTATTATGTAATGACATTATGAATCTTCTTATGAAATTTGTCATGCGGCAAAATGTCATGCAGAAATAAAATGTTATCTTTCATGTTGTTGCATATGGATAATTGATTGACCTTGTTCGAAACCCTCATTTTAAAGGGATTCTCACAATTTGTCTTCTCAGTAGCAAAAGATGCATACATATTATGAATATGATGTACATCGTTAAATTATAACTATTGTTAACCCGCATGTTATGTACGGAATATTGGGAGTTACAAGGCTACATGTACATAACAAAAACATAGCTATATAATTTTGACCCTCTGAAACCCCTTTTTATATAGTAAAACTGGAGTTTACATGGGTATTGATTTTTTTTCTTATTTCTGCTTAAAACATAGATTGTGGATAATTGTGGATACGTCTTAGCCTAGCCTCGTCGAACAAGTACCCTCAATCTATGTTTTTAGCAGAAATACGAAAAATACCAAAACATTTTATCTGAAAATTTTCTTTTTTGATGGTAATATTTTCAATATATTTGGATAGGAATGTTTTCGTAATGATCATTATTTTTCTTAATTTTGCTCAGAAATAGATTGTGGGTGCGTATAATCAGACTATTCAACGTGCAAGGCAGAAAATAAAATTTTCTTCTGAAAATAGTTTTGCTAGAGATAAGAGATTCAGTGTTAAACCGATTGTTAAGTTAGGTATGGGGAGCCAAGTCATTAATGTAAGATATTTTCTTCATGCCATCTGCTTTAGGACTTCCTTTCAACTCACCCGGGCCGTAGGTTTCAGGGGAGCTTTTAGAATAGGAGTCCATCCGTCCGTCCGTCAGCTCATTTGACCTGCAGCAAGACTTCATTGGATGACTTCAATCGTTTCTTATCTGTAGCATGTCTCTGGTGGAAACGTTGATGAAATAAGCTTTTGGTTGAAATTAAATGAAAACTATGTTTGCTTAGGCTACCACAATCTACCATAAAATTAAAATGGGAAACATTTAATCGGATCTCCCTGACAATCATATATAAGAAGGCTGGGGAAAAACCTAGGATGCGTTCGAAAACTGGTTAGCTCGGCCTATCTATCGTAGAGTAATGACCCCTATATTGCTAAAAGTGCCTATTATTAGCTCGCTTTACGAAAGTAAGGGGGAGCTATTGCCAATCACCCAGCGCCTGACATCGTCGTAAGCGTTGGCGTCCAAAATTAGTTAAAAGTTTACCTGCAAGCTCTTATTTATGGTATCTGACAAATTTATTTTCAAATCAATTTAACATAATGAAAAAAACAACAATGTTTTACATACTCTTTTTAACTCCATTTCCAAATTTTTCTTTACATAAATTAGACAGTTAAGAAGTTAATAATTTCATCTGTATTACCTACATTAGTCCCCTTTGTTAAAGTTCACACACACGCTCTGTTTCGGCCCCCGCCCATTGGGGCTTATAGAAATAGATGGGCTGCATGATGCTACCACACAGGGCTGAAACCGACCGCACACGGGTACTTGTAAACCGCTTAGAGGATCTAAGCCTGCCCAGGCACAGCGGTGCGAGTCGGACCGCCCATGCCTATAAACCCTATTGGTTTCATTGCGCGACAGGGCTTGAGATGTCATTTCATCTCAATGTCAGGAAAAAGTCCCACAAAATTGGAAGCAACGGCTCCAAAATGACCTATACATTGTTGACCGGGACGTTAAACCTCAAATCAAACAAACAAACACGCTCTGTTTTGCAGTGGATAGAGTGTTGCACTCTGAACCAGAGAATCGTGAGTTCAAGTAATGATGGAGGACGTTTTTTTTCCTTTTGTCTTTTTTTCTTCCGGAAAGCACAAAAACAGTTATTCTGACTTGCAAGTTTGTAGTTTTTTTGGTCAAAAACTGGAAAAAATAAATTAAATTTTAATAATGGATAGGCATAAAAACAGGATTGTTTGTTCATTCGTTCTTAAGCGTAATTTGTGATTCGCTTTCAAATGCTTCAATCTGTGTTTAGCTCTTTTGCATCAGAACCTTGCTTTTGGGGGCAAAAACTGCAAAATTGAAATTAGATTTTTCTTCAAAGCAAAAACGCTTAAAACAAGATGTCTTGTTCAGCGTTTCTTAGGGGTACTATTTGATTCATTTTCTGTTGCTGCAATCTGTATCGGACTCTTCTTACAAAACGAAAAAAGGACTTTTTGGCAAAAACTGAATAATTAAAGTATATTTTTTAAAAACGCCCTCATCCTACAGGCCTCCCATAGGCTAGAGAGGTTGTCCTCTGACAACTCTTGTTTAACGCGATCATCACCATAAGTCCTTCAGTTTTGATCAAATTTTCCTAAAACTTACATATAAGTAGGACGGGGATAAAAGCTTGGATAAGTTCGAAAACTGGCGATGGCGGCCCGTTAATGATAAGGACTTGTCATTTTTCCTTGTTGAATGAAAATGCTGTTTTAGACTTTGGCATAAGCATACCTCCTCTAGTATTGATTGGATCTTCATAAAACTTACATATTAGGAGGTTCTTGATAAAAGCTCGGATGACGTCAAAACATGTGAGGCGGGTAAATCGTAGGGCAATATTTCCTTCATTGCTGAAAAAAGCCAGTTTTTGTCATTATCATCACCACAAGTCTTGACTTGATCTTCCTGAAACATACATAGATAAAATCTAGGGCGTGTTCGAAAATTAGTGATGTCGACCCAGTACTCCTAAGGTATCCCCCTTGATTGCTGAAAATGCCTATATTTTGTCTTTGTCATAGTAACATCTCCTTCACTATAAGTTGGCCAGGGATAAAGCTAGAATGAGTTTGAAAACTGGCAGTGTATCATCATAGTGTAGATTATATTTTCTGGTCATTTGGGATCACTGAGTTAATTAAGAATCCTTTTGAAAATAGAATTCTGCTTAAACCAATGCAGGAGGGCGTGGCCGATGGTGCACATTTCAGTACAAGTCATGAACAGACTCAACAAAACCGAGTCTATTCTTTTCGTTTATTTTTAGTTTTCTTTGCTTCCGAAAGTTCTAACTATTCAGAACTTATCCCATAGACTTATATCAATTTTGTCGCTAAATATGCCTATTTTTGACCTTGGCAACAACATAAGTCCTATAGTTATGATTGGAACTTCCTGGCGATAAAAGCTTGGATATGTTCGAATGCAGGCGAGGTCAGCCATTTAGTCATGATGTAATGCCCCCCTTTTTTAGCGAAAATTCCTATAATTGGCCTTGTCAACAACATCGGACCTTCCTGAAACTTACATATAATTAAGTTTGGAATAAAATTTCAGATGAGATCAAAAACTTTATCCATCATCCGTCCATCCTCTTTGAACACATATATATTGGCAGCCGAAAGGCTCATCTAAATCCTTTCTCGACTATAGCATGCCTCAGGGTGGGACATAAGCTTTTCAATGAAACTGTATGGAAACTTTTGTTTCTATGGCAACCACCAACTGCTAAAATGGCTCAACTCCAATGATCAAGATGGCAACCAGAGCTTAAAAATATGAATTATTTTCAATGACAATTCCTCCTTTATAGTAAGGCCAGTTTAATTCTATCTTCACAGAAAGGTTGCTTAGCTGCTGTACCTAAATGTCAAAATGATTACACTCCAAAGAACAAGATGGTCACCGGTTTTAAAAATAGAAACATCGTTTTCAAAACAACAACTCCTCCCATATAAATGATTCAAGTTCATTGCAAATAGTAGGAAAAAGTCACTCAGGAAAGGCCACAATCAAAGAACTTCGCCGTTTCAAGTCACCTATAGAAAGTGACCCGGAGGCACACACAAAAACAGACGAAATATGAACCAACGGCAAAAAGCCAAATAACAAATAAGACACTGCAAAAGAACGGTAAGTAGTAAAACTACTTAGGGTGGGCTTTATCTCCGGAGTACTTCAACTTCACAGGGTATTCAATGAGTAATCACAGGCGACAAGTCACTCTTTCAAAAACAGGGGGCAACTCTGATACCATTAATGAGTTAAATGATTTGGAAAACATTTAAATATTGAACAACACCGAACATAACCCAAAAGAAACCAAACGATGGAACCGCTTTGTGATGACTAGTTGTAATTAACGGGTGGAGGGGTTAAACTTAATTTAAAGGGTCTTTACCACCATCCTTTTCCACCTCGGTTTACGCAATTGTGTTGGTTATTCGGCTCGCATAGGGGTCCTTTTGCTCATCTATTTGCCATCACTGGCAACACTTAAAATCAACGAAAAGTCTGTGATGAAAGAAGGAGGATGACGCGACGGTTACAACGTGTCGAGAAATCCAGACATCCCTGGGGCGTCAGCAACACCAATATGCATTTCAGTTGAACACCGTTGTGCCAAGAAACAGACAAGTGTCCATTGCATAGAATCACAGTTTGTATTACCTCTTTCAAAAAGTTCTTAACCCAATTATTGCAGTGTCATTAAAGAACTAGCTACCCGTGACAGCAGCTGTATTAATGATGGCGACGAAGATTCTAACACTGCCTTACACCTGGCTGCAATGGAAGGCAGCGTAAAGGTTGTTCATTGCTTGCTGATGGTTGGTGCTGATGTCAATTTGAGGTAAATGTATGAGAATGCAACATTAAACAGACGTATATTGCTTCCTTGCACAGGGCTTGTTTAAAGCGTGTCCCACGTTTTTAAACAGGAAAAGCAGATTGTGCAACATACATTTTTTGATTAAATCATTTGATGACATGCAATAAGAGATGCTTGCCCGAGTTTTGTGTTGTGCTATTTTAAAACAGATACCAATATGAAGCAGCATTTCCAAATTCATTTTATTCATGTTGCTAACATTCCATTACAATTAAAAGCTAGTGGAGGAAATCACGCAATGGTAAAATGTATTTCTTTACCTTATGTATGGTGAGGGATCCAAATAGATCAATTCTAATAAGTATGAATACATAAAATGGAAAAGACAATGATCAGGAGTCGATGCAATTACTTTACCCCTTCCATTCAAACCTCGATTTTATAAACCTTTCTTTATGCTCAACTCACTTGAGCATAAAATTTGCACCGCCAACAAATTTTAAAATGCCAACATTTGTTGGCATTTTAAAATTTGTAAGCTTGACAAATAGCGTTCTCTGTTAACTGAGAAAGGAAAATCACCCAACTTATTTGTATTTTAATTTTTATGAGCACTACAAGTTCATGCTCAGTTAAGTTGAGCATGAAAAAGGTTTATAACCTCAGGCCCAAGATTTCTAAGGGAATGAAGGACGCTAACATAGCAATTGCATTATAATAAAACACAACAAGAAAAAAGCCAAAGGATCTTGTTTTTCCTAAATTGGCCAAGCTGCTATCCAAAAAAATAGAGAAAAAGGTACAAGGACATACCAACAAAGCAATACAATGACAATAATAAATCACAACAAAGGCAAGCACCGCCTTAGATCGGTATGTAAAACGTTTACTGGAAGCTTAAATCGATTTTATAAAGCCTAAGGCTTGATTTGGTAACACTTTAAAAAAAAAATCAGGTGTTAACCCAGCAGTAGTGTTTCTACTTATCTTACAAAGGAGATCACCGATTTGCATATTCTTAAATGTTTAACTTAATGGGGGACTTAAGTGTATTGTTTATTATGTGCCTTTATTTCATTGGTGCTTTCTGTTGTTTTGGGGTTTGCGATTGATGTGCTGTTTTGCTGGTTGCTTTTCCTGAGTAACATTTTTATACTTTTTTCACAGTTAGACTGCCCCCAAGTAACCCTATGTGGCGAAAATCTATGTTTAATTATCAGTCGTATTTCTGTCAGAATTATTTTTTCTTTTGTTTCGTACACTCAATATAACTTTAATATATTTCATTTTTTTTTCTGCAAAGTTGTCATTTTTCCTTTACAGGAACAGTACCCTTCGAACTCCATTTGCATGTGCTGCTGAAAAGGGGTTTGTTAAAACCAACAAAGTGCTATGGAATTTTGACTCCCAAATAGATCTCATAGACAAACTAAAGGTAAGTTAATATTTATTTTTAATTATATTGCTCTTGTTATGAAAATACTTGAACAAAAATATCACGAGGTAGTGCTCATAATCTTGGTCGGTCTTTCAGATTACTTTTAATTTTAAGGGCATCGCCCATCGGGGCGTGGAGAAATAGAATTGGCTGCATGGTTCTTCAACGCTGAGCTGCAACCGAGCGAAGTTAAGTACTGTTAAACTACTTAGACGGTCTAAGATGCGAGTTGGACAGTTCCTTAAACGGTAGCGGATTCTTTGGGCGATCATAGAGCTTGAAATGTCATTTCATCTCATTGTCCGGTAAAAGTCCCATAAAAGCAACGTCTCTAAGATAACCTAAATATTGTTGACGGGGACGTAAATCCTCAACACAAACAAAATAGACAAGCAAACAAGCAAAGTTGAATTCTTCTACCTAGTATCAGTGAGTACTATCGTATACTGTTTGATTTTGAATTTTTATAGACAGGCTGAACAAAGTTCGATCTTTCTGCAGTAACATTTGTATTTGCTGTTTCCGGGTTAACAGTGTATAGAAACTTAACACCAATGAATCTTCCAGGACTTGGATTGCAATACCAAACCATTGATAGCTGAGTATAGAAATTGGGTTCTGACAGATATTTGCGTTATATGAGTATAACGCCACGTTTTTTTTTTTTGTTCACCATAAGAAGGCCTAATAAAGACAAAAAGGTAAAAAGACAAAGAATTATACTGCGAGATGAACTTCCCTTTAGATGCATTTGTTTTTTCCTTTAGAGCAGATCATACGATCCAGATGGAAAACGGGTGACACTAAGGCAATTTCTAATTGCTGCAAATAATTATATTCAAAATGAGAATTGGTTCTTTGCATGAAGAGCTTTACCACTATGGTCTGCAATCAACGATGGTGATCTGTCTCACACAATTAGACATTTACTCGCAAATGCAGCCATTCACTTTGGTCTGCGATGTCGTTAGTTAACACATCGTTTATACTTCAATCACTTAATATGACAAATGTTCTTACATGTTTTCAAAAGAAATGTTATCAACTGTTGCACTCATAAGTTTAGCAAAACAACTCGTATATGAGATATTGAACTTACTAGAGCAGTACACATTTTGGGCACTAACGAGCTTGTTACGTCAACGATTTTTGAACAACTTCACGCAGGGCTTTCTTCGAATGTTGTGTTAAAATAATAAAGGTGTAAAGACACTTGACTGTTTTCGTTTAATAGATTATGTAACTACAGCGATTATATTTCACTAGTGAAGATAACTTAAGATATTATACATATTTCTGTATTTATCTACAGTTGACACCATTATTGGTAGCGGCACAGAATGGTCATGTTGATGTTGTCAAATTTCTTCTGGACGAAAAAGTAAACCTCAATATGTGTGACCCCTACGGCAACAACTGTCTTGATCTAGCTGTGGTCAATGATAATAAGTAAGACCTAATGTTGATCGTTTCTGAACGCCAGATAGGAGTAACAAATATATTTATGGATAAGATGATATATTTCCGCTAGAAACATGTTTTGGAGTAATTTTTTAGAATCGCCTTGTTGAGGCGAGTCCAGCAAATCCCACCATATATTAAACGCAATTTGCTGTGAAGTCAATACGTATCTGAAACACATAAAATGGTATTTTCACATTGTGGAAATAACATGACCATGTTATTTTCACAGAAGCATCTCGAATTAGTTTTTTAGTTTGTTTGACGTATGAAATAACAAACTTTACTTTTTTCGATAAATACCAATTACTCTTATCCGGAATTTGATGAAATATTTTTGGTATTCACCTCACAAAAGTAAATATTCTCTAGAAACATGTTGTTTGGGTGCTTTTCAGAATTGCATTGACAAATCCAACAATATAAATGCGTTCTATAAAAGGGTTATCCTTTGGAAGCAAGAAATACACCACAGAACCGAAATATATGGAGTGTACATGTTTTCTGGGCCAGACTAGCTAGTTTCGGCCAATTAGGCCTCATCAGTGATCCTCGGATATTTTCAAAATTCCACAATGGAATCAATGATCCCAAAGGACAAGAAAATATAATCTACACTATGATGTATGATGTAAAACAGATGTGGGCTATTTGGTGATAACTGAAAGATGCTTAATGCCAGTTCTCCATAAAAAACCGAGGCGGTTCAAATGAATAATCACAACATAGGTTCAAATGGCGAAATAAGGAAACTTACCCTTTATTAATCATTAAAGACCCACCTTGTCTGTTTCTATGACAATATATATTCGATCAAAAAAAGCAGTAACGTATTTCATTCTTCTCCTTATCTGGAGTTATTCTCTTTAATTTATGATCTGTTTACTTTCTTTGAATATTTTACAAAATTACAATACAGTTCCCACTGCCTTTTCTTGTTTGCATAAAATGTTCGTGCATTTAAGTAAGATTCCAGTTTATTGTTATCATGCCTTTAGACATTACGGAAAGTGTTATAACATTCTTATCGGAATAAGCAGTGTTGGTCTTATCAGCATTTTTTCATGTTTACAAGCCCATATAATAGACGTCCCACTTAATATAGTGCCGAGTTGGGCTAACCAGGATTACCCTTTCTAGAACAAATTTATCGCCACTACAGCTGATATCTGGGAATGTGTGGCGGCCGTAAAAAGTCTTACTGCCCTGCATCATAGTGTAGTTTATATTTTTGAACTTTGGGATCATTGGTTCCATTGTGGAATTTTGAAAATATTTGTGAGTCACTGATGAGGCCTAATTGGCAGAAACTAGCTAGTCTGGCCCAGAAAACCTCTACACTCCATATTTTCCGATTCTATGGTGTATTCCTTGCTTCCAAATGATAACCCTTTCTAGAACATATTTAACATCATTACAGCTGGTGTCTTGGAATGTGTGGTGGCCGTAAAAAATCTCCCTGCCCTACATCAAAGAGTAGTTTATATTTTCTTGACCTTTGGGATCATTGATTCCATTGTGGAATTTTGAAAATGTTTTTCAGGGTCACTGATGAGGCCTAATTGGCCGAAACTAGCTAGTCTGGCCCAGAAAACCTGTACACTCCATATTTTCCAATTCTGTGGTGTATTCCTTGCTCCCAAGTATAACCTTATTTAGAACATATCTAACAAGAATATATATTCTTTTCCTTATTTCGACTTATAAGACAGACTGTGGGTACTCGTTAGAACCACATATTCTATATTCTATATTTGAAAAAGAAAAAAGAACATTATCGCAAATTTGTATCAGAAAACTTTCAGTTTGGACATTCTCCTTATTCAAATGTTACTGCTGGTAAAGTTTCAAGCCAGTAGCTTAAATGACGTTATGCCTCTACAAATGTATAATGGGAATGCAATAGGAAAAATTTCGAAAGATGCTAACTTAAGGAAGAAATCTTCAACAGACATATCTACTGATCACCTACAATCTTTATTCGAATCAAAAATCAGTATAGTATCGATTTCGGAGCAATGAAAGGATGCAATATGTATGCCACAAGGGTTGTTTATCCTAACGGAATCTAACGCTGACGTATGTGAGAAAATCAAGTATGGTGGGACTTAGGGCTCCTATTGGAGAAAATCTGTACTACGGAAACGTACGTGTGTGTTCTTACATGGATTTCTACTGTGGTGTATTACAGGAAGAGTATTTACATTCACCACAATGCAGGTATTGCGTTTGGCGTTACCATCTGCGTTTATGTCGCCATTTGTAGTTGTATATGAACATAATTATTTTCAAACTAGATAAAAGACGTTCATGGCACAGAACCACAAATCTAGCTGCTTCTTTTAGTTTCTTCCTTTTAGTTACTTAAACCAGCTGCAGTCAAGTTTAAATAACTCGAATACCTTTGGGGCCAAGACCATTTGTTTGAGATAGGGGTAGTTCATACTATTGAGGTTCAATCATAATGCCAGGTCCTGAGGCATAATGGGGATCCCTGAAGAATATCTTATGTTTCTTCTAAGCAATAAAGGTATGTTGTTTGTAGTCATTAGAATCTCCTAATTGAGGCGATTCTAATCAGCACAAACAAAATAGCGTAAAGACAAAATAAGAAAAGCTCCTTTTAATATCCTTACATATCGATATCTCGAGCTATGGTGAAAAGGTGCACGAGAACCACAACGCCAATTATTTTGCTGTTGACCTTTTTAGATTTTCATGTTGCATTCCACTGTATGTTTGCCGGGACAATACAATAAACATTTTAAGCAACTTATGAACCCTCCATGAACATGTACATATTAGGTACACTCTGAATAAAAGATTCCACATTTTTGTTACAACGACAGCTTTACACGTCAGCAAATTTCGGAGAGAATCCATCACTTACAACCCATCACGAATACACGCCTTTAAAATTTTGACCCCCTTGAACCCCACTTTATATAGTAAAACTGGGGTTTCCGGGGGTAAACCTTATTTTTCTTATTTCTGCTCTAAAATATAGATTGTGGGTAATCGTTAGAACCGCGATGAGGCGGTTCTAACGAGTGCCCATAATCTATATTTTGAGCAGAAATAAGAAAAATATCACAATTTTTCATCATAAAATTTTCATTTTTTTCGGCGATAAAGGTGGCAATGTATTTGTATAGGTGTGTTTGCGTAATGCGTTATGATACTATTTTTGCATTACGAAAACACGCCTATACAAATACATTGTTAACCTTACCGCCGGAAAAACGAAAATTTTAAGATGAAAAATTGTGATATTTTTCTTATATATTACGATAACACACCCGTGCGACATAGTGCATTTTTACACCTCATAAATGTCCATTTTTCTGATGAAAATCCGTGATATTTTTCTTATAAAAACTGCAAACATAGGTTGTGTGTGCTCGTTAGAACCGCCTCATTGAGGCGGTTCTAACGAGTACCCACAACCAATGTCTTGGAGCAAAAATAAGGAAAATCATGTATACCCCCGTAAACCCCAGTTTTCTCTATATAATGTGGGATACAGGCGGTCTTCATTTCACGGACTTGTTCACGTGATGTCTGCTCCAAATATAGATTAGAACCCCCTAATCGAGGCGGTTCTAACGAGTACCCACAATCTATATTTTAGAGCAGAAATAAGAAAAATAAGGTTTCCCCCTGTAAACCCCAGTTTTTCTGTATAAAATTGGGGTTGGAGGGGTTCAAAATTATATAGGCGTGTTTTCGTGATGGACAGCTTAACACGTCGGCTAATTGCGGGGCGAATCCATCGTGTACAACCGTTACGATACTATTTTATCATACGACGTTGCGTCTGAGAGTGTAATAAAGCCATGTGATAAATTTGATAATCCACTAGTGGATTAAATATGCAAATTAGCTAGATACGCTCCGTAACGTTACATGTATGGTGTCCTTAACGACGTCGCGTTTACTAATGGCGGAACATTGACATTTTTTAACAAATCGTGAATAAAAATCCGTTTTAAATGTCATATGATAAATAGAATCTTGCATTCGTGCTTATGTATTATTGAATGTATTAAACTCAATGAGGAAAAGGCATAAAATGCTCGGCAAAGCCTCGCATTTTATCCATTTTTCTCAAATCCTTTAATAAATTCAATAATACATGAACACTCATGTAAGATCCTCTATGTATCCTTGTATGTTTCAGTGACGTTGCTCTAGAAATTATTAAGTCAAAGCGATGGAAAGAAGCATTACGCAATACCACATACACTAATGGTATTATAGACACGCCACTGAGGAAACTCATTAGAAAAATGCCCGGTCAGTATATTGTAGTTGTAAAAGTTTACCCCTTATCTTGCTGTTCACGACAACCCCTATCTTTGCAAATAGTGTAGATCAAGGTCAGAAGCAATCTGATCAGGATCTACACTGTTTGGCATTCGGTTTATGAATTTGCAGGAATAAATTACATCAAGTAATCTGATTGGTTCAAAGTCAGAGATGGGTGTGGCTAAAATGAATATTCAGCAAGGGAAGGGATAAACTTGAAAACAATATTGATCCACGATCACTGTCATCGTTTAACCCTTTTTGTACCAAATGGAATCTTCCTCCTTATATATAGCAGGAGTCCATTTCACAATTTAGGGGTGTCAGGTTGTGTTTTCTTCAATTTTTTTTTTTTGAAAATGGCTGGACCTTTTGCAAACAGTTAAGGCCCTGATCAGACGCCGCGTTCTGCGGCTTCTGATCTGTGCCCGCACTGTTTGCCAGGGTACCCCTTAGGGGTTTCCGGTCTGAAATGGGATAACGGCGTTGCGATTCATTGTTTTTAGACTGTCAAAGGATTAAAGTACTTTAATTAATTTTTACTTCTTAACGACAATGTATTCTATTGTATTTTGACAGAGAATGATTAAATTGAACTTTGGATTGTTGATAATATAAAACTGTATACATATATCAGTATTGTGAAGAAACGTGTACTCATGTTCGATCGATATTTTTGTTTGAATAGAGTGTTTTCTTTTGTTGTTGTTGTTGTTGATGTTTGGTTTACATTATCATAACACATCCTTGCGACATAGAGCATACATTCATTTATCATATGACGTCGCGTCTGAGAGTGTAATAACGCCATGTAATATTTTCAATAATCCACTATTGGATTAAATATGCAAACTAGCTAGATACGTCCCGTAACGTTATATGTACGACGTCCTTAACGACGTCGCGTTTACTGTCGGAATATTGACATTTTTTGTAAACAATCGTGAATAAAATGCGTTTTAAATGTCATATGATAAATAGAATCTTGCATTCGTGCCCATGTATTATTGAATTTATTAAACTCGTTGAGGAAAAGGGATAAAATGCTTGGCAAAGCGTCGCATTTTATCCCTTTTCCTCAACTCGTCTAATAAATTCAATAAAACATGAACACTTATGTAAGATCCTCTATATCTCCAAAATGGCTACTTTTTCCGATGAAAATTTGTTATATTTATCTTATTTATATCTTAAACATAGGTTCTTGGTGCTCGTTAGAACCGCCTCATTGAGATGTTTCTAATGAGTACCCACAACCTATGTCCAGGAGCAGAAATGAGAAAACTAATGTACATCCCTGTAAACTCCAGTTTTCTCTATATAAAGTGGGATTGAGGTGGGTGTTTATTCACGGACTTGTTCACCTGATGGTTAATAAAAATAGTTAATACTTGAAATTTAGTAAAAAAATAATGAAATAATGACAGACACATCCCTGAAACAACATCAATCCAATTTGTATGAGAAACAAAAAAAAAAAAAAGAAACATTGGCAGTCACTCATAGAAAAAGATAAGGTGGGTATTTTGTTGATAATTCAAGGATAATTAATGTCAATCGTTACGGAAATACGCCTATACAAATACATTGTACCCTTTATCGCCAAAAAAATGAACAATTTTTTGATGAAAAAATGTGATATTTGTCTTATTTCTGCTCAAAATATAGATTGTAGGTACTCGTTAGAACCGCCTCATCGAGGCGGTTCTAACGCTACCCACAATCTATATTTTAGAGCAGAAATAAGAAAATTCATGTTTACCCCTGCAAACCCCAGTTTTACTATATAAAAGTGGGGTTCCAGAGGGTCAAAATCATACAAGAGTTTCCGTGATGCCTCCATAAAACAACTATATTGTGGGTATTCATTTGAGCCGCCTTGGCGTTAAATGAATCGCCACAACATGGGGTTAAATGGATAAATAAGGAAAATTATTCTTCAGTTATCACCAAAAACCAACCTTGGCTGGTGCTGTGGCAATCAGTTTAGGTCCATATCAGAGACCACCAAGCTTTCAATGTTTACAAAATATTCCTCTATTTTCCAAATACATCACTAATAATAACTAAACAGAAGTGGAGGCAATGACCAGGAATCGATACAATTAACCCACAGCTGCCATTAGAGACACCAAAGGGAAAGAAACACAAACATGAAACAACAGACCCTAATGGAAACATCAACAGCAAAAAGCCAAAAAGACTGTTACTTTCCCACAAAATGGTCAGTAGGTTATCCAATACAAAAATAGGCTAAACCTGATACGCGAAATGAAATCCTGCTATACAACAAATGGAGAATTGCAATCATATCAAAATGGTTTCATGAATGATACTGTTTTATCATATGTCGTCGCGTCTGAGAGTGTAATAACATAAGTAATTAATTCGATAATCAGCTAGTGGATTAAATATGCAAATTAGTTAGATACGCACCGTAACGTTACATGTACGACGTCGCGTTTACTATTGGCGAAATATTGACTTTTTTAGGTAAAAATGGTTAAAAGTGCGATTAAATGCCATATGATAAATAGAATCTTGCATTCTTGCTCTTTCTTGTATTATTGTATTTATTAAACTCGTTAAGGAAAAGGGATAAAATGCTCGGCAAAGTCTCGCATTTTATCCCTTTGCCTCAACTCGTTTAATAAATTCAATAATACATGAGCACCCATGTAAGTCCTCTATTTAAAATTTTAGAAGTCGCACAAGAGGTATTTAACAGATGTATTACTGAACAGAAACAGGAGAAGGAGGGGAGCCAGCAAAGCCTGAATGACAGATACGACGTTAGAATGAACTATGAGTTCCTTGACGACATGTACACTATCAACGCATGGAAGAAAAAGAAACATAGTAAAAGGAAACAAGATATAACTCAGAGTAAGCATATTCCACTGTTAAACATGATCGCATTCCATTACGAAAACACGCCTATACAAATGCATGGTAAACTTTGCGATATTTTTCTTATTTCTGCTCCAAATATAGATTTTGTGTACTCGTTAGAACCGCCTCATCGCATGTTTTCCCGATGCTGGCAGATGCTTCTAGTACTGTTTATAGTGTTATCCATAGGCGGCCGTTTACCAATAAAGCAGCTATACGTTGCTTCAGTTAAAACATGTATCCGCAATTATAACGTAGCCTCGTATATAATGCTACTAACAAACTAGTCCGTCTTGTGGGGTCTTTGCTGAACGGTGAATCATGATTTACAGACAGAGTAAAACTACCGTATATGTTATATAGTTCTAAGAAAGCCACGAGTGCCTCCGCCCATCGGGGCTTGAAAAAAAACCGTTTGGGTTGCATTGCACTTTTGCGCAGAGCTGAAACCGACCTGACTTGAGTGCTGGTAAACCTGGTTAGAAGGTCTAAAATGAAAGTGAAGGCAATGATCAGACACCGATACAATTACCTCACATCTCCCATCAGAGACCCAAAAGGGAATGAAACGCGAACATAAAGTAATTAAACCGTAATGAAAACATCACTAGCGGACAGCTGAAAGGGCAGTTACTTCCCCCCCCCCAAAAAAAAAATGGCTAAACGGCTATCTGAAACAAAAAGACACAATAACACCCACTGCAAAGACCAACTAAAACAAATATTAAACCACGACAGAAGAACCGCCCTGGAAGTGATAACAAAAAGGTATTTCACTTGTTGTGTGGTCCGGGCTTGAATCGATTTTACATGGCCATAATCCCCATCCTTGGTTCTGTCGTGATTTAAACAAATACTTGGTTCAGTCCGAACTCCTCAGTCTACAACTCCGCATTACGAAAACACACCCGTGCGTCATAGTGCATTTTTTACATCTCCAAAACGGTCAATTTGCTGATGAAAATTTGTGATATTATTCTTGTTTATACTCAAAACATAGGTTGTGGGTGCTCGTTAGAACCGCCTCATTGAGGCGGTTCTAACGAGTACCCACAACCTATGTCTAGGAGCACAAATACAGAAAATAATGTATACCCCCGTAAACCCCTGTTTTCTCTATATAAAATGGGGTGTAAGGGGGTGTTCATTTCACGGACTTGTTAGCGTGATGGAGGATATAGCAGCCAAACAACTACAGATGTGAAACAACGATGATGACTCGACAGCCTGAAATAACTGAAATGCTGGAGCAAAAGAAAATCTACAGACAGACCCCGGTGGGCCCGTTCAAAGACAGAGATTTAGGTACCAACCAGCATTACCTAAAATAATCATTTTAAATAATACTTTACACTGGAGCCGCCATTAAAACTGGGCCAGAACCGCCTGCCCAGGAAAAGTGGTGCGAATCGGATTGTTCCTTAAACCCTAGAAGTTTCCTTGGGCTTTCCGCTATTGGTGTTCCTTTTTGTGCCTAGTTATTTAAATTTTGCGTTTCTTTCCCTATGGTGCCTCTGGTGGGAGGTGTGGGTAAAATGTATCGCTTCCTGTTCATTGCCGTCACTTCTATCTTGAAATGTCATTTCATCTCAATGTCGGCTAAAAGGTTCCACAGAACTGCAAGCACTATCTCCAAAATTATCTAAATAAAATTAAACGGGACGTAAAACCTCAGCACAAACAATGGTTCAAACCACACAACTTAACGTCAGAGCAGAAGAATACCATAGCTACGGTCATGGACGGCCGAATCAAGAACATGAAACATCCAGTCTCGCGTATCTTAACTGCTTTACCATTTCGTTAATAAAAGTGATCCAAACAGCTAACCTTACGAACGAATTTGAACTTTTATAAGTTTTTATAGGGTACTACACCTAGTACATTTCAAACCAAGGCGATTGTACCCAATTACTGAATCTTAGGCATGGTTTCAGAGGCAGTCTGTGTAGTAACATGATGAACGTTTGTTGCATTTTTTCACATTATGATTATATGTCATCTGTATCATTTGTTTCAGAAATTGATAGACACGACCCATACACCAAAGATACTGAAGTGTTCAAAAAGAATCATCCTATGATGATCATGGTAAATTTTTCATGCAATCTACCTGAAACTAAAATAATGAAACTATTTTATTTTTTTCTTATTCTGTTTTGTTACATATCTCCTAGCACAATTCGAGGTATGGAAGTTACGTTTCACAGGACTTTCTTTTCACTTCATGTGTAAAACAGATTCTCTGTATTAACACTTAAACATTTTCAAAATCTGTGAAGTCATTTGAAAATGTTTATACCATACATCTTGGTCATTGTGATCTAGAACTCTTTTGATAATTTATATAGTTGGTTTAAAAGTAGATCCTTATCATTCCCCATACGGCGCGGTATTTCAGTGCTGTGTGCACCTGCCTCTGATGAATCAGTATTGGTAAAAATTCGGTGGCCGAACAGGCTCCATTGGCATCATTTGCTGAGATATATGCAAAAACGTACTCGTTCTGGCGTTGAGTGAGTGAGTGTTTGAGTTTACGTCCCACCAACAGGTAAGGTCATACGGAGACGGGGCCACGGTTTAAAGACTCATCCGAAAGTCTGGAGAAGCCCGGGATCGATCCTGCGATCCCTGGTTTACAAGGCGAGTAGCGTATCCACTACACCACGGAGGCTTCTCGTTCTGGGGTTGAACGTAGCTCGAAGGAAGTCTCAATTTGTGCAGTTAAATATCCTTGATACAATAACAGGAATACTGTGCAGGCTTTCTTACTAAACTTTTGGAGTGGTTTAAGTACTCCTGCGATCAATGTTCTAATCTGCATGAACGATCCCGTTAAATTTAGAAGGAAACAAGGATTCAGAAGAATGAAATGTTATATCATCACGATGACTTGTAGTTTATTTAACCCATATATGACAATGGAATCTTCCACCCTGTAATTTTGGAGCGGTCCATTTCCATTTATAGGGGCATCAGGTTTGTTTTTGTTTGTGACAAATTTTACAAAAATGAAAGTTCTTTTAGCAAACAGTGTAGACCCAGATCAGACGCCGCGTTCAGCGGCGTCTGATCTGGGTCTTTACTGTTTTCCAATCTCCCAGAAAATGGCCGCTAGGCATATATGGGTTAATGCATCGACTTTATGAATTCTGTGATTGTTATTTGTGTTGATACTGACTTAAACAGTTTCCCATGTTTATTTTGATAGGTATCATCCGATCGGGACGAGCTGCTGAATCATCCACTTGTCAAAAGTTTGTTGAACTACAAATGGCGAACGTTTGGCAGGATTTTTTACTATGTAAACTTCCTGGCATTTATGGTCTTTTTAGCCTTCCTCACTGGTTATGTGGTCGTCACACCACCACCTTATCTGATGTGAGTATACCATACTGTCAAAATTGGAAAACTGACTGCAGCATTATTTTACCAAACTTTACCTTGTCATACAGGAGCTCGGTGGGACTAAGGCCTATGAACTTCAGCCTTTAGCTGAAGAGAGAGTAATAGTAGATAAACATATATATCATTCAGCCACCAAGTTTGCTGTGGGTGTTACAGAAGGCCAAGACAAGCTTCCTACGCTATACTGGTTACCAAAACTTCTTAAAAGACCTTACAAAGCATGGTTTATTGCAAATTCTAGCTCTTGCACTACCACTGAACTTTCTAAATTATTAACCTCCTGTCTTACTGCTATTAAAACGCATGTGATTAAATATTGTGATAAAGTCTTTGAAAGATCAGGAAGAAATCTGTTTTGGTCTACAAAAAAAATCGAATGAGGTTTCAAATAAATTGAAATCCAGACATGTTCGTGCTTCAAGTCTGTCTACTTACGATTTTCCACTCTTTACACTACACTTCCTCATAATCTTGTAAAAGAAAAGCTTAATGATTTAATTGAATGGGCTTTTCACAGAGAAGATTCTCTCTATCTTGCATGTAATGTCAGAAATGCATTTTTCACTTCTAAAGAGCATAAGAATTGTACACTTTGGTCATGTCAGAAAGTGTGTGATGCCCTCACCTTTCTACTTGACAATATTAATATTAGATTCGGTACTAAGTTATTTAGACAAATTGTGGGCATTCCGATGGGTACGAATTGCGCATCTCTTGTGGCTGATCTGTTCTTGTATTTTTATGAAGAGACTTCATGTTGTCGCTTTCCATTGATAACCAATCTGAAATTGTTGAAGCTTTTAGCTCCACTTCTAGATATTTAGATATTTTATTATATATTAATAATACCTATTTCGATGGTTTGATCAGTCAGATTTACCCCCCCCCCCCGAACTTCAGTTAAATAAAGCAGGTTCTTCTGATACAGAGGCCCCGTTTTCGGATTTACATCTGTCTATTTTAGATGGGTTTGTTTCGTGCAAAATTTATGATAAACGCGATGACTTTGATTTTGAGATTGTAACTTTTCCTTTTTTTTTGGATTGTGATGTTCCTCGTGCGCCATCCTATAGCGTTTATATTTCGCAATTTATTCGATTTGCTAGAGTGTGTAGTCATGTAACTGACTTCAACACTCGTCATAAATTATTAACGGCTAAACTTCTTAATCAGGGTTATCGGTACCATAAACTACGCAAAGCCTTTTCAAAATTTTATAGACGCCACTCTGATTTAATTTCAGAATTCAATATTTGACTTAAATCTCTTCTGCAACAAGGTCTATCGGAACCCGAATTTTAGGTGACTTAGTATATAAATTCAGTAAAATATATAACCTCAATGACTTCAGCACCCAATTTCGTAAAATCATTCTTCGATATAAAAAGATTGGGTCAACATGGATGTTATACGACAGACTGCATGCATGGTAGATAACCCAATCACGGTTCGCAACTTTGCATCCCTCTTTAATTGCACACCGGTGGGTCAGGCCTCATATTCTATGACGGTTCCAACGTAAAGGTTTATTGAGAAGTAGAGAGATCTAATTCAAGGTAATGTTGGTTGGTGCCTGATGCTCTGTCTCTGGTCGGGCCCATCGGAGTCTAACTGTTGGTTTTCTTTTGCTCCAGCATTTCAGTGGTTTCTTACTGTCGAGTCCTCACCGTTGTCTCACCTCTGTGGTTCTTTGATTATTTGTGTTCTAGGAGATGTTGCACCGATGAGTTAGGAGGCCTTCATGCGGACTGAACAAATTATTTGTCTAAATCGCGACGGACGTAAAATCGATTTAAGCCCCACAATGGAAATCTTTCCACTGACCGTTCCATGGCGGTTCTTCTGTGGCGATTTATTTATGTTGTTGTTTGTTACTTACTGTGTGTATCACTTGTGTCTTTTTATTTTGGATGGCCATATGGCCAATTTGTGGGAAAGTAACTGTCATTATGGCCCTCCTTTGTTTAGGTTTCCATTATGGTCTGGTTGCTTAATGTTTGTGTTTCTTTCCCTTTGGTGTCTTTGGTGGGTGGAGTAAGTTAATTGTATCGATTCCTGATCTTTGTTTTACTTCTACTTTAACACAATTACATGAAACTTATTTCAATCAGTGCAGCTTAAGTAATGTTCAGTGCGGTGGTGTTAGTAAGATTCTCTATACTTGATCAAAGTTCATTATTGTTTCCTTGGGTATCACTGAGTTTTAATGTCTACTAGAATGCGTTAGGTTTGCAAATTGCAAATCTGATTCAAGATTCCAAGAACAGAATTCGTTAAAAAGATTATCAATGGATATTTCTCCTTCATTCTTTTCAAAAGTATATGTTGTGTGTTGGTAAAAGAAGCGCCTAGATGAGACGATCCTTACAAGTACCCACAACGGATTTTAGACTATAAAGAAATAAAGAAATAAGAAAATAGCCCCTTAATATCCTTATCGGGATATATAGACTGTATATATATTTTAACACCGCTAGCACTTCTAGCAGTGTTAAAATTCAGAATCTCGATTATACCGACCCGAAGTTTTCACTGGTTTATAGTTTTTATATAGGGAATCTACTGTTTAGATAATATACATAAATATTACACACATAATAGGAACATTTTATCCCTAATTTGAATAAAGACAGAGGTACATTTATTTCCATTAAGGGAAGTGTATACATCTGACGTAATTTTCTGACGTAATTTCCCCCATTTTATAAGGGAGTCCCTTTTTAGTCGATTGTTTTTCAATCGATCCAAAGTTATAAAGCATAAATTCGCTTCAGTGCTAAGCCCACGTGACTACCGCTGACTTGTAGGAAACCAAGGTTAATTATTGATAGTAAATAGCAGCGTTAATTTTATCGCAGTGGTGCCAGTGTTGCGTCATAGGGGCATCTATTTTACTGGACTAAAATCATGAGATGGACATGGCAAACAGTGATGATCTAGAATGCGGCGTCTGATCAGTGTATACAGTTTGCTTACAGTACACGAATTTAAGGATAAGAACGAGGAGTCTGATCAGGGCCTACACTGTTTGCTTACAGAACAGAATTTTGAACGAAATGTCACCGTTCAGGACCATGTTTTCAGCCAGCGACCCAACAGTGTTGTCAGTGCTTTGAATTAGTTTTGCTTTTGTAAAGCAACTTCTTCAAATAACGCTTATATATTCAGAGGATTGACTAAGCATATTGTGAGCTTACCATTTACCTTTTGAATGGAATCCTTTTGTGAAGGAAGTGTATTTTTGTAGATAAATGGAAACAGCTTCTACAGATAAAACGGCACGGTAATGAATGGCGTGATAACGTTTTGTGAAGTCGCTTTGATTGACAGTTCTATCGTATATGCCTTGCATCCGAATGATAACCAATTTACAGAACTCATTCAAACTGGCAACTTTTTATTTCCAGAGACAAAAGTGGCTTTGGCAGTTTGTCGGGTAATTCAGACTGTGAAAAATACCAAAGTACTGGAGAAAAACATCACATCTTTGCAGCAGTTGGAAAATACTTCATACTGGTGCTGGCATTCTTAAATATTCTAAAAGAGGTAAAAACGCCTTTTCACAAAACTGCAACCTACAACCCCTCCCCAGATTCAAACAATGAAACACTCTATTTGTTGATTTAAATTTGCAGACAGTATGTTGTCTATTACCGAAATTTCAAACTACCTTGATAGAAATCATTTCACTTCTTTTTATATTCGTCACTGGGGAGCAAAATAAAGCAAATGTAAAAAGGTAAAGTTCTTGTCGAAAAATTAGCCCAAATATTAAGAATACAACAAGTCATTAAAGACAGTTGCCAAACATATTAGAACAGTGTAGCCAATCTTTCAATATGGACTGGGAAAGAGATTTTTACTGAGAAATAATTGTGATGTGTTTAAATATAGCGCAAACATAGATGCGGGTAATCTTTGGTCTATCGAGTAACTAAATTCTATATTTGTGAGCAAAAATAAGGTAAATAATCTATGTTCCTGCAAAACTCACTTTTTTCTTTATTAAGTTGGAGATTAAATCATGCTCATTGCACGATCGTGTCAGTTAATATTTGTTCTAATGGCAGTTTATTAAACTAATCTTTGATCTTCCAGTGAAGCGCCATACAGGCTATAACAAATTTATCCACATGATGATCTCTTGACTTTTTTATAATCTCTGGGTGTCACAACATTGTTCTGTGATAATTGCAGATATTCCAGGCATTTAATGCGAAGCTGCACTACATTACCTGGGAGAACTTGTTGGAAGTTGTGTTGTTTTTATCATCTATTTTGTTTTGTTTGGACTACGAACCATGCCAGAGAGTAACAGGATGGAGAACGGTATGTTTGCAACAATTTTTAATAGAGGATCTTACATGAGAGCTCATGTATTATTGAATTTATCAAACGAGTTGAGGAAAAGGGATAAAATGCGAGGCTTTGCCGAGCATTTTATCCCTTTTCCTCAACGAGTTTAATAAATTCAGTAATACATGAGCACGAATGCAAGATTTTATTTATCATATGACATTTAAAACGCTTTTTACCCACGTTTATTTCACAAAAATGTCAATATTCCGTCATTAGTAAACGCGACGTCGTTAAGGACGTCGTATATGTAACGTAACGGGACGTGTCTAGCTAATTTGCATATTTAATCCACTAGTGGATTATCGAAAATAATAAATGGCGTTATCAGGGCCCCGCACTGAAAGTGTGGGTGCCCTATAGTAATCACTCTGTCCGTCCGTCTGTCCGTCCGTCCGTCTGTCCGTCCACAAATTTCTGATAGCGCTGCCGGGGCCCTAGTCAGTTTCACTGACAGCTCTAGTTACACTCTCAGACGCGACGTTTTATGATAAATAGGACATTGATGCAGACTAAAAACAAATATGTTACTCGGGAAAAGGCGCAACGAGCGCAACCATATCAAACTCTAAGCACTGTAAAAACTAATTGTCTTTGAGTGGAGCCTGGAAAAGAAATTCTCACTGGTTTGTTTATTTTTAATTCAAGAGGGGGACCATTATATTTCCTGGGTTCGACCTTCCGTGATCTAATTGGTGCTTTTTCTTCTGCTCTGACGTCGCTTCGTGATTGTATTAATCTATCCATGATCGTTTTACTGCGTACTTTATTATGAAGCCTCAATGCAGATCATTTTTAGTGTTATTATGTTTGATACTGCTATGAAGCTGAGGGCAAGGGTTGAAATTTCATAAGCAACGGAGTTGAATCTCCCACTTGCGTCACAAGGTGGTCGTTCTCTTGCAGTGTCTCATTTGCATACTGGCTATTGGCCGTTGGTTCATGTTTGGAATGATGTTTTTGTTTGTGTCTCTTTGTAGCTTATCTTCTTTAGGTGAACTTGAGATAGTTGCATTCTTTGAGTGTGGCCTTTCCTGAGTGACATTACTTACTAGTTCCGATCTGAGACCTTGATTGTTTCGTTTAACCCTTCAATTGAGTTCATGTACTACATCGTTTTAGAACAATGTAGACCCTGATCAGACGCGTCCTCGCGTCTGATCTGGCTCTACATTGTTTTTCGACGACGCCGTACACGAATCTAGTCCAGATTTAACGGATAACCAACCCTTATTCACACAGCGCTCAAACGTCATAGGTACAAGAATATCGCAGCTACTAACTTAATTGACGCGGTCACTGACAGCCACATGGACATCAGCATAATAACCCAGGTTCATGTAGCAACTTTGTGTCGATTGATAAACAATCGACCAAAAAGACCTAAAAGGATTACCCTTTAAAAGAGGTGCTGGCACTACAGCTGGTGTTAAGGGAATGTGTGGTGTTCGTAAAATGTCTCCCTGCCCTACATCATAGGGTAGTTTGTATTTTCTTGTTCCTTGGTATAGGAGCTTTGAAAATATTTTAAGGTCACTGTGATGAGGCCTAATTGGGCGAAACTAAATAGTCTGGCCCAGAAACACTTGTACACTCCATACTTTTCAGTTCTGTGGCGCTTTCTTTGTTCCCAAAGCATATTATAGAACATATTGGTTACACGAAGGCATGCTCCAAGTACCAACCAGTACACGCAAAACAGTAAGACATAGGCAACACTTTATGGCTTCTTCTAAATCTGGTTGCTTTTGTAACAAAAAAGAGTCAACATTTTGAAGATAGATTTTTGGTGGTTCAATCAGAGAACATCAAACCAATTAAACAATTTCAGTATCCTAGTGGTGTTTAAGGTTATAAAGGCATGGAGAAGAGTTGCCTCATCGTAGCTTGAATTTGTTAATAAAGGCAGTTGTATCCGTTTTATTTCCATGCTGTCTCTGCATTTACCACTAGAAAATAAAACAAACGAAAAACAGTTTGCACACTGTTTAATACGATATAATCCGATTACTCGAAAAAAAAACTCTCCTATGCTCTAATTTTAAGTGGTTCTGAGAGTTCTACCCACTTTGCATTGTAATGTTTGGAACGGCTTTACCATACCGATTGTTATGTATGGTAAAAAAGTGTATATACTTTTTCCTTTCTATTTTTAGGAATGGCAATGGTACTTCGGCACAATAGCGATATTTCTTGCTTGGCTGGAGTTTGTGCTGTTTATTCAGAAATTTCCGATGTTCGGTATCTATGTCGTTATGTTCAAGAATATCCTCAACACGTTCTTCAAGTTCTTCGTCGTCTTTGTCATTTTCATCATCGCATTTGGAATGGGATTCTTCTGCCTTTTACAGAACCAGGTAATTCACCTTTCGTGGAAAGCATACAGATATAGCGAATACATACACATCACATCGCTAGGGTCAGAGTTTTAAGGATATATGTTTACAAAGGATCAACTATAGTCCAATAAAAAAGGTCTCGTAACAATAAAAAAGTATAGGAAGTCACAAAAGTTGCCTTTTTTACAAAATGGTGGAAATGTGCCTGGATATCTATTTCCCTATTTTTAATCAATACGAATACTTGAACATCTTATAACCTATCATTTTGGCCTTGTACATTTTCATTCAAACTGAAAGAGGTTTAAAATATCGTAAGGAATGGAATTCATGTGCGTTACCCATGGACTACGCAGTCTTAATAGAGATAAAAATTTAAGTTGCAGACACGGTATTTGATGCCTATTCCAAATTAAAAGTGAAGGCAATGATCAGGAATCGGTAGAATTACCTCACACCTCCTATCAGAGACACCAAAGGGAAAGAAACACGAACATGAAGTAACTAAACCCTAATAAAAACATGGCTAGCGAATAGCCGAAAGGACAGTTACTTTCACACAAAATGACCAAAAGGCAATCTAAAATAAAAAAGATATAAGCAATACATACATGTGAGCCCCGCCAAGCGAATTTGTGTCTTCGAGCATTCCGTCATGACAAATTTTAACTGCGCATGCCCAGCCATTCAGAGGGTCCAATGATATGGCTTTCTGTCTGAAGGTTCCTCTTAATTCACTGCTTGTATGAGCGAGCAGCGAAGGTTCTGGCGAGACTGCGCGGATGCGCAGGCTCGCCTGAACCTTCGCTGCTCGCATAGGCGATAAGTACCAAAATCGCTTGACGGGGCCCAACTAATAATAATCCACGACAGAAGAACCGCATTGGAACGGTCAGCAAAATGGGTTTTCCAACCCTAGCTAATTTCTGATTGTGAATTATAGATAACTGATTTAACAGAATGTTGGGATGAATAAAGGATAACTTGATTTGATTGATTGTGTTGGGGTTCTGAGACAAGTTAACACTTGGTGGTCATTTTGTGTCGTCTCCTAGGTAAAGGGTGAAAAGAGAAGAGTGAGTGAGTGATTGAGTTTTATGTCCCACCAACAGCTAAGGTCATATGGAGACGGGGCCTCGGTTTAAAGACTCAACCGAAAGTCTAGAGAAGCCCGGGATCGATTCTGCGATCCCTGGTTTACAAGGCGAGTAGCGTAACCGCTACACCACGGAGGCTTCTATAAAGTCAGTAGAGGAGATAGAATTTAGGGACAGAGGAGAAAGCGGAAAACGAATGTAAGTGTAGAAACTAAAGAAATAATAACAGTCCATCTCTAAACTTACCTGCTGCAAAAGACCGGTCCCGATAGCTCAGTTGGTAGAGTGTCCGCTCCGAGGAACGGGAGGTCACGGGTTCGATCCCGGGCCGCATACCAAAGTCGTTAAGAATGGTACTAGCTGCTCCTCGCTTGGCACTCAGATTTACGGGGTAGAGCTAGGACTGGTCGACCCAGTGTCAGGATAATGTGACTGGGTGTGGTATCATGTAATGTGCCTGGGACATGATAGTTCAGGCAGCACTATAAAACTGAGCTCCCTGTCGCAACCAGACAACGTTGTGTTATGACTGAAAATATGTTGGAAGCGACGTTAAACCCGAATTCACACACACACACACCTGCTGCAAGGAAGCAGGCCTTGACAAACTCTAAGCCAATATTAGTTGGACGTCCCAGTGAAGCAAGATACACGGCACTTTTTCTCACCCACCTTACTTGACCTATACTGATAAGACGTTCGTTCCGATTTTCAGATTCTGATATTTGTTATTTATCGATTTTTTATTAGCTCACCTGTCACGTAGTGACGAGGTGAGCTTTTGGGATCACTTTTTGTCCGTCGTCCGTCGTGCGTACATGCGTCCGTCCGTGCGCGCGCGCGTCCGTGCGTCGGTAAACTTTTCTTCAAACGACATCTCCTCCTAAACCACTAATGGGATTTTGAACAAACTTCACAGGAATGATCCTTAGGTGGTCCCCTTTCAAAATTGTTCAAATGGTTCCGGCTTCATCTAGTGGACCACTACCAAGATTGTTCAATTTATAGTGCTGGTGCCGAAAATGCCCCACCCGGAGCCCTTTGGTTTTACATGGGCTTATGTGGGGAAAATCTTTAAAAATCTTCTCTGAAACCGCAAGGCCCAGATCTTTGATGTTTGGTATGAAGCTTCATCTAGTGGACCCCTACCAAGATCGTTCAAGTTATAGTGCTGGGGCCAAAAATGCCCCCGCCCCGGGGCCCTTTGGTTTAACATGGGCTTATATAGGGAAAATCTTTAAAATTCTTCTACTCTGAAACCGCAAGGCCCAGATCTTTGATATTTGGTATCAAGCTTCATCTATTGGACCCCTACCAAGATTGTTCAATTTTTAGTGCTGGAGCCAAAATGCCCCCGCCCCGGTGCCCTTTGGTTTTACATGGGCTTATATAGGGAAAATCTTTAAAAATCTTCTTCTCTGACACCACAAGGCCCAGATCTTTAATATTTGGTATGAAGCTTTATCTAGTGGACCCCTACCAAGGTTGTTCAAAATAAAGTGCTTGGGTCAAAAATGCCCCCGCTCCGGGGCTATTTTGTTTTACATGGGCTTATATAGGGAAAATCTTTAAAAATCTTCTTCTCTGAAACCGCAAGGCCCAGATCTTTGATATTTGGTATGAAGTTTCGTCTAGTGGACACCTACCAAGATTGTTCAAAATAAAGTGCTGGGGCCAAAAAATGCCCCCGCTCCGGGGCCCTTTGGTTTTACATAGGCTTACCCGATAGCTCAGTTGGTAGAGTGTCCGCTTTGGGAACGGGAGGTCACGGGTTCGATCCAGGGCCGCGACATACCAAAGTCGTTAAAAATGGTACTAGCTGCTCCTCGATTGGCACTCAGATTTACGGGGTAGAGCAAGGACTGGTCGATCCAGTGACTGCCCCCATCCCCGGCGCCCTTTGGTTTTTCATAGGCTTATATAGGGAAAATATTTAAAAATCTTCTTCTCTGCAACCACAAGGCTCAGGTCTTTGATATTCGGAGGGAAAATCTTTAAAAATCTTCTTCTCTGAAACCGCAAGGCTCAGATCATTGGTATTTGGTGTGAAGCTTCATCTAGTGGACTTCTAACCAAGATTGTTCAAATTATAGCCCTGGGGCTAAAAATGCCCTCGCCCCGGGGGCGCTTGGTTTTACATAGGCTTATATAGGGAAAATCTTTAAAATCTTCTTCTCTGAAACCGCAAGGCCCAGGAGTTTGATATTTGGTGTGAAGCTTCACCTTGTGTACCTCTACCAAGATTGTTTAAATTATAGCCCTGGCGCCAAAAATGCCCCCGCCCCGGGGGCCTTTGGTTTTACATAGGCTTATACTGGGAAAATCTTTAAAAATCTTCTTCTCTGAAACCACAAGGCTCAGATCTTTGATATTTTGTGTGAAGCTTCATCTAGTGGACTTCTACCAAGATTTTTCAAATTATTGCCCTGGGGCCAAAAATGCCCCCATCCCCGTGGCCCTTTGGTTTTTCATAGGCTTATATAGGGAAAGTATTTAAAAATCTTCTTCTCTGCAACCACAAGGCTCAGGTCTTTGATATTTTTGGTATGAAGCTTCACCTACTATAGCCCTTGGGCCAAGAATGTACTAGAGACACTGATTATCAGGTGAGCGATTCAGGGCCCTCCGGGCCCTCTTGTTAGAATCAGTCCAAAACGGCCATGCTTTAAGGATGACTTGTACATGTATCATAATTATGATATTTTATCATCGCAAATTATTATATAAACGCTGTTCCAAGCAGCGTCATAATCTCATAACAAATGAAATATAACGCTTGTTCCATAATGGCCGCTCAACTGAGACTCTGTATTTGGTTTTAATGTTATCAAGCATTTATTTCAGACTCCATATGCATCTGTCTGGCATAGTATATTGCGAACCACTGTTATGATGATAGGAGAATTCGATTATAATGACATTTTCCATGGAGAGGATTATGTTGCCTATTGGTTGACCTATGCTCTGATGACCGTGTTCATTGTTGTAATGTCGATCATCATAATGAATCTGCTGGTACGTTTGTGATTAGTGATTTTATCATTAGATTAGCATGTCTTTGCAAGTTGAAACAGACTGACAGCAGACTGACATGTAACTAGTTTATCTCACAAAAATGATATCCGCTCCTTATTTCTATTTTTAACATTTCGTCTGCCTGGTGCAATAATGGTGTAACTGACGTTATGCCATAATGTAAGTTACACCATTATTGCACCAAGCAGACGATGTGTTGAAGGTTGTTGTGGGAACTTCCTCATAAAATCTGTTTTCATGATAAAAGGACAAAAGAAAATATTTACCTTTACAAAATCCACCTCCCGTATACACATTTGGGTTTGCAGGGGTGTTTGTCTGTATACAGTAGTTGACCCAATGTTCTGGACAGTTTATCTACACTGAAAATTGTGCTCGCTCATTAGGATCATTACGTTGAGAATCTTTTACACTAGTGGTTTCATTGAACTGGATAGTGTGTGAGATTCTGTTTATCATAGGATTTTAAATCAGGCAACCTTTTACCTTTTCATTTTACCTCGCTGATGCTGGTGTTAAGTGCCGTGTGGCGGCCGTAAAAAGTGTCCCCGTGCTTCATCAAAGTGCAGATTTTATTTTCTTTTCCTTTGGGATCATTGAGCCCATTCTGGTAACTTTGAAAATCGATTATCGCTTAAGCTGGTGCTAGGAGGCGTATGCAGCCTTGCAAACTATATTGATGTGTATGAAGAGACTCAATATTCGTTCTTTTATGTGTTCTTGGTTTCCAAAGGCAACCTTTTAGTCTATTATTTTACCTCACTGTAGCTGGTGTTAGGTGCCGTGTGGCGGTCATAAAAAGTTCCCCGTGTTTCATCATAGTGCAGATTATATTTTCGTTTCCTTTGGGATCATTGGGCCATTTCTGGTTACTTTGAAAATCGATTATCGCTTACGCCGGTGCTAGGAGGGTAGCAGCCTTGCAAAATATACTGCTGTGTATGAAACCAAAACCGTATGGAATATATTCATGAAACTTCACAGGTGCATTCATCACACTAAGACGATGTGTCATGAACAAGGAAGATAACTCTTGCATTTTTGGTTTTTGAATTATCTGCCCTTGACTTAGTACCATGAAGTTAACCGTGTCCGGACCATAACTCCTAAACCGTATGGAATATATTCATGTAACTTCACAGGTGCATTAATCACGCTGAGACGATGTGTCATGAACAAGGAAGACAACTCTTGCATGTTTGTTTTTGAATAATCTGCCCTTGACTTAGTACCATATAGTAAACCGTGTCCGGGCCATAACTCCTAAACCGTATTGAATATATTCATGAAACTTCACAGGTGCATTCATCACACTGAGACGATTTGTCATCAACAAGGAAGACAACTCTTGCATTTTGGATTTTTGAATTATCTGCCCTTTGCTTAGCACCATATAGTAAACCGTGTCCGGGCCATAACTCCTAAACCGTATGGAATATAATCCTGAAGTTTCACAGGTGCATCCATCATACTTGGACGATGTGTTATGAACAAGGAAGACAACTCCTGCTTGTTTAGTTTTTTAATTATCTGCCCTTGACTTACATCCATATATAGTCAAATGGTATGTCGTGTCCGGGCCATAACTCCTACGCCGTATGGAATATATTCATGAAACTTCACAGGTGCATTCATCACACTATGATGATGTGTCATGGACAAGGAAGACAACTCTTGCATTTTTGGTTTTTGAATTATCTGCCCTTGACTTAGTACCATATAGTAAACCGTGTCCTGGCCATAACTCCTAAACCGTATGGAATATTTTCATGAAACTTCACAGGTGCATTCATCACACTGAGACGATGTGTCATGAACAAGGAAGACAACTCTTGCATTTTTGGTTTTGGAATATCCGCCCTTGATGCATATATTTTATGATTGATTTGAAGTACATTTGTAATATTTTTATACATGGCATTTGGCGGGGGCATCCGTGTCATATGGACACTTTTTCTAGTTATAACATTGGGTTATCCACTAAATAGCAGTGATATTAAATGATTATTCTTGCATGACTGCCTATGTGCATGGCTGTTTGAAGCCATTAGCATATGGATCAAAAGCCGTGCTCAAACAACAAAAATCGTATTCAAATCCTGTCTCAACATGGATTTTGAGCTTTTGACATAACAAACAGGCATTGCTTTTTTACCCACTTAGCGTTATCGCCCTAAACGTAGCATTTTAGGGTTCTATCATGACGTCAGAGGGTTACTGTTAAGGCTGCCAGGATTAATCGTATAATCGATCAATCGATCGATAAATTCTCCAAAAATGATTATCATTTCTGATTTGCTTTTAATCGATTACTTGATAGGTACAATTTACTACCCAACGTTATGCCTAAAATAGCTGGATGATTGGCAAACAGTGCAGACCCTGATGAGACGCCGCATTATGCGGCGTCTCATCTGGGTCTACACTGTTTGCTCAGGCCTGTCTGTTCAAATATACATATGGTAAAGTGCAACATATGGTAAGAGCCACGCTCAGACAGAAAGCCAGACAGGTAAAATAATGACAAAAATCTTAGCGATTACTAATCGATTATCGATCGCAATGGCAGGACTGATAATCGATTATCTTTTCAGCTCCGATTAGCCAGCCCTAGTTACTGTGTAAACACCATTCTGAACTAGCCACCCTGTTGTTTAGCCAGTCGCATTTGTAGAGTTTATATGGAGCTTTTGTGCGTTTTCCTCAAAATTTACTATCCGAATCGTAAGTTATTCAAGATTCTAACACAGCGCGCCTATATAGGCAATGGAAAACGGCTGTGTTTTATTCTACAACAAATCACGGCTCGGAAGAGCGTGACGAGTGACGTCATTAAAATTGCAAATTTATGACGTCATTAGTCGATTTCCTTGACGTTAGACGGTGTAACGTCATTTTCTCGCATCAAAAACGTTAGAAAAGGATATAAATGCATGTGTTTCAGTCGATAATTTTAGCGGGATTTCTTCTAACAATGGCGAAAAGTTGTGAGATTTTGAAGGAAACAACATCATTATTGCCGATTTTCAGCGTGTTAGAATCGAAATAGATCAGCTCTAGTTTGTGATTTGTTGAGTAATAAATCACAGTTTGTCGGTCAGTTGTAAGTAGACAAATCACGCGCGCTACGCGCTCGTGATTTGTCTACTTTACAACTGACCTCCAAACTGTGATTTATTAGTCAACAAATCACAGTTAGAGCTGATCTATTTCTTAAACAACGATCATCGATGGTTATTTCATTGCATTTACATTTGCCGCACCCCCCGAAAGATTCAGCCTAGCGGCCTCATGCTGAAACAGCTTCCTCGGGATCAGGCAAATATTAATGCATGAAAACCCATGGTTGATCTCTATAATGTGTTACATAATGCTAATTTCCATGGTACTAGAAATGGCACCATGTTTAAAGAAATGCATGGATTGTCATGTTTATGTTCCAGTTGTAAACTTTATGTGTCTTTTAGAATCATGATTGTACTATTGGTTTCAACAAGCGTCGAATACTTTCATTTGGAACCTGTGTACTTTACAAACCGCATTTTCATCAAGACGAAATGGCGCTTTGCTAGGGTTTTCTTTTTATTGGCCTTTGAAAGTAATAAAGGTGATGTTTTAAAGAAATGCACATACATACAAAGTGCTAGCACTCAAGATTACTTGCTTGATCTGTTAATTCAGGACAAATTTCTGATATAAGTTATTGCCAAAGACTTTTGCATTTGCAACAAATGAGCTTATGCCAGAAAAATCAAAGCACTGAGAGTTTTGATGGGGCGATTGTTTGTGAACTTCAGATTTCGGTTTCAAATTTCAGGCAAATTTCGCATCTTGTTAGTTAGAACAGGCTCATAGGATATAATAGTTTTTGCCGTTAGTTCATTTTCTTATTTGTATGCACATTGCAATGATTAGGAATAAATACAATAACCTCACACCTCCAATCCAAGACAACATAGGGAAAGAAACACCAACATAAAACAATTTCACAATAATGAACATGTCACAAGGACAGTTACGTTCCCACAAAATGGCCAATCGGCTATCCAAAATGAAAAGATATTAGCAATACGTATATGCAAAGGCGACTTATAACAATATAAACGGCAACATAAGTACCGTCTTAGAACGGTCAGTTTGTTTTAATGAACTGAGGTTTAACGTCCCCGTCAACACTTTTTAAATAATTTTAGAGATGTTGCTCCTAATGTTTTTGTGATTTTACCATGTATAGAGAAGATAGTGTCGTCCAAAGAAACCAATAGGATGTATGTGCATTAGACGGTCCAACTCACGCCACTTTGCCTGGCCAGGCTTAGTTCTTCTGGAACGGTCAGTAAAAGTTTTACTGGGGAAAGCGGTTAAACTGAGTTTACGTAGACACAATTATCGCCCTTGCCTTTGTCATGGTTTAGACATATTATTTGTTTAGTCCGCATTGAGCCTTTCTAATTCGTTAGTGCAACATCTCCGAGAACATAAAAAATCAAACGAATACACAGCTGAAACAACGATGAGGACTCGACAGCATGAAATCATTGAAATGCTGGAGCAGTAAAAAAAACCAACACTTGGACTCCAGTCGGCCCGACCAGAGACAACGGATCAGGCACCAACCGACATTATTTACAAAATGTGTAAGTAGGTCTTTAGGCTGGAGCCATTATAGAAGAATCTAATGCGTGCAATTAAAGTGCACATACTTTATACATACTTCTGCCTTGGAATGCAATGTTTTGTAAATATATTTATATTATTGAGCTTATATACTTGATAGGTTGGTTTGGCAGTGGATGATATCAAAGGGGTATTAGATAAAGCAGCATTGAAGAGAATGGCCATGCAGGTAGGTCAGGTTATGAAGCATTGGTTTATTTTGCTGAGTGTATGTAGTTATTGCCTTTCCCAAACACATGTACATATTCTTGTATTTCGTTGATAAAATTATCTTCAGTAGTGTTAAAACATATGGCTCTATAAAATAAGATTATATGAATGCTTTTTCTTGGTTTAAACATATATATTGCAAATAAAATAAACATAACAAAGTATAACAGTGAACAAAACTTGTAGTTTTAAAGAAAGAAAGATTTCCCTCAACCTTTGTGTGGTGTGAAATCTTTATTCGAATTTGCAAATTCAGGAGTCGATTGTTCACCCTATTTGATATAATGATCTACGTTGCCTAAATCTCATCTAACGGTATTTGGTTATTAGTAGACCTACTTGATACACTTTATCCTTCAAATGCCAAGTAAAACTGTATTTGAATACCAAGTATGTTGTCTGTATATGTTGTCTGCTACATTGACTTGCAAATATTTCGACATTTTGCATAGAGGCAAACCGATTGGATCCAGTTTACACAGCTCCTACAGGATCAGTCTGATCTGGGTTAACACTGTTTGCAACAATGACATTTAAAGTAACCAGAAAACAACATAGTAGGCGACAATTGTTGTTATTGGCAACTTAACGGATAAATTCGTGCATTTTGTTTGACAGGTTGACCTTGTTTTAGACGTTGAAAGAATATTTCCTCGTTTCTACAGTCGATATTACATTGTAGAGGAAACAATCTGTACCAAAAATCAGGAGGAAGCGGCGGCTATTGTAAAACAAGATGAAGAGGTAAAATATCTTCTGCCAGTCATCCCTCATTGCAACATCCTAAGGGAACTCGTTCTAAAAGAAAACACACACCTTACTAGAACAACCTAAGGGGAGCCAAACCTCATTAGAACAACCTCAGGATATACATACCTCATTAGAACAACCGAAGAAGATCCATACCTTATAGGAGCAACCTATGGGACCGTTTCCTTATTAGAACAAGCTAAGGGGACTCATATACTATTAGAACATCATAAGGGTACCCATCTCATTACAACAACCTCAGGGGACATACGCCTCATTAGAACAACCATAGTCTTATGTTTGTGCTTCTTTCCCTTTGGTGTCTCTGAGAGGAGCTGTGGGTTAATTGTATCGATTCCTGATCATTTCCTCCACTTATACTTTTTATTACTTATAGCAGCAACCTTTCGGGGCCCATATGTAATCAGAACAATCAATGATGACCCATTCCACATTAGAACAACCTATGGGTCCCATATCTCAAATATAACAACCTTAGGGGACCCATAACTGATTAGAACAACCTAAGGGAACCACTGCCTCATTAGAACAATCTAAGGGGACACATACCTCAGGAGCAACCTATGGAGACTCATACATCATTAGAACAAAGTGGAGACATTGTTTCCTAAGCAATGCCCTGTGATGTTCGGCAGAGCAGCGTAGTATTATACACACTTTTGGAAAAGGTCGTTTTATGTCATGCCCCTCGGCGTCCAGCCATCTGTCTGTCCGACCATCTGTAAACTGTTTGTTTCCCGATACCTATATCTTATATCTGTTCAAGATGAAACTTGATGTACAGTTGGACCATGATATGGAGCAGTGCATATTGTTTCGAGGTTACGTTCCACCAAATAATAACAGAGTTATGTCCCTTTGAAACTTCCTGTAAAACATTTCGTTTCGGGATAGCTCCTCCTACGTTTTATATCCTATCAAGCTGAAACTCAAAACATAGTCTGGCCATGATGTGGATCAGCGCATTTTGCTTCAGTGTTATGGTTTACCAAACAAAAATTGAGTTATGCCCCTTTGAAAATTTCTGTAAACATTTCTTTTCCGGATAGCTCCTACAGTTTACATACGATCAAGCTGAATCTTGATGTTTAGTTAGACCATGATGTGGACCAGCGCATATTATTTCCAGGGCACGATCCACTAAATAAAAGAGTTTTGCCCCTTTGAAATTTTTTTAAACATTTAATTTCCGGATTACTACTCCTATATTTTACATCCGATCAAACTGAAACTTCAGATATAGTTGGACCATGATGTGGAGCAGCGCATGTTGTCTCGAGGTTACGGTCCACCAAATAATAAAAGTTATGCTCCTTTGTAAATTTTTGTAAACATTTCGTTTCTAGATAACTCTTCCGACATTTTACATCCGATCAAGATGTACTTAATATACAGTTAGACCATGATGTAGAGTAGCGTATATTGTTTCAAGGTTACGGTCCACCAAATAATAATAGAGCTATGCCACTTTGATTATTTTTGTAAACATATCGTTTATGGATAACTGCACTTACATTTAACATATGGTCAAGCTGTAACTTTATACATAGTTAGACCATGATTTGGGGCAGCGCATGTTGTTTCGAGGTTATGGTCCACCAAATATTTATAGAGTTGTGCCCCTTTGAAAATTTCCTTAACCATTTTGTTTCTGGCTAACTTTTCCTAAAATTTAGATTCGATCAAGCTGGAGCTTGATATATAATGGAAACCTAAACAAAGGAAGGCCATAAGGACAGTTACTTTCCCACAAAATGGCCATATGGCCATCCAAAATAAAAAGACACAAGTGATACATACAGTATGTAACAAACAACAACATAAATAAATCGCCACAGAAGAACCGCCTTGGAACTATCAGTGGAAAGATTTCCACTGGGGGGCTTAAATCGATTTTACGTGGCCACAATTCTCGCCCTTACTTCCGTCGCGATTTAGACAAATAATTATTTCAGTCCGCATGAAGTCCTCCTAACTTATCCGTGCAACATCTCCGTGAACACAAATAATCAAAAAACCACAGAGGTGAGACAACGGTGAGGACTCGACAGCAAGAAACCACTGAAATGCTGGAGCAAAAGAAAACCAACAGTTCGACTCCGATGGGCCCGACCAGAGACTTCTGTAAATATTTCGTTTTCCAGCTAACTTCTCCAACACTGTAAATCTAATGAAGATGAAACTTCTTGATTTATAGCTACATATATTGGTTTGTGGTTACAGGCCACCAAATATCAGTAGTAATGGCTCTTTGAAAATTTTGTAAGCTCACTCTTCCTGTAGTTTACAGCTGATCAAGTTGAAACATTGTGAAAAGTAACACCTTGATGTGGAGCAGCACATACGATTTTGAGGTCTCAGTCCGCAAAATATTAGCATGCCGTAGTTATTACCCTGTCACTTTTCATTTCCAGCTAATTGCTCCCAAAATTTATAACCCATCAAGGTAAAGGTGATTTATAATCAGGACATAAAGCATTTTATTAAGAGGTAGAGTCCACCAATTATTAGCAGAAATATGTCCAACTGTCCATCCAGGATTTTGTCTGTTTGAGCTTACCTCTTCTGCTATTTGTCAGTATATGTGTTACAGCTAATTACTTGCCAAGGGCGTATACTGTCCCACTTGCGTAGCTCTTGTTATACAGAAGGATCACAAAATACACAATTACATCTTTTTTCTTGACCGGTGTCCTGTAAAGTTTTATTTTACAGGAGGAAAATAATTTTGTTCCATGTATTTGGTTTCTCGTTGCATTCACATACACTTGCACTGTTAGGTGATTTTCAATGTTTCTGAGAGGTGTCGAAATGTCAGTCAGATATGTTGTCATTTTTCTCTTCGTCTGTCTTTTCTTCATCTCATTCTGACTACTTACAGCATTTTCTTTGTAAAAACTATTTAAATCTTTTTCTGCATTTAGTATCTCCAAATAACCTCAATATTCGAAAGGGACATTAAGTTCGAGTTTTAGATAGTCGGAACACACTGTATCGTTTCTGTTTTGTAGTTATAATCTCACCTAAGCCGAAAGCTCACCGATGAGGTTATAGTATGGTAAGGGTGCGTTGTCTGTCGTCCGTGGTCCGCAGTCTGTCTGTTGTCTGTCGTCTGTCATCATTTTCAAACACCTCCCTCAGACCACTGGGCTGACTGAAAAGTAGAAGTAAAACAAAGATCAGGAATCGATACAATTAACTTACTCCACCCATCAAAGACACCAAAGGGAAAGAAACACAAACATTAAGCGGCCAGACCAAAATGGAAACCCAAACAAAGGAAGGCCATAAGGACAGTTACTTTCCCACAAAATGGCCATATGGCCATCCAAAATAAAAAGACACAAGTGATACACACAGTAAGTAACAAACAACACCATAAATTAACCGCCACAGAAGAACCGAAGTCATATTTCATATGGAGCATCCATGGGAATAGGGAATGGGAAACGGAAGTTTATTTGCGGAGTCAGGGCACACAACCATGATGGCCCTTATGCCTTTATAAGTTGGAACCATTGAAAAATATTGTCCAAAAACAGTGTCATGAAACTGGATATGTAGCCTTGATGACTCAAGGCAATCATAGTTTGTTCAAATGATGACCCTGGACGACGACCTATTTTTGCCAAGGTCAACTTTGTCGCATAGGCTTTTCAATGAAAAGGTCAACTTAAAAGTGAAGGCAATGATGAGGAATTACAGCTCCCGTTTAAACACCAAAGGGAAAGACACTCCAACATGAACCAAATTCACCATAATTAAAATGTCACATGCAAAGACAGTAACGGCCGCCGCCCATCGGGGCTTAAAGAAATTGGTGGGCTGCAAGATTCTTCCACGCAGAGCTGAAACCGACCCGATCTAAGCCAGTCCAGGCAAAGCGGTGCGAGCCGGCCCGTCCATGCATATATACCCTATTGGTTCCATTGGGCGGCAGACGCCTCCGTGGTGCAGTGGTTACGCTACTCGCCTTGTCAACCAGGGGTCGCAGGATCGATCCCGGGCTTCTCCAGACTTTCGGATGAGTCTTTAAACCGAGGTCCCGTCTCCACATGACCTCAGCTGTTGGTGGGACGTAAAACTCAAACAATCACTCGCCAATTGGCGGCAGGGCTTGAGATGTCATTTCATCTCAATGTCGGGTAAAAGTCCAACAAAATTGAAAGCAACGTCTCCAAAATGACCTTTACAGTATTGACGGGGACGTTAAATCTCAAATTAAACAAACAAAAAGCAAAGACAGTAAATGACGCAAATAAACCATAAAAGAAATGGTAAAAAAATTATTTGTAAATAAAATCCCTGATGATTGGAATATTTAGAGCATTAAATCTGTATTAAAACTGTAATAGTAAGAACATTAAATCTGCATTGAAACTGTAATATGAGCACTTAATATGTTCTATGAAAAGGTAATCCTTTGAAAGTAAGAACAACAATACAGAACTGAAATTGGTCAACTGCAGCAGTTTTTTTTCTGGGCCGAACTAGCTAGTTTTGGCTAATTCCGCCTCATCAGTGACCCTCACATATTTCCAAAATTCAGAAGTGGAAACAATGATCCCAAAGGACTAGAAAATGTAATCGAATCTATGGTATACAACCCACACTACGTGTGATGAAGGGCAGGACGACTGTTTACGTCGCCACACAGTACCTGAACACCAGCTTTGGGGAAGTTTTATATGTTATAAGGAAAGGTAATCCTTTGGAAGCAAGAGCAAAAATAAGTTCTTTTCGTGGCCAAACAAGCTAGTTTCGGCTCATCTGACCTCATCAGTGACAAAAATTAAACCTGTGATAACAAGAGCATTGAACTTGTATGAAAAATAGAAGTGAAGGCAATGATGAGGAATCGATACAATCAACCCACAGCTCCCACCAGAAGCACAAACATGAAACAACAGACCTAATGGAAACATCAATAGCGGAAAGCCATTAGGACAGTTACTTTCCCACAAATGGCCAATATGCTATCCGAAATAAAATAATATAAGCAACACAAACACCCAAAGACAAACATAACAAACATTTTAAATTTATTTGCGATAATCAATTTTGTTTAAAGGGACGATACCGTATTTTAGCTCTGTTGTTTCCGAAGAAAACGACGAGGTATTTTCATAGCTCTGGCGTCGTCTGCGTCGTCGTCGTCGTGCAAAACTTGGAAATTTTGCAATATCTCTGGCATTACTGAACATATTTACTTGAAACTCGGACTAGTTGTTCATTATGAAAGCTCATACCAATAGGTGAGGTAACGCTCAAAATATTTTTGGCACAGTAATGCCCCTTTTTCGACTTAGAATTTTTGTTTTCTAGACGTAACTGCAGCCGAGCGTTGGACCCGCCTGCGGTGCTCTTGTTTTGGAATTTATTACAGCCTGTGATCTGAGAAAGTGTAGATACAGTTAGCTAAAACAGTTAATGAAAATGTGTCGGTATTCAACGTCAGTGTCATTCCTTGACCTTGGCTCAATGCCATTCGGATATCATTTTAATTATTGTTTTTCTCAAAAACCACAAGCACATTTGCAACCAAATTTCATATGAAGCCGTTAGGAAAAAGGAAATGATAGCTAATAAATATAACTTTGTCACATGACCAATCTGGCCACCATGCCCATAAATGGTACACGCACTTCAAAACTTGCGTCTCGGGAACCATGGGACAATTGCCTTGAAACTTGGTGTGTAGCATTGGCGTCTTCGGTCCCATAATAATTTGTTAAGTTGACTGTGTCTTGAATATGACCAAGTTCACGTCAAGGTCAAATTTAGTTGCATAATTATGCTTTAATATGGGAAAATGTGGGCATTGTTTATTTTGCAGAATCTTTTGTTGCCTGTGAATTTAAAATGTGCATATAATGCAATCAACATAATGAGTAAATTGAAACAACATGAGTATCAAAGGTCAAGATCACTCTTTGACCTTGGACCAAGGTTACAGAGATACCAAAATTAAAACTGAATACTCATTATAACAGCTTGGCAAACTGAAGTAAAATTTCATATGAAACTTTTATGGGATGGAAGAAATGACATTGTGTTCAAGTGATCCAGGTCACATGACCAGGATGGCTGCCAAAGTCTTTATTGGTTAAATAATCTTTATAAATCTCTTTTTCTTTGGAACTAGTTGGCCATTGGCCTTGAAACGATGACTGTACCAGCCCATTGTACTTTGTTCAAGTGATGTGTCTTGGTTAACATTGACCCATTTTACACCAACGTGAAAGGGTCATTTGTGTTTTTGTATGGAAAAAGTTGAAATTAATATTTTTTAGAGAACTGTTACTGCCTGTGAACTAAGATGCTATATGCAATCAGTTAAACCTTATCTTGCTGTTCACGACAACCCCTATCTTTGCAAACAGTGTAGATCCAGATCAGATGGCTTCTGATCAGGATCTACACTATTTGGCATTCAGTATATGAATGTGTAGCAATAAATTACATCACGTAATTTGATTGGTTAATAGACAGAAACGTGTGTGGCTTAAATGAATATTCAGCAAGATAAAAGCCAATGAAGCTGCATAAGCACCAAAGGTCAAAGTATCTCACTGACCTTGGTCAAGGGTAAATAACATATCAAAATATAATCATTGAAAAGCAGCTGGGCAAATTTAAGCCAAATTTCACATTAAGCGTTTATGGGATGGAATAAAAAAAAATGGTTCAGTTTGTTTAGGTCAAATGACCAAGATGGCTGACATGGTAAACACCCACAAACATTTGCTTCTCACCAAATGGTTCCAGATACAATCAGCACTCAGGTGAGCGATTGATCCTCTGGCTTATTCTTATCGAGTAGCATACTGTATTTTTCTGTCATTGTCCAGATCTTACACAAAACAAAGAAAAATACTTTCGGATATATATCGTAAAAAAGGAACAAAGAAGACGCTGTTTATCAGGCTTAATGTTTCACAGAAAATAGCTAGTTATAAACTGCTCATAGCAAGGTGACGTCCTCGTGCGTGCATTTACTTGAAGTAGCGCATCCTGTATATTCTTTTGGGAAACACGTTTCTTCATCAGAGTATACATTTTCTATCCCGGTATGTGGTTCCCACATGAAATCTGATTAAGGGAAGCTCTTTGTTTTAGCCAGCCATATATACATGTATAATGATCTATTTGTATTTGCTTTCAGTTTCAAGACGAAATACAGAAATCACAGAAAAAGGTTCTCAAGAAAGTAGATAAAATGAAAGAAAATATCAAAGAAATAAGGCGAGATATGACACGTATAGAGTTCATGTTGGATGCATTAGTTAAGGCCCAAAATATCACACTTAACATGGACGAGGCATAGTCATCACGAATAAGGCCGAATAATGAATATCTTTGACTGCATAGAGAAAAATAGAGTTTTATTACTTTTCTTATTTTTGCTTAAATAATAGATTATTGGTACTAGTTAGAACAGCTTCATTTAGGCGGTTCTGGGTACCAACAATAAATGAGGCAGAAATAAGAAATGAATTCACTCTGTTTAGAGACAATTGGGGTTTACAAGGATATACATTACTCATATTTGCTGTATTTTTCATTACGATAACACATCCGTGTGACATAGAGCATTCCTTTATATCGCGAACATGGTTATTTTTCTGATGATGTTTTCCTTATTTAGACTCAAACCATTGTTGACGGTGCTCATTAGAACCGCCTCGCTACAGCCTGTGTCTTGGAACAGAAATAACAAAAAATAATGTATACCACCATAAATCCCACTTTTCTCTATATAAAATGAGGTTTATGGGGAAATCATTTCACGTACTTGTCAACGTGGTGTGTTTAAAATATAGCATGTGCGTTCTCGTTATATTGGCTCTATGAGGCGTTCTAACAAGCATCAACAATCTATGTTTGGAACTGAAATATAAAAGACTAATGTCACTTTGCACCTGAATATTGATAATTCCAGAGTCATGAAACTCGTTGCATGGGTTTGTTAATGTAATGGACATGTTTGTGAATCTGGTTACGAAAACACGCCTATTCAAATATATTGATTTTTTTTCACCTGAAATAAATATTTGGACCAAATTTCTGATATTGTTTATATTTCTGCAAAAAAAAAAAAAACATAGATTACGGGAACACGTTACCAATCTGTGTTGTTGTTGAGCAAAAATAAGAAAAATAATGTACACCCCTGTGAAACCCAATTTAACTATAAGAAAATTGGGTTTAAGGGGGTCAGAATTATATAGGTGTGTTTATCATATGACGTCGTTGATAAGCAATGGATAACATCGTGTAATACAAATCGTATGACCACACGAGTAATAACACTTTGGCGGGGTTAAGTAACGTCATGACGACGTCCATGTCAACAATGCACTTTTCGTAGAAAACCTGTCAAATTAAAAGGCGTTAAATCCAATTTAAAGTAGTCATATGATAAAGAGAATCTTACACTCTTGGTCATTTCATATTAAATTTATGAAACTCCGTTTCATAAATTTCATATGAAATGACCACTCGTGTAAGATCCTCTATTTTTGTGATGAGATGGTGCAAAGTTACAAGATCATCAGTGGTGCAAAGTGACAAGATCATCAGTGGTGCAAAGTTTAACTCCCTGAATCGGGTCACAGCAGAACTTACAAGATGGGATGTGTTTATTGCTATCGATCAAATCTTGCAGTCTGATTGGAGCCTTTAATATTCGCCGTCCTTGATGTATCATTTGTGATTGTGAACTACCTCTTTTGACAATCATCTTATATACTTCATTCTTGCTCACACCAAAGCCATTTTGGCTTGCAACATCTAAAATTAAGCGTTTAAACTGTGTTCGTATGTGTTTCCTTGCTGGCATTGATGTTGGCTTTGAACTATGTGTACACTGTAGCATGTAGGTTTAATGCACTTTCACACAAATGCATTTACAGACTACACATTACTGAAAGAGATTTATTTAGTGCAAAAACAGAATCTGATTTACTTTCTTTAACAACAAATTTTACATGTACATTGTCAAATCATTTGTGCCCGTATTTTATATACCCTACATTATAAGGAAACCTGTTTTTGCTATTCGCAAAAAGAACAACAGAAATAATACAGATGAGTCTGCACATCATAAAAAACACGCCTATATAATTTTGACCCCTTGAACCCCACTTTTATATAGTAAAACTGAGGTTTACAGGGGTATACCTTATTTTTCTTATTTCTGCTCTAAAATATAGATTGTGGATACTCGTTTGAACCGTCTCGATGAGGCGGTTCTAACGAGTGCCCACAATCTATATTTTGAGCAGAAATAAGAAAAATATCACAATTTTTCATCTTAAAATTTTCATTTTTTTTCTACGTAAAAGGTGGCAATGTATTTGTATAGGCGTGTTTGCGTAATGAAAACAAAGATGCGGATCAGTCTGCACATCTGAGCAGTCATAAGACAGATTTTCTGGTGACAGGACTCATATCATTACAATAACACACCCGTGCGAAGTACATTTTTTCACACATTTAAAATGGCTACTTGTTCTTGTTTGTTTGTTTGATTTGAGGTTTAACGTCCCCGTCAACACTGTAAAGGTCATTTTGGAGACGTTGCTTCCAATTTTTTGGGGACTTTTACCCGACATTGAGATGAAATGACATCTCAAGCCCTGTCGCCCAATGAAACCAATAGGGTTTATTAGCATGGATGTTCCGCCTCGCACCGCGGTTCCTGGACAGGCTTAGATCCTCTTAGCGGTTTACCAGTACTAGTGTGCGGGCCGGATTCAGCTCTGCCTGGAAGCATCATGCAGCCCATATATTTCTTCATGCCCCGTTCGGCGATGGCTACTTGTAAATCTGTGATACTTTTCTTATTCATATTGCAAACATAGATTGTTTGGCTTGTGGCGGTTCTAACAAGTACCCAAAAGCTATGTCTTGGAGCAAATTAAGAAAAATGATGTATATCTCCATAAATACCAGTTTTCTCAAGTGTATGCCGTTGGCTTGGAGTCTGGAGTATGGAGTTTGGAATTCGATTTATTCCGTAGTAGTAAAGTATAGTAAAATATTAGTGAATGTTAGGCAAAATCGATACTCCAAGCCGCAAATCCCAAGCAAAGTTTTCTCTGTATAAACTCGGATTTAGGAGATGTTCATTTCACAGATTTGTTCACGTGCTATCATAAATCATATCTATTTACATAAAAAACTGACTGTGATAGGTGTCTTAAGGTCTTTTTGATTTTTATATCTTTTATTTTACTTTCCCCTCCAAATTTCATTTCACTGAAGTGCAGCTCATTTAGGGGATAACTGTATTCAAAATTGTAATTTGTGGAGGTAATCGGCGGTTTTATGGTCGGAAATTTCGTTTTACGCCGACGCGTCAGCGGAGCCGTAAAACGGAATTTGCGGCCGTAAAACCGACGATTTACCTCCCCAAATGACAATTTTCAATACAGTTATCCCCATTCTAATTCACTTATTCACTTGTTTTGTTTAATTAATGTTGTTTTTGCCCTAAACGGAAAGCACAGTGACCTGCGTAAAACCAAATATCAACAAATTAAAAGCGACGATACGTGATGACGTCGGATTCCCGACAGTATCGTTGAGTGATCAGTTTCAGTGACTGTAAGCACTTTCTTTTGTATAATGATTAAATGCCATACAAATAAATAAAAAATGCATTTTATCTTTTGTTTGTTTTATTCCCATTCCAGCCTGCGTTGGAGGCAGTCATTGTTTTGACCAACATATTTCAAAACCGGAAATTACAGCTGACCAGTGTAGGTGACCTTTGAACTTTGCCTCATGTGACAATAACAAAATTATGTATTGAAAATGTTGTGATGGTTAAAACAACATTACTAGAAACTGTTAACTATCAAAGAACATATTCACAAATGGTATAATAGATATTCAAATTAATTTACTTTTCAGCATGTCCGAGACACACAATCATGCCACTTTTACAACCCTTTGCTTGTAGTATTATATGAGATGTATTCAGTGTTTTCATATGGGTATGTAACACTGGGTACACTTTTTTATGATGAAAGAAACCCAGGGTTTTTATTAGTCCCCACAGCTGTTTGTGGCTGCATCCGAAAAAGAAGAGGGAGCTAAACTAAAACAAGGTATGTATTTCACTTTTGAACTGCAAAGCAAAGACAAAAGTTAAGCACTTGTATCAATTTTGGGGCAGTCCCTGTAAATAAAAAAAATGGAAGCTGACTTCAACAGGTCATGTGACTTGAAGTAGCAGAAGACAGAAAATTTTGTGATGGGTAAAATATTTAAAAACAAGTTAAACTATTGCTTTTTGGAGGCACATCAATACATATTTAAAAAGGTATTAAGAAAAGCAGCTAAAATATACAAGGACATATAAATTTATTTTTAACTGACATCTTTGAACAGAATTTTTCGATGTTGTTGGTAGGAATGTAAGGTCTTTATTTATACTTTTAACAACTGGATGTGACGACGTAACAGAACTCTTTTAAGAAGAAAATATGGAAACCCCTCTTTCACTATACAAATATGGGGTTCTAGGGGGTCAAAATTATATAGGCGTGTTTTCGTGATAGTTAAAGAATGTACAGTGTTCTGATAAACTGCTTTCCAAAATATAAGGACTTCATGTAAACCTTACAAAGAGTATTTATAGATTAACTTCCTAGCTCTACGTGACATATATAATGTTGAATAGGCTGTCAAACCCCAAAACAAATATAAATGTTATTATTTTAGATTTAGCCGATTCATCTGTCCATAGAAAGTAGAAGTAAAACAAAGATCAGGAATCGATACAATTAACTTACTCCACCCATCAAAGACACCAAAGGTAAAGAAACACAAATATGAAGCGATAGTTACTTTCCCACTAAATGGCCAAAAGGCCATCCAAAATAAAAAGACACAAGTGATACACACAGTAAGTAACAAACAACAACATAAATAAACTGCAACAGAAGAACCGCCTTGGAACGGTCAGTGGAAAGAATTCCACTGGGGGGCTTAAATCGATTTTACATGGCCATAATCCTCGCCCTTACCTCTGTCGCGGTATACACTAATTTTGTTTGGTCCACATGAAGGCTTCGTAACTCATCAGTGTAACATCTCTGAGAACATACAAATAAAAAAACTACAGAGATAAAACAAGGTTGAGGACTCGACAGCATTCAACAACAGAATTGCTGGAGCAAAAGAAAACCAACAGTTAGACTCCGAGGGGCCCGACCGAAAACGAAACATTCTAACGTATTGCAAAACTCAGTAGCAAACAGTTTAACCCTGATCAGTCATGAATATCTAGATTAACTTTTACTACATGACATCTGTACTGTCGAGTCCTTATCCTTGTGTCAACTTGGCTTTAATTGTGATTTCTTTATTAACCGAGTTGATTCACTGACGAGTTAGAAAATCTTCACGCGGACCGAACAAATACATGTTTTAACTACAGGGAAAGTGAGGGTGAGGGTTGGGATCCCATTGGTATACTTAAGCCAACCAGTAAGTTTTAATGACCGTTCCAAGTTGGTGCTGTAGCCCCCGCCCATCGGGCTTGAAGAAATAAATGGGCTGCATGATGCTTCCACGCAGAGCTGAACCGACCGGCACACGAGTACTTGTAAACTGCTTAGAGGATCTAAGCCTGCCCAGGCAATGCGGTGCGAGTCGGCCCGCCCATGCTTATAAACCCTATTGGTTTCATTGGGCAACAGGGCTTGAGATGTCATTTCATCTCAATGTCGGGTAAAAGTCCCACAAAATTGGAAGCAACGTCTCCAAAATGACCTTTACAGTGTTGACGGGTACGTTAAACTTCAAATCAATCAATCAATCAATCCAAGTCGGTGCTGCCCTTCCTCTTATATCGGTGGTTCTGATTCTCCCCCTATTTATGTCTATTGTTCCTTTTTAGTTGCATTTGGATATTCTGAGTCATCACCTGTTTTGGGAAGTGCTTCGGACTCAGTTTACCAGTCGTCTGTTTTGTTTACTGTGGTCACTCCATGCTTAGTTTATACTAATTTATTTTAGTTTGATTGTGATGAAAGCTTCAATTTGAATCGCTCTCGAACACTCATTCCGGATGTTTTCATGCGCATGAGAAAGAGCCAGTGACTTTTACACCACTGTTACCGATTTATGTCTGGGTTATGTGAGGCAGTTGCATTACATGTCTTGCCCAAGGACACACCTCGGAACCGGATGCCGGATTCGAACGCTCAGCCTCCCGATCATAAGTCGAACGCGCTAACCACTGAATTATCGAGCCTACCATATTTCGACTTCTTTCCCTAGTGATATTGTGGGGAAGATTTGGGATCTGATTGTATCGGTTTTTGGTCGTGTCTCTTTTCAATTTTATTTCAACTTATTTTATTTGACTTTTCAATAGTTCTAAAATATATCGATATTCATGCATACTGTTTCTTTCTTTTTCTTGTCCGTATCGTTTAAATTCATTTGACTTGCTCAGAAACAATGATCAATCTTTCTGCTCATATGTACAAAAATCTCAACATAGCTCTTGTGTGTGACTGAACTTTCTTCCATACAAGCAGTCTTAGAAAACTGTTAAAGATTAATTGGCAACACAGGATTCCAGACACAGAAGTCCTGAAAAGGGCAAAGCGTACATACTCTTCTGAAACTGGCACAGTTAAGATGGGTCGGGTATGTTACCAGGAGCGGTTGCCAAAGAAAATCCTCTATGGAGAATTAGAAACAGGCCAACGCTCCTATAGTGGTCAGTAGAAGCGTTACAAGGACACCCTAAAATATGTTCTATCAAAGGGTTATCCTTTGGAAGCAAGGAATACCTCACAGATCTGGAAAATATGAAGTGTACCTGTTTTCAGGGCCAAACTATCTAGTTTCCGACAATTAGGCCTCATCAGTGACCCTCAGATATTTTGAAAATTCCACAATGGAATCAATGATCCCGAAGGACAAGAAAATATAAACTACAATTTGATGTAAGGCAGGGAGACTTTTTAAGCCTCCCTCAAGAACTCCAAAATACCAACATAGTCGTGGGAGCAAACTGCACAGGACAAGTGTGCGAGGCATTATCAGAAGGGGTGCTAATGAACATGAAGCAAAAGAATCAGGGGAGCCAAACAGAAACGTGCAAATCGCAAAGGCAGTGCCAAGGCATCACCAACACCGCTGTTTCCTCTTACCTTTGTTGTCTATCTGCAACAGGCAGTTCAAACTAGAATTGGTCTCATCAGCCATCGTTTGTTTGTTTGTTTGAGTTGAGGTTTTACGTCCCCATCAACACTATTAAGGTTATTTTGGAGACGTTGCTTCCGAGTTTGTGGGACTTTTACCCGACATTGAGATGAAATGACATCTCAAGCCCTACCGCCCATTGAAACCGCTGGGGTTTAAGGAGCTATGCGACTCGCATCACTTTTCCTGGGCAGGCTTAGACCTAAACTGTTTACCAGTACTCAAGTTCGGTCGGTTTCAGCTCTGCGCGGAAGCACCGTGCAGCCCAATCTATTTCTCCAGGCCCCGATGGGCAGGGGAGCTCATCAGCCATCATAGACATATCGTTATGACAGACGAACTATTTTCAACGACATGTTGATGTGACGCTGCTTTAACGCCATGAACCCAGTGGGTGAAAAGCAAACATTTAAATTGGACTCAATTTATTTACCGTTCATTGAGGCATGACTAACAAAATAACATCGGGGTACGAGCAAAGTTTAAGTGAACCTCGAAGGGGTGATCCGATGTACTTCGGGGTTCCTCATGATCCAATGTAATCCATACTTCGATGAGTGTAAAATATATTACATTTTTTATTAATATTTACATGATTTTCCATCCAATGTTAGACAGGAAATTCTAGTTTGAGGGCTTAAATTGAAACAAGAACAGTTTTCCTATTAACCCGTTTAGTACCAGAAACCCCAAAACGGGTACCCTGGCAAACAGTGCAGGCCCAGATCAGATGCCGCAGAACGCGGCGTCTGATCAGGGACATCCACTGTTTGCAAAACGTTTGGCCATTTTTCAAATACATTTTGAAGAAAACACAACCTGACACCCCTACATTTTGAAATGGACTACTGCTCTATATAAGGAGGAAGATTCCATTTGGTACAAAAAGGGTTAACTTAAAAAGAACACATTTGATGTCATTAGGTGACCAACGTCCAATCAATAGAAAAGAACAGTCGTTCATTTTGATATCACTAAATGGTTATTCGACGTCGCGTCTGTCCATTACGAAAACACACTTATACAAATACACTGTAAACATAACCGCCGGATAAACGAAAATTTTAAGATGAAAAATTGTGATATTTTTCTTATTTCTGCTCAAAATATAAACTGTGGGTACTCGTTAGAACCGCCTGATCGAGGCGGTTCTAATGAGTACCCACAATCTATATTTTAGAGCAGTAATAAGCAAAATAAGGTTTACCTCTGTAAACCCCAGTTTTACTATAAAAAATGGGGATCAAGGGGATAAAATTATACAGGCTTGTTTTTGTGCCGCAACGTATTCACGGAATTATGAGTAACATAGAGTATCAATACTGACTATATATATATATTTGTCTCTAAACGCATTAAGAATGTAAATACCTAAAACATAATGTTATTGTGTTATTCACATATGAGCTAATGGCCCCGCCTATCGGGGCTTGACGAAATATATGGGCTGCATGATGCTTTAACGCAGAGCTGAATCTGACCCGCACGCGAGTACTGGTAAACCACTTAGAGGACCTAAGCCTGCCCAGGCAAACCGGTGCGCACGAGTCGGACCGTCCATGCTTATAAACCTTATTGGTTTCATTGGGCGACAGGGTTTGAGATGTCATTTCATCTCAATGTCGGGTAAAAGTCCCACAAAATTGGAAGCGACGTCTCCAAAATGACATTTACAGTGTTGACGGCGACGTTAAACCCAACAAAACATATGAGCTAAGTTAAAGTTAAATCTATTTAATTTCACCCATCATAAACTTTCTCAACTTTTCCTTTTCGTAGTCCTTTCCCGTCTCGCCGTAAACGAAACTAAAAGACATGTCCGTTTTATACTTTGATGACGGTGGCTTCCGTCCGTACACCTCGGCCACCTCTCGCGTGAGGATAGGGGCGTTCCCACAGCAAATCCCTATATACTGGACCCCGAGAGCTTTCGCTTCTTCGGCGAACTTGCGAATATCCGCTCTGCTGTTTCTGACAGCGTCAAGGTTGTCTGGGTACAGGTACTCGCCTGTAAAATGAAGTCATAAAATAAAAACATAAATGAGCCAGCGCATGACAAAACCTACAATAAGACGTGCGCCCAACGAAAACTCAGATCAGCCTGCGCTTCCGCGCAGTCTGATCAGAGTTTTCGTTGTGCGCCCTGAGGGTAGCTAAGGGCCCAATGTTCCTCCACGCAGCAAGAGAAGTCTCTGGTTTGACTTTATGAATTCAAAGGATGAACTGAGTCTTCGATGGGCGCACAACTCTTATTATAGGTTTTTTTCATGCGCTGGCTCATTTAATATACAAAGAGATACCCAGGAAAAGCCACAATCGAAGATAACAGCCTGCCAATGGCACCAAAAAGAAGAGTAGCTAACGATGAGGAAAACAAATAAGGAAAAAAAACTAATCAAAACCAGCACAGCAACCAGCGCCTTCTTCCCCACAAGAGGAAATTCTTAACAACACAGACAGCCATATTTATATTGACATTCTATATGACGACAAACATCACGTGAACAAGTCGGTGAAATGAACACCCCTTAAACCCCACTTTATATTGGGAAAACTGGGGCTTACCGGGGGTAAACTTTACTTTATTATTTCTGCACCAAGACATAGGTTGTGGGTACTCGTTAGGACCACCTCATTGAGGCGATCTAACGAGCACTCTCAACCTATGTATGCAGTAAAATTAAGAACAATATCACAGTTTTTCATCTGAAAACAATAATTTTTGACGGTAAATTTGCAATGTATTTGAACAGGTGTGTTTTCGCAATGGCTTGTTATAACACTAATTTCAGTTGAACGCATCTTTATCTTTAGCACAAAAAAGCTAAAAAAAAAAAAAAAAGAGGCTGTCAATATAAGTGAGCAATGCCCCCGTGGAAGCCATTTTGAGGAAAAAGCAAGATGTGTTTGTGAAATACGAACATGTCCCCGGGCATGGTCTTTTTTTCAAACATGGTCACATTTCAAAGTCAATGTCGCAGGTCAAGATTTTTGGTTTGAGTGGGAAGCCCTTGGCACAAGGATCTTACATGCCAAATGTGAAGGCTCTATCTTAAACGGTTCGAAAGTTATGAACAATAATATTTTTTTCTTTAAAGTAGGTCAAGGTCACAGGTAAAAAATATTGCATGAATGTAAAGCTCTCGTCACAAGGAACCTACATGCCAAATATGAAGGCTCTATCTAAACCAATACAAAAGTTATGATCAATATTATTTGTTCTGTTAAGTAGGTCAAAGGTCAAGGTCATGATAAAAAAATTGCATGAATGTAAAGCTCTTCCCACAAGGAACCTACATGCCAAATATGAAGGCTCTATCCTAAACGGTTTGAAGTTATGACCAAATTGTTAAGATTTTCTTTTAAGTAGGTCAAAGGTCAAGGTCACAGGTCACAATTTTTGCATATATGTAAAGCTCTTGTTAAAAAGAACCTACATGCCAAATATGTAAGCTGTATCTCAAACGGTTCAAAAGTTATTACCAATATTATCTTTTTCTTTTATGTAGGTCAAAGGTCAAGGTCACAGGTCAAAATTTTTTGTGTGAATGTAAAGTTCTTGTCACAAGAAACCTACATGCGAAATGTGAAGGCTGTATCTCAAATGGTTCAAAAGTTAAAACCAAAATGTTATCTTTTTTATTTTAAGTAGGTCAAAGGTCAAGGTCACAGATCAAATTTTTTTGCATGAATGTAAAGCTTTCGTCACAAGGGACATACATGCCAAATATGAAGGCTGTATCTTAAGCGGTTCAAAAGTTATGACTAATGTTATTTTTTTTTCTTTTTAGAAGGTAATAGGTCAAGGTCACAGGTCAGTTTCTTTGCATGAATGTGAAGCTCTTGTCACAAGGTACCTTCATGCCAAATATGAATACTCTACCTCCAACGGTTAAAAAGTTATGACCAACGTTAATGTTGTCCCCGTTCAAACCAACAAACCAACAAACAAACAGACAGGGCAAAAAAAAATATGTCCCCGCTATCGCTACTGGGGACATAAAAAGTGCGGACTAACCCACAAACCCACAAACAAACGGACAGTGCAAAAACGATATGCCCTCCTACGGGGGCATGAAAAATTAACAAAATTGTCGAAGAAATGTTGAAGTAGTTCAAGTCACAAGGTTTACGAACGCGTTTTTTTTTTCATAACAAGGGCCGTAACTCCGTCACAGATAATAGAATCAAAGTGAAAATTGTGTTAGGCACCCCTTCGTCTCACAAGGAATGCATGTGCAAAGTTTCAGCTCAAACGGTGGAGAAATGTGGAAGAAGTTCGCATCACAAGGTTTTTAGCACATTTTTTAGAAAATAAAGGGCCATAACTCCTTCGAAAATTATAGGACCAACGTGAAAATTGTGTGAGGCATCCATTCACCTCACAAGGAATGCATGTGCAAAGTTTCAGCTCAATTGTTGAAGAAATGTGGAAGTAGTTCGCATCACAAAAAAGTGCGGACTGATAAACCCACAAACGCACGCACAAACAAACGCAAAAACAAACGGACAGTGCAAAAACCATATGCCCTCCTACGGTGGCATAAAAAGTACGAATTAATGGTGATATTCTAGACTTTTGCATTCAATACTTCAAGACATAGAGTAAATGCTGTGACCTTTGTTAGAATCGCCTCAGCGTGGCGATTCTAACAAATGTCCGCAACAACCGTGATACTCTATGGTTTTAACTTGAAAAGGTTTGTTGTGTGTACTCATTAGAATCGCCTTGCGACGATTATAATGAGTAGGCACAACATATCTGTATTTTATAGAAAATCGAACAAATATCTTTATGTTAACACCATTAGCCTGAGGCTATGATTTACCATCAGTAGCTCAAACTACAATGTACAGTCAAACCTGTCTTAGTGGCCACCTTTTTTAAGCAAGCAACCTATCTTAAGCAAGACTTTCAGTTCCCGAAAAAGGAAAATGCATTAAAATTCACCTGTGTTAAGCAAGCGCCTGCCTTAAACAAGCACTTTTTGAATATCCCGGAGGTGCTTGCTTAATGCAGGTTGGACTGTACCCTTATCTCGAAAAATTGTCATGGTCCCAAAAAGGTATTCGAAGCATTGAAGTTCGGCTGTAATCTGAAACTAATATCATCACGAAAACACCCCTATATAATTTAAACCCCCATGAACTCCACTTTTATATAGTAAAACTGTGGTTTACAGGGGTAAACATTATTTTTCTTATTTCTGCTCTATATTTTGAGCAGAAAAAAGAAAAATATCATAATTTTGCATCTTAAAAATTGCATTTTTTTCGGCGGTAAAATTTACAATGTATTTGTATAGGCGTGTTTTCGTAATTATCTGAGTTTTTTCGTCATGTACTCAACCCCTTCAGACATTCTTTGACACCGCGTAATAAACATGCTTAGTGCTCGTGAAGTGCCGTCTAATAAGGTTCTACACTTTTTAAAATCCTGCAAATGTAAATCATTACCTAACACCATTGTGACATAGTGCATTTTTTACATCTCCAAAATGGCTATTTTTCTGATGAAAATCCGTGATATTTTTCTTAGTTTTACAGCAAATATAGGTTGTGGGTAATCGTCAGAACTGAGGCGGTTCTAACGAGTACCAACAGCCTATGTGCTGTAGCAAAAATATGGAAACTAATGTATATCCCCGTAAACCCCAGTTTTCTCTAAATATGGTGCGGTTATGGGGTGTTCGTTTCACGGACTTGTTCACGTGATGCATGTAAATAACCCCAACCCCACCACCAACCCCGCCCCGCCATTTACACAAAAATCAAATTTGAAAGGGCCCACTCAAGAAACTCAGGGTCCCCAAAGTGGTAATGCCCTGTTACTTACCTGTTAAAGGATCTGTAACTGCTTGAAATGTCTTGCATTCTGGTCGTGTTCTGAAAGGCACAGGCAGCGCTGCTATGGGACCCTGCAACAAGGGAAGCCGCATCAGGCTGTGTCGAATTCGATAAGACTGGTCGTGCGGACAAGGAGTTAGATATAGGCTAATGTCAAGTCTCATACTGACCAAGGTTTTCCATGCCCGAAAGGTCATACTGACCAAGGTTTTCCATGCCCGAAAGGCCCGATTTTGCAGCCTTAACTCTTATCCTGCTGAATACAACAACCATTACCTTTGCTAACATAGTAGATCCAGATCAGATGGCTTCTGAAGAAGCCATCTGATCAGGATCTTCACTGTTTGTAATGCAGTTTGTTAACTGAACAGATACATTATATCAAGTAATTTGATTGGTGAATAGGCAGAAATGGATGTGGCTAAATAACTTTTTCAGTAGGATAAGGGTTAAATAGCCATTTTAAACAAAATATAGGAAGAAAAATCAAAATTTAAAAACCTGAAATCAAGACAAAATCAAGCTCTAAAAACCTGAAATCCTGCAAATGTCTGAAAAAGTATGAGGCCTGTGATGTTAAAGTTCAATTCGGTTTGGAATGATAGTCAGCAATAGGCAGAACCTGTGTTTGTTTGTTTGTTTGATTTGAGGTTTAACGTCCCCATCAACACTGTAAAGGTCATTTTGGATACGTTGCTTCCAATTTTGTGGGACTTATACACATCATTGAGATAAAATGACATCTCAATCCCTGCCGCCAAATGAAACCAATAGGGTTGTAAGCATGGACGGGCCCGACTCGCAGCAATTTTCCTGGGTAGGCTTAGACCTAAGCAGATTATCAGTACTCATGTGCAGTCGGTATCAGCTCTGCGTGGAAGCATCGTGCAGCCCGATCTATTTCTCCAAGCCATGTTGGGCGGGGGTGGGAAGGACCTGTGTAAACGCATCTTACTGTCTAGAGATACGTGTGCAGCTTTCATTCGGCAGCTTCTATCATTATAAACAGAAACATGAGTCCCTAATAATGTGTAACAAAACTTTGAATACAAACACAAGCAAGATTCTGAATCAGGATCTAGACTGTTTGCCATTCGGTTGTGAATTGAACGAACACATTATACCAAATAATTTGATTGGTTGGTAGACTGAATTAATTTATCCAGCAGGTCAAGGGTTAATTGGGCTGTAGCAAGAACGCAAACAAATAGTCAAAGAATAAAAATCAAAACACTAACAGCACTGCCCCAAGGTTATAAAAATCTGTTTCGTACTCAGCTCACTTGAGCGTGAAATTTGTCATGCTCATTTATTTTAAAATGCCAACATTTTAAAATTAATACCATGACAAACAAAGCTCTTTGCTGATCAAAGCAGTAAAATTGTCTGATTTGTTTGTATTTTATACTTGTGAGCAATACAAAGGAGCAGTCTCTATAAGGCTGTTTTCATGGCCACAACCGATTTCCTTTAAACTTCGTAGCTTCAAATTGGTACATATTGACTGTCTAATGGTGAAGTTTTAGACTCTTTGGTCCACTGGTTTTTTCTGTATACACTATTAAAGTGGGTGGGGTAATGTCACCCCATCAAGGGTATACCAACAAAAATGCTATTATTTTTGTTCAAAGTGCGTGACTGGATGTTTGCCGTATGCTTATTATCCTTTAAGGCATAACAGCCGGTGATAACAGTCTTATAAATATCAAACAAGAGAAGAGTTATAAATATGCGCTTGTAAGTTGTACCCAAATATTAGTAATTTTTATTCCCGAACTTTACGAAAAACCACAACACCTTTAAAGTTTTCAACTTATTTCAAAGATCTTTCATAAATATAATGATGATGTCATAGTCATTCTAGGTATATGTCAGAATTATTGTTAGTTCATAAAACTTTAAGAGTTACCTGCCCCTGAAATGGGATTTTACCCATTTTTTTTTAAATCGGAGTGCATTTATCCGTTTGTAGTAGTCACAACTTCATTTGAAAGTGAATAAACCTATTCCATCCAAATATAATTAAATAGATGTGGACAAGGAAGTCATTTGATTTAATAGTGCATGCTAGTATCTCCTTTTTTTTTGGTTATTTATGAACTCTTAATTTCCAGGTGCAAATGGAACATTTGTCAACTGTCAAACATTTTTGACCACCAAAGCAGGCTTTGCTCATGTTGTGGAACCTCATTTTAGACTGATACTGTGCTTAAATATAAGCCTGTATGGTCTCACAACATGTTTAAGAATTTGTTAATTTACTGATCTTCCACTGAATCGCTAGATGTACTCCTTGTGTCAACAGCAGCATCATAAACAAAATCAATATGTTCCCGGCTTGGTTTTGCTTAACTTTTTTTCTGTTTTGTTCCGGTAATATCCCAAATACCAGAGAACAGAAACCACATGTGCGCAACAGCCCACAATACGAGCTCCACTTCTACACCCACAATACCATCCAGTGATTGGGTTCAGTCCTTGTGCATATTCAACCAACATGTTATATGTTTTATTAGACGTGTGGCGAGAACGTATCTGTGCTTTGAGAACACCATCTTCTTCTTTGTGTGCCACTTTCTCATATGATCCATTGTCGTCAACATGTTCATCTGTGTAGGATTTGGCTTGTTTCAGCTGGTAAATAACCATTGTCAAATCTCTGAGTTTATCCTCAGTCATCTCTGGGAAATTCTCAAGTTTCTCATCATCGATCTTTTTCCAAATAACCCGTTTTTTTTTATCCCAGTCATTGTTTACAACCTTATCCTGCAGCTTATTTGGAGTTTTTGCTAGGGCCATCATTCTTCTAGCAATTTCTTTGTCTAAATCTTTGCGTGTTACCAAAGGTGGTCTAAATGCATTGCACAATGAGCAAACAATCCTTACATAGTCGCCAACATATGGTATTTTACTATTGGGCATTGTGTTGCTAAGGGCTTTCCACTTTTTAATTCTCCCATTAGCTGATTCGACAACCCATCTCACCTTTGTAACTAGCCTTGACCCATTTGCCTTTCAGTCGTATGTTGCTTCTGAGATTTTTTTAGGAAGTGAGGCATATGAGAATTGATTCCAAAATCCTTTAGTATATCTATAGCATCCCTGAAGCCGCGGTCTACAACGAGTACATCATCTTCTTCAAACCAGTAAGTAATATTTTCTGCATTAGTCTTTAACATGTGTTCGGTAATCTTAGCATCTGTGTTTTTCCATCTGCAAGATATGGTCCCATCACAGTCAAAATGTAACCATCAGTGGCCACAAGCATCAAGACTACCGAACACATGTTAAAGAATAATGCAGAAAATAATACTGACTGGTTTGAAGAAGATGATGTACTCATTGTAGAATGCGGCTTCAGGGATGTTAAAGAAATACTAAAGGGTTATGAAAAAAATTCTCATATGCTTCACTTCCTAACCAAATCTCAGAAGCTATATACGACTGAAGAGGCGAATGATTCAAGGCTAGGTACAAAGTGAGATAGGTTGTCGAATCAGCTAATGGGAGAATTACAAAGTGGAAGGCCTTAGCAACAAAATATCCAATAGTAAAATACCATATGTTGGCGACTATGTAAGAATTGTTTGCTCGTTTTGCAATGTGTTTAGACCACAAGGACTGAACCCAATCACTGGATGGTACTGTTGGCGAAGAAGTGGTGCTCGTACCGTGGGATGTTGTGCTCATGTGCTTGCTAGCATGCACTATTAAATCAAATGACTTCTTTGTCCACATCTCTTTAATTATATTTGGATGGAATCGGTTTATTCACTTCCAAATGAAGTTGTGAGTACTGCAAACGGATAAATGCACACTGATTTAAAAAAAAAAATATGGATAAAATCCAATTTCAGGGGCAGGTAACTCTAAGTTTTATGAACTAACAATAATTCTGACATATACCTAGAATGACTATAACACCATCATAATATTTATGAAAGATCTTTGAAATAAGTTGAAACCTGTAAAGGTGTTGTGGTTTTTCGTAAATTTGGGGAATAAAAATTACTAATATTTGTGTACAACTTACAAGCGCGTATAAACTCTTCTCTTGTTTGATATTTATAAGACTGTTATCACCGGCTGTTATGCCTTAAAGGATTATAAGCATACGGCAATCATCGCCTCCATTCATGCACTTTGAACAGAAATAATAGCATTTTTGTTAGTATACCCTTGATGGCGTGACATTACCCCACCCACTTTAATAGTTTATACAGCAAAAACCAGTGGACCAAAGAGTCTAAAAATTCACCATTAGACAGTCAATATGTACCAATTTGAAGCTACAAAGTATAAAGGAAATCGGTTGTGGCCATGAAAATAGCCTTATAGAGACTGCTCCTTTCATGCTCAGTTGAGCTTGGCATGAAAAAGTTTTATAACCTTGGGGCCTATAGGGTCCATTGTCTCTGTGTATGCTAGAAAATGGTCTAGGACTGGGACTGAGACTGTTTCGAACTCTTAATTTCTTGTCCTTAAAAGCAGCCAGTGTAGACCTTGATCAGACGCCGCTATGTGTGTAATCTGATCTGGGTCTACACTGTTTCCAAGCCCAACGCTCGAGTCCAGTCCAGATAGATTTTACACGTAACCCTCTTCAGACAACACTCTGACCTCAAAAGGATAAGAACAGTGTGACTCTTAATAAACTGGATTTCGTATAAATCAGTGGACATCAACAACAAAAAGCTTCTGCGCTTAGAACTGGATCGACTGACAAACATTCAACCAAAAAGTAGTTTAATCGGCAGACGTTTCCTGACCATATATAGAGGGTATGTCAGTCCCTGTCGTAAAAAAAAAAAAAAACATCTTATGACGTACTACCAGCTGGTGCTTCTCGTGTAAACCTGTCCATTCCTGCAGTTTGATCAGATCCTTCACTATGTGTCTACATTCTTTAACCCATAACATGCCAATCACGACAACTGACGTCTGCTTTTCCAGCTGCCGGTTACCTTAAAGGTATTTTTATGCAAACAGTGTGGACCCAGATCAGGAGGAGTCTGTTCTGAGTCCACACTGTTTGCCTGTATGCAAAAATATTTTTCAAAAGTTTGAAAAAAAAATAGCAGACGACCTTTTCAGGTGTAGTTTACCTCGGCGTCTTAAGGGTTAAGACTCATTCATTAGGCGGACTGACGAGTCGAGATGTATGTGTTTGATAATCTACCTTGCAAGCCTTTCTTATTTCTTGTAATAATGGCATCATACTTGACGGACCTCTACCGCAGTTTATGCCGACGACGGTGGCCCCGGCCTCCTCTAACCGACGACAAGCTTCTGGGATAGGTACTTCATCTATGGTACGATCAGGTACGTAAGCCGTCATAGTGATCACTGCTGGACAACCTATGAATATAAGAACAGAGCTAGCGCATGATAAAACCAACATGCATTACGCAAACACACCTATACAAATACATTGCCATCTTTATCGCCGAAAAAATGAAAATTTTAAGATGAAAAATTGTGATATTTTTCGTATTTCTGCTCAATATATAGATTGTGGACACTCGTTACAACCGCCTCATCGAGGCGGTTCTAACGAGTATCCACAATCTTTATTTAAGAGCAGAAATAAGAAAAATATGGTTTACCCCTGTAGACCCTAGTTTTAGTATATAAAAGTGGGGTTCAAGGGGGTCAGAATTATATAGGTCTGTTTTCGTGATGGACTCATTTGACCTGCGGAGACTTTGATAAGCCAGCTAACCGAAGTCTTCGCTGTTCTCATGCGCCTACTTTAGCCTCTGCAATATACAAAAAAAACAAAGCACGATGGATCTGGCCAGACCAGCTTGGTATACAGGCAAACCTCTTTATACCGAAATTTCCTAGTACGACAAACTCGCTACGATAATTTTAGTTGAATGAATCCTTTGTTCAAGGTGGAACCTTGGGGTAAAACGGGGTTTAACGGCCCAGTCAGCACTATTTTAGGTCAGTTTTAAGCCGGTCAGTTTACCAATCCACACTTTTCCTGGGCAGGCTTATAATCAAACGGGCACATTCTTTCGTCAGAAACTGACAACTGCCGTTCTTCAATCAGTGGATGGGAGAGAATGACCGTAGAAAAGATTTCATGATCAATCTCCACGAAGAATGTTGCCGACCCCGGCAGGTATCGAACCCGCGTCCTCCTGATCATCAGTCAGACGCACATCCGACTGAGCTACCGAGGCCGGCATTGTGGAGATAATCAAGAATATAGATTGATTACTCCAAGAAACAAACGTTGCGGATATTTGATAGAATCGCGGCGATTAAACGTTTGTTTCTTGGAGTAACTGAGGTGAAAAAATGCCCTTTATGACATTATACTACTCTTTATTCGGATCACCACATTCTTCATAATAGCAAGGTGTACATTACGAAGACACGCCTATAAAATACATTGCCAATTTTTTGGCCAAAACTTAGAAATTTTAAGATGAAAAATTGTGATATTTTTCTTATTTCTGCCCAAAACATAGATTGCGGGGACTCGATAGACTCCCCACAATCTATGTTTTTTGAGCAGAAATAAGAAAAGTAATGCATACCCCTTTAAACCCCAGTTTTACAATATAAAAGTGGGGTATGAGGGGGTCAAAATTATATAGGCGTGTTTTCGTGATGTAAGGGAACAAATACTGTCGTTATAACGTGGGTCCAGTGTACAGATTGACCGTAGTCTTCGCTGGTCGCACACGTTTTATTGATGGTTTTGTCATAATCCGAGGATTTATAGAGGACCTTAAACAAAAGACTTCATACGAAATTTATTAAACGAGCCTTCTGCGAGTTTCGTACATTTCATATAAAAAGACCACGGTGCAAGATATGACGTTTTTAACCCTTCTCTTGCTGAATATTCATTTTAGCCCCGACCATTTCTGACTTTGAACCAATTAGATTACTTGATGTAATTTATTCCTTCAAATTCATAAATTGAATGTCAAACAGTGTAGATCCTGAACAGATGGCTTCTTCAGAAGCCATCTGATCTGGATCTTGTTTGTATAATTGATTCGTTTGTTTGATTTGAGGTTTAACGTCCCCGTCAACTCTGTAAAGGTAATTTTGGAGACGTTGCTTCCAATTTTGTGGGACTTTTACCCGACATTGAGATGAAATGACATCTCAAGCCCTGTCGCCCAATGAAACCAATAGGGTTTATTAGCATGGACGGTCCACCTCGCACCGCGGTTCCTGGACAGGCTTAGATCCTCTAAGCGGTTTGCCAGTACTAGTGTGCGGGCCGGATTCAGCTTTGCGTGGAAGCATCATGCAGCCCATATATTTCTTCCAGCCCCTATGGGCGGGGCATTCTGATCTGGATCTACACTGTTTTCAAAGATAGGGGTTGTCGTGAACAGCAAAATAAGGATTAAATCTGATTTTATCGCTGAAGACTTTCAAAAGAAAACGCAAGACTTTACGCGCCAGTAACCATGTGTCAGTACATTTAAGAAATGAATTTTATTATTCTGCTGTTCATGAAAGTATGAGCGCAGTGGTTCGCGTGCAAAGTAAATGAACCCCTTCTGAACCCCGAAGGGGTTCATGTAAACCTTGCTTGCGACACGTTGTCGTTCGTACTTTAATGAAAAGCAGAAAAAAATAAGTTTATTTTTTATATTTATATTATTTGCCCCTCATCACTTGGTGAATAAATGCTCATAGGGCGAACTTTTAAAGCTGAAAAACATTTACAAGCTGTTTTTCTACAAAGAGCGGAGCAGGATTGACGTCACCAACGCCCGTAGAGAATCATGGTTTAGACTGACATTACTTGACGTCACTGAAAATCATGTGACTCGATGCGTTCACGGAAGTATGAACTACATTGTTTTCTATTGCTTTACATTATACTTTACACTGGAAATGTAACTTATATGTGGATGACATGGCGTTATCCACTAAACAACAGCGACGTTATGTGGAAAATAATATTTATACAATGTTTATACAACATACGCGTCAAAATAAAGTACACCACAAACTCTGTTTATCATATGACGTCGCGTCTGAGAGTGTAATAACGCCATGTAATATTTTCGATAATCCACTTGGGGATTAAATATGCAAATTAGCTAGATACGTCCCGTAACGATACATGTAAGACGTGCTTAACGACGTCGCGTTTACTAACAGCGGAATATTGACATTTTTGTAAGCAATCGTGAATAAAATGCGTTTTAAATGTCATATGATAAATAGAATCTTGTATTCGTGCTCATGTATTATTGAATTCATTAAACTAGTTGAGAAAAAGGGATAAAATGATATTTTTAATGTAAAATTAATTTTAATTAATAATATACCTACCCATCACTACAATTATAGCCTTTTCACCAGACGCAGGTCTGGGTCAGTCTGACAAAAAAAAATCTAGCCAGAAATGCCATCGGCATGTCCCTTTTCCAGTGACCTCCCCAGTGTCGAGTCCTGATTGGTCGCTGGTGTCACATGACCTATCAGACCAATAGGCAGAAGAGACAGGTCACGTGACCGCGATTTTCGCGCCCGAGAGGTCATTATTTCTTTCAGGAAAACAAATATTTCAGGCGGGGCTGGGAGGCGGGACATGCCATTGTAGTGATGGGTAGGTATATTATTAATTAAAATTAATTTTACATTAAAAATATCATTTTAATATCAAATATAACTACCCATCACTACAATTATAGCCTGAATTCAAAGCAAGTGGAGGGTTGGATGAAAAATAAGGTTATACATACCTAACTCCTCTAACCTTGGTTGTTTATACCCCTTTTAAAACCATCCAATGATGGTAACGTAAGGGAGTATCCACCATGACTGCAAGGGATCCAAATCCAAAAATCACAATAAGTGGAGAAGATAAATGGACAGGAACCGGAGTCAAAATAAAAGGTTCACACCTATTCAAACAGGCTAACAAACAACCAAGGAAAACAAAATCCCAAAATAAGTGCTGCTCATAATAGATTGAGAAGCTACTAAACTACCCAAGGAATGAGTACCATTACGCATGGGAACCAAGCTCCTTAGGTGAAGGGATGAAAAGTAGAGTTGGAACATCCATTATTCGCAGTAAGAAAAAACATTCTGAAGAAACGGAGTTCCAATATGCCCAAAATGTAGAAGGTATAACCTCATACTGTATTCTGAATGATAATAGGGCAGAAGTGAAATAAGCATATAGAAGCTTGATCACTTTACTAATCCACTTTGCAATCAAGGATGAAGAAATATATCCAAAACCCCTTGATTGGAAAGGAAAAATTCTCATGATAATCTCGAAACGACTACGATCCACGAATCCTGGAAATGACAGGACAAATAATAACTTCAGACAAGGTGATTTATAGCCTGAAACAAAAATAGGTTGAGTGAGAAGAGAAAAAGAAGTCATTGTTCTTCTCATACCTGAAAACAACCCTCTGCAATTGGCAAAGCATGACTATAACTTCTACGAACTGAAGCAAATGTCAAATGAAATACAGTCTGACTATCAAATGAACAAAAGAAGCTGAATTCACCGGATCGTAAGGTGGTTTAGAAAAAACCACAACACTCATGCAAGATTCCATATGGATTCAAAGTCCTGGAAACCTGTCGGCATAGTGTAAACCCCTTTAATAATCTGGTGATGGTAGGGTTTAATGAAATGTGTGAAGCCGACTAAAATTTTAACGTGTTTGAGATTACTGATCTGTACCCTTCTTTAGATGAAATAGAAAATGAAGGGTAGAGAACAGACAGAAATAGAAATGCAGCAAAAACAAAAACCTCCATAGAGGGATTGTCTGGATTTATTTCCCTTTCCCTAAACCAACTAGAAAATACCTTCCATCTTCCAGAGTAAAACTTGAGAGTGGAGCTCTTTCTATATTTGAAGATACACTCGGCAGAGAAACCAGAAAAGTGTCTACCTCTGGTTTGATTCCTGACAACATCTGAATGTGTAGGCAAAGCATTTCTGGATTGAAATGGAATGCCTGACCCACACATCTTAAGATACTAGAACTGGAACTACTGGAAGACAGGTTGAAAGTCTTGAGACTAGGCTCAGAATGACTAAAAAAACCAAGATCTCTGAGGCCATAGAGGCGTAATCAGAATGGCTCGGCTTTTAGACGCTTGAATTTTTTTCCTAGAACTAGAGGAATTCAGTTGCACGATGTAAACGCATATGTAAAAGATTCCCCCAATCTAGAGATTTTAAATGACTAAACAAACCATGATCTCTGAGGCCATAGAGGCGTAATCAGAATGGCTCGGCTTTTAGACGCTTGAATTTTTTCCTAGAACTAGAGGAATTCAGTTGCATGTAAAAGATTCATCCAATCTAGAGATTTTAAATGACTAAAAACCCAAGATCTCTGAGGCCATAGAGGCGTAATCAGAATGGCGCGGCTTTTAGACGCTTGAATTTTTTCCTAGAACTAGAGGAATTCAGTTGCATGGTGTAAACGCATATGTAAAAGAGTCCCCCAATCTTGAGATTTTAAATCAACTGTACGTTCCAGGTGATCTGAAACTGGAGACACAATGGAAGTTGATTGTAGAACCGAATTGTTTGGACCTTTGATTAAAAAAGGCCCAATAAAGGTTCTCTCTATCTGAGAAAACGCCCTGTAGAGAACGGATGGTGAACTGGTCTATAGGGGCGATCCCAATGACATAATCTGCCCTGGAGGTGTCCGACAAGGAAAGACATACCTTCCTGAAGACACCAAATCAGAATTTTCCATGCAAAAGCAAACAGGGAAGAGTAATGAGTCACTCCCTGTTACGGAGAAAAAACCACACTATGGTCATTTGTCTGGAGTAACAATAATGAAGTTGTTCCTCAGTTTGGAGCTATGAATAACTGATAAACAAAGGAAATTTGTCTGAAGTTTCAGAATATATATATATACACATTCTTATAGCCCCGCCTAATCTAGGCCCCACGTTCCCTGAACAACTAATCCCTGAGGTTCGAAGAGGGAAACCAACCTGAAAGGTTGGCATGCGAAAAGCAAATAGGGAATAGCCTCTAAAAAGAGGAGATCCCATTTGATACTGAGGGATTTATAAGCAGTAGAGAGCAATCTTGATAATGGAATTTATTGCTCCTATAGACCATATGGTATTTCCAGTGATTTTACATTAGCAAAAAACTGGAAAGGTCTAAGATGAGATTGTCCAGGGAAACTGGATCCAATTACTAAGTTTCTAAAAAGGGTTAACAAACCCCTGACATAAATCGAAAGTTTTTTGGGACGTGAAAATTTGGAGAAGTATCTTTGAGATAGAATCAATTTCAACTTCTCGATAAAGTGGATGAAATCTAAATTCACAACACGAGATTGAGGCCTAATTCCTTGATGAGAGCTGCTTAATTTCTATTAAGTTGGTGAACAGGGAAAACATGGATCCGTTGACATATCCAAAAAAGGAAAGGCAACGGACTGATACACAAAATTCCATCCAAGGTGAAACGAAGGTATTTGCGTAATGACCTGTGGATGGAGATGTGAAGGTAAGCGTCTTTTAAAACTACGGAAATCGTCCACGAATTTGGGAAAATTGACCTGACTAATCGAGGACGAAGTTTCCATTTTGAAATGATCGACTCGCATCGTCTTGTTAAGTGTGAGCAGTCGATGATGAGTCGATTTTCCCATTTTCTTCTCGACCAGAAAGATCCGCCTGTAGAAGCCTGGGGAAAGGAGAACTTTTTCTACTTATACGGCTTTCTTTTGGAGAAGAACCCTTCCTCTTCCAATAAAAAATTCTTTTCTTGATACTATTTACCCGAAATAGTATTTGCATGTGAGAAAGAGAAAGGATTCCTATCAAACGCAATCCAGTAACCCTTTCTCAAAACTCATAAAACTCAAAATATATTTGATAACAGAAGCCACGGCTTGATAGAACTGAAATAGCTCGGCTCCTACTGGAAGAAGATGAAGAGGAGGGGAAGGAAGAAAGTCATTTGTTAGACTTGTGTCTTCCTCTATTGGGAGGTTTCGTTCCAGTCCGACCTCAGGAACGAAAGGACCGTGTACCCTGATCTGAGAATGATCTACTAGTAGATGGGGACTGATTGAGATCTTCTAGTCGAGGGTGATAAGCACTTAAAAAGTCATCGGAAGTAGTCGAAGAGCGTCTCTTGGTTGCGGTACCTGAACTTGATACGCTCTCCGAAGACTTCAAAAAAGACGAGTGCCCACAGTCTTGAAGCTTGATTCTGAAAACGTTGGGAAGACATGGTCTGCTTATAGTTTTAGAATCAAGAGGCGCTTAGGCTCTAAGTTTTCATTTACTATGCTCAGTAAAAACTGAACCAGTTATCAAGAGCAGAGTTGCGCCAAACATGCAACATGGTGTTAGACAGTCATGGCATGTAAAAAATGACCGGGAAATAAACAAAAGCATTAGAATAGCAGCTCTATGGTCGGAATGCTCTTGTTTGAAGGCAGAGTGGGTAAAACTAGAATACCAGTCATAATGAGAACCCACTTAACAATAGTCCTGGTAAGAGGCTCCAATGTTAGAGCGTCGAAACAGGAAGTAATGCCAATTTCCCTGACGTCATATATACAGAGACTGAATCTGGGTCGAATTTTGGAATTTCATAAGATCAAAAAAATGATGTTTTTTTTGTTGTTAGAACCAATGTTCCAAGTTCTTTTCGCACGAATGCCCACGGTCTTGAAGCTTGATTCTGAAAACGTTGGGAAGACATGGTCCGCTTATAGTTTTAGAATCAAGAGGCGCTGAGGCTCTTAATATGTCCTTCTCATAATCGCTAATTAGTAAGGACGAAAGTAGACCAACCTCTGAGTATTGATATATCCCCAGAGGACAAAGCTATAGGCCCAGATTCAGCTCTAGGGGCAAAACACTTCAGGCTCAAATAAACTTCCCCAGTGTTAGGCCCTTAATTGTGTATAGTGCACTGAACATGCGAAATTGCCGAATCAAAATGAGCATTCAAGGAGCCGTGAAATGGCAATGACCGTCTTACAAACATAGCAGAAAGCGTAATATTGTCCCGCCCTCGATGACTTCAATACGGTTAACAGATTGAGTAATCTGCGATGAATTTATGCATCTAATAAATAGGACCTAAAACGATCTAGGCCGAATCGACCCAAGGCCGAAACGACCCACCGAAATAGGCCGAATAGACCCAGGTGCAAATTCGGGTCGAAAAGAACCAGGCCGAAACGACTCAGTACCGAAACGTCCCGGATTCACTTGCAATAGTTACGGTATTCCAATAAACAATGCCCAAATCTGTATGTTTTTATCCAATTTACTACCGGTGAATAGAAAAACACAAGTTCAATTACTTTTATCAGGAACCGTTTTAGCCGGAATTTTGATGTCCGAAATTGTAAAGTGGAATCAGACCTGAAATTTGGTAAGATTCCGCAAAAATCAGAATGGTGGGCATATCTGAGAAAATTAATGATTATGACAACAAAAATTTATCATAATAAGAGGCAAAAAGCATATGACCAAGGTAAACTAAGTACCGAAGGTCCGGAAAGCTTACCCGATAAAAACCGGGATCGGAACCGTACCAAAATTCGTATGTAACATGGATTCGGCAAAGAAATTTGGGCATAGGTTCCCCGCACCCCGGAGTCCCCGCAATTATGAGCAGGGTCTCTACGGGGCGGACAGCGAACCTATCCTAGTCAACCCAGGCCCAAATGGGAGGTGTGGACATAGACTGGCTCATCTTGATTCGGCAATGGTGACCCACACGAATTGGATGGATTCTGTTTAGAAGGTACTATTGAAAGGCCACAAAGGGACCTGAATATTATCCATCTGCATCGTGGGATTTATAAGTGCTAGACGAAGACGGGTATTGCACATGTTCAAAACTAAATTAATGCTGAGAATTTTTATTCAGCAATACAACGTCTTCCGATACCGGAAGTGGAAGGAACACGCACAAAAACCATTCTCTTTTCTGGCAATTTAAGTTTCCACAACGCCGACTTCTATTAAAACATTACCAGGAATAATACGAGCGTATACCCCGGCACATAACATGAAAAGAAGTGTTGTGCTTATCAAAAACCAAAAACGGTTGATCACATGATAAACAAAACTTCCAAGTGAAAATTCAAAATGGCGGACAACCACTACACATGTAATGTCGGCAGAAACACACGAAATAAAGTCTCTAAGAATTTCGGAATAAACAATAAGCTTAAAAAGCCTAAGTACGTTGTGGAAACTCAAGGTAAGTGCAAAATCAAAAAAGAATAAAACACTTATCCGTTTATCCATTCTTCCATGGAATGTAGTTTGTCATGATCCTACCCCATGTAAGTCTGAAGAAATAATGACCTCTCGGGCGCGAAAATCGCGGTCACGTGACCTGTATCTTCTGCCTATTGGTCTGATAGTTCATGTGACATCAGCGACCAACCAGGACTCGACGCTGGGGAGGTCACGGGAAAAGGGACATGCCGATGGCATTTCTGGCTAGATTTTTTTTGTCAGACTGACCCAGACCTGCGTCTGGTGAAAAGGCTATAATTGTAGTGATGGGTAGTTATATTTGATATTAAAATGCTCGGCAAAGCCACGCATTTTATCCCTTTCCTCAACTCGTTTAATAAATTCAATAATACATGAACACTCATGGTAGATCCTCTATATAACATTGTTCATTATGGACCAAAGCTCAGTCTCATATTTAGTCTAGCTTCTAGACCTTGATGTCATAATGACCAATGACCAATCATTCCTGTGTTTTTCTATCAAATATGAAACGTTGTTAGACTTTAATCTTATCTCAGACATCTTCCCAAGACAAAACAAGTTGCTATCAGAGAGGGAAAAAGAAGTGAAACTATTAATATAGAAGAAAATTACTTATTAACCTTAAAACATAATATCTTCCCAAGATAAAATAAGTTGCTACCAGACAGGGAAAAAGAATTGAAACAATGAAAATAGATGAAAATTACTTATTAACCTTAAAACATAATATCTTCCCAAGATAAAACAAGTTGCCACCAGACAGGGAAAAAGAAGTGAAGCAATTAATATAGAAGAAAATTACTCATGATATCCGACTTTTGTAGCTAGTCTATCTCATATTTATACACCTGTTTGGTCCCTCTTTAAAAGTAGCTGACCAAAGCCCCCCACCCCCACCCCAAGCCAAATGAGAATAAAAGAGTGACGGGGGCGATTAAATGCAAAAAAACAAGTAAGAGACTTGCACAAGTCTATTATCACGGTTTTGGACATAACAGTTTGTTTGTTTGTTTGTATTGGAGTTTAACGGCCCAGTCAACACTATTTAGGTCATTTTTGAGCCGGTCAGTTTACCTATCCACACTTTCCTGGGCAGGCTTATACTTAAGCGGTTAACCAGTACAGTGCACATTCTTTCACCAGAAACTGACAACTGCCCTTCTTGAATCAGCGGAAGGGAGAGAATGACCGTAGAAAAGATTCCATGATCAATCTCCACGAAAGAATGTTGCCGACCCCGGCAGGAGTCGAACCCGCGTCCTCCTGATCACCAGTCAGACGCGCATCCGACTGAGCCACTGAGGCCGGCTTGGACATAACAGGGTTTAAAGATGTAGAGATAATATAGAAAAAAGACCTTAAACGGTCATTTTTCTATATATCCTAGTATAAAATCTACATGTATACATCTATACATTGTTGTTTGGGTATAGCACGGTTTTTTAACTTATATTTAACTTGTTGGACCCCAGCAATAGTGTTATAACCCAACAGGCAAATGACGCTAGGGCAACGTCAAATCAATGTCGTTGCAACGTCACGACGTTGCACCGACGTGGAGAAGCCTCCGTGGTGCAGTGGTTACGCTACTCGCCTTGTAAACCAGGGATCGCAGGATCGATCCCGGGCTTCTCCAGACTTCCGGATGAGTCTTTAAACCGAGGTCCCGTCTCCGTATGACCTTAGCTGTTGGTGGGACGTTAAACTAAAACTCACTCACTCACTGCACCGACGTGGATGTGACGTTGCATTAACGTCATGACGTTTTACCGACGTTGATGTTACGTCACAATTACGTTATGTGCCTGCTGGGAAAGGACTATGCTATCCTACTTGGCTTCTTATTTGTGCCCCAAAATCTTCACTCCGGACATGTGCAACCGCGCAGTCAAATCAGAGAGACTTTCGTGGCCGCTTTAGAGATGCTTATTTGACACAACACTGTAAAGGTCATTTTGGAGACGTTGCTTCCAATTTTGTGGGACTTTTACCCGACATTGAGATGAAATGGCTTCTCAAGCCGTGTCGCCCAATGAAACCAATAGGGTTTATTAGCATGGACGGTCCGCCTCGCACCGCGGTTCCTGGAGAGGCTTAGATCCTCTAAGCGGTTTACCAGTACTAGTGTGCGGGCCGGATTCAGCTCTGCGTGGAAGCATCATGCAGCCCATATATTTCTTCAAGCCCCTTTGGGCGGGGGCTTATTGAAGTACATGTAGTTGTTTTCTGAGCATAAGAGTGGATGTATACACAAATTGATTTGCGTCTTGTGCTTGTCCGAAGAATCATCTTCGCCTGACCGGTTCAGGTGATTCTGATAAGAAGGCAGAAACAAGCATGCGAAGTAAAGGGACGATTACATTGGTGATGATGATGATGATCTTTCTGAAAGTTCGGTCGGTTTCCGCTCTGCGCGGAAGCATACTGCAACCCAATCTATTTCTCCTAGCCCCAATGGGAAGCCCTCCACTTGGGGTGCACATCTGAAAATGTCGTCTGTTTATGTCGCCTGCCGAATCTTCTTGCAAACTTTAAACAATTTTTTGCATACAGGCAAACAGTATTAAGCCAGATCAGACTGTTTCTACAGCTCCCAAGAGGAGCAGTCTGATCATGGTCTGCACTGTTTTAAAAAATCCGACAGACGTCAATCGTCATGATTGGCATTTTATGGGTTAAGATATTCAACTATACATTAAGTTCCAATATGGTTTTATCATACACGGAAGGCTCTGATTGTTTGTTGTTGTTTTGTTGTTATTTTTTTTTTTTTTTGTTAGTTTTGTTTTTGCTTTTTTTATTGCTTTTTTTCAAATATAAAAGACAGCGACAACTTGTTTTACAAACAAGCATATTTAAACGGTGTCAAACGAGACACTGTCCAGCCTGCAAGCCCAAGAGAAGTTACATGTATTGAACTATAATCTTCTGTGACTGCGTCACTTTCCTTGAAGGAATGATAGGGATCAACCATGGTTTTTCATGCATTAACATTCGCCGGGTCCCGAGGAAGCTGTTAGAACATAGTTGATCGAAGTTCTTGCATAACATACGATTTCGACAGCAAATTTTGCCGAAAACGCCAAAAACTCCATATAAACTTTTCAAATGCGACAGGCGAACCAACATGGCGGCCAGTTCAGAATATTGTTTACAATGACGTTGTTACGCAGTAACCATCCGACGTAATCATAGAACCCTAAAACGCTACGTTCAGTGCGATAACGTTACGTCGCTCAACCTAACAAAGCAAGGCCAATCTTGTGATATCAAAAGCTCAAAATCCATGTTCAAACAGCACGCGAATCTCATGATTTGAACTTGTTTTTTTTTTTTTTTTTTTTGCTGTTTGAGCACGGCTATCGGTCCATTTGACAATGACAAACAGCCGTGCGCATAGGTATTTCTGCAAGAATTCTAGATTTTACTGACCTCCTCCGTATTTTAGTATCGCGTCTAGTGCAAGTTTAGCTTCGCCATACGCATCAAATGTCTCGCCTATGATATAATCTGCGTTCTCTTCCACTGCCCATTCTATTTGCTCCTGAAAATTACAAGAACTGCTTGAGTTCATTACGAAAACACGTCTATACAAATGCGTTGTAAATAAAACAATAAAATGAAAATTTTAAGATGAAAAATTGTTATATGTTTCTTATTTCTGCTTAAAATATAGATTGTGGGTACTCGTTAGAACCGCCTCATTTGAGGTGGTTCTAACGGGTACCAACAAGCTATATTTTAGAGCAGAAATAAGAAAAATAAGGTAGTAAACCCCAGTTTTAATATATAAAAGTGGGGTTCAAGGGGGTCAAAATTATACAGGTGTGTTTTCGAGATGAGAGGTTCTTTTTAAACAAGAGGCCATTGGCCACTATGTTCAACAAATGTCAAATGGTAGAAACTGGCCCTTGTCCCTAGCAGCCATTATTGTGGCTTGACAAATCCAAGTACAAGGCCACCCAAGGATCATTGATGCCGAATTGTTTTGAAATATGATGACATAGGCTGCAAAAGCCTTTTTACCCCACACAAATGTCAAAGTGATTGAATTTGATCACAATGTAAAATAGGTCAAGGCAACAAACTTGGTTGAACCAGGGTCTTCAATTTTGCATTCCAAGCTTCTAGTCATGCTGAAATTAGGACTTTTTGTCCTGGGGCCAGTTGTTCAAAGCATCGTTAGCTTAACGAGCTCGTTAGTGGTCATATTGTTAACTCTTCTAGCAAGTACAATATCGTAAATTTTGGTATTTTTGCTGAAAAAATGTGAGCAGCTTTTGCGTACGCAAAAGCTGCTCACATTTTTTCAGCAAAAATTTCAGCATATTCGCCATATTTAATGATCAAAGCTTTAACGATGCGTTAACTAACGACGTCGTTAGTTTTGAACAACTGGCCCCTGTTTATGAAATATGGACATGACGGCCATTTTGGCCAAGTGACCCAGATCCCACAAACAAATTTTCGCAAACTCATTGATGCTCTTTATTAAATATGGTTTCAGTTTGTTCAGCAGATTCAATGAAGATGTTAAAAATCTGAAACTCAGGGATGCGGGACCAGTGTCAGTAAATGAAATTGATCTTTAATATTTAAAAAACTTTATTTAGCTGACTGAATAATTAAACATTGTTATCATAGCTGCAATACTTTCAGAAAAACTTCGCCGTTTTACCATAAATGCCTTAGCTGCAATATTTTCAGAAAAATCAAATACTTCGCCGTTTTACCATACATGCCTTAGTGACCAAATTTGACCTTGGCATAAAGAGGTCACAGCCAATCAAAGGTAATCATTTGAACAAACTTGGTAGGGCCCAAGTCTCTAATGCCACCTACAAAGTAGAGGCTCCACAAGTCATAAGATTTCAAACAGACTAGTACAGTAAAATTCCGCTATTAAGACCACCTAAAATTAAGACTAATTCTGCTTTAAAAAGCTTATTTAGTAGGTTTCCGTTATTCTTTCTTTGTGTTTTCTGCATACAGTGTCCTCTGGTCAGAGACCATCTTTTGGGCTGTTCAAAAGTGGTCTTAAAGACCACTTTTGAACAGTCCCAAAGGTTGTCTTATTATAGGAATTTTACTCTAGTTTCAGTAGAGATGAATTACAACAGAATCTGAAAACCAACAGTTTTGCATTTTCTCACACAACTGATTCAGTGAAAAAATTCGACCTTGATGTAAAATGGGTCAAGGTCAACCAAAGGTCATTATTTGAACAAACTTGGTATGGAAGTCATTAGTCTCTTATGCTGCATACCGCGTTTAGAGGTCATCAGCCATTTAGTTCCCGAACAGAAGATTTTCAAAGGACTTTTACTATAAATATGGTCGTGGAGGCAATCTCGGTCATGTGATCCAGATCCCATAATCACACCTTCATTGTACCATCCCATAGAGGCTCCACGTGTTTGTTTGTTTAATTTGAGGTTTAACGTCCCCGTCAACACACTATTGGTCATTTTGGAGACGTTGCTCCCAGTTTTGTGGGACTTTTACCCGCTATTGAGATGAAATGACATCTCAAGTCCTGTCGCCCAATGAAATCAAAAGGGTTTATAAGCATGGGCGGTCTCACTCGCACCGCGGTTCCTGGACAGGCTTAGATCCTCTAAGCGGTTTACCAGTACTAGTGTGCGGACGGTTTTAGCTCAGCGTGGAAGCACCATGCAGCCCATCTATTTCTTCAAGCCCCGATGGTCGGTGGCCATGCCCCGAGTGTAATTTGGTTTCAACCAGCCAAGTAGTTTCAGTAGAGATGAAGTAAGTACTTAGTCTGTGAGATATCCAGAAAGAAAGGTCAGTAAATGACATTGACCTTTCGCATTAATGAGCTTTCATTCAGCTGATGGCAAGTACAGTCAACCCTCTTTATACCGGCATTCGTTTTAACGGCAAAAACGCGTTATAACGTCAATTTTTTATTACGATAACACACCCGTGCGATATAGTGCATTTTTTCATATCTCCAACTTTTCTGATGAAAACCTGTGATATTTTTCTTAATTATAATTCAAAAATAGGTTGTGGGTGATCTTTAGAACCGCCTCATTGAGGTGGTTCTAATGAGTACCCACAACCTATGTATTGGAGCAGAAATAAAACAAAAATGATGTATACCCCCGAAAACCTAGGTTTTCTCCATATAAAGTGGGGGTGGGGGATGTTCATTTCACGGACTTGTTCTCGTGATGTAATGGAATGACTACTTAGCTAAAGGCTTAGCTTCAGTTCCGAGCGGCGTGGGCTTTTCTCGCGTTGAAAATGCACACATCGAGTCCATAGTCATGAAAGGGTCTTGTTATCTAATACTCCAAGAAACAAATGTTATAGATATTTGTTAGAATCGCCTCGGTGAGGCGATTCTAACAAATATCTAAAACATTTGCTTCTTGGGGTAATAATGGGGAAAAAGCCTTACTCTTAACTGGGATTCTTTATAACGACACACACTTTATAACGGCATAATAATAGGGAACACACACTGTCGTTATAACGAGGTCCTCTGTAGCATTTTGATACCATAAGTTACAACAGGATGTGAAAAATCGACTGTTTTTGCCATTTTCCCATAAACATGCCGAAATGACCAACCTTGGCGTAAATTACGACCAGGCCAACAAAGGTCACTTTTGAACAAAACTGGAAGAGCTCAAGTTTGCAATGCTGCATACCAGTTTCAAATCGACCCACCAGTTTGAGACGCCAAGTTCTGCAACGGAAAGTCTGGTGTTTTTTCGATGGGTACTCCGGATTTCGCCCACCTCTGATTTAAGATCCGCTCGAAATAAATGAAATAATCTTAAAAGGGCTGTAAAACCAAAACAAAAAAAGGCTCTCATTGCTTTGATTATTACTATGGAATGATGTAAGAGTTCCCGACCCTCGGTATGCATTTCTCGGTCATCCCTCCATTATCAAATCTACATGTACAAAAGATAATGAGATTATAATATTTTGAACTCGGGGCTTGAAGAAATATATGGGCTGCATGATGCTTCCACGCAGAGCTGAATCCGGCCCGCACACTAGTACTGGTAAACCGCTTAAAGGATCTAAGCCTGTCCAAGAACCGCGGTGCGAGGCGGACCGCCCACGCTAATAAACCCTATTGGTTTCATTGGACGACAGGGCTTGAGATGTCATTTCATCTCAATGTCGGGTAAAAGTCCCACAAAATTGGAAGCAATGTCTCCAAAATGACCTTTACAGTGTTGACGGGGACGTTAAACCTCAAATCAAACAAACAAACAAACCCCGTTTGTATGAATGTTTCATCGCATGTTTCCACATTTTAACCCTTAAGATGCCAAGAAAAACTGCCTCGGAAAATGTTGTCAGTTTATGTCGTCTGGTGCATCCTCTTCCAAAATTGTCAAACATCCTTTTTAAAACATACAAACCATGGCCAACTTCACACTAATACCTGGACGACCGATACACAAAAATGCATTGATTTTGATAGGAGATTACTTTTAACCCTTATCTTGCTGTTCACGACAACCCCTATCCTTGCAAACAGTGTAGATCAAGAAGCCATCTGATCAGGATCTATACTGTTTTGCATTCTGTTTATGAATTTGTAGCAATAAATTACATCAAGTAATTTGATTGGTTGATAGACAGAACTGGGTGTGGCTTAAATGAATATTCAGCAAGATAAGGGTTAATAATCTATTTCAAACGTATTGTTACAGATAGAAACTTTTTTCAGTCGGCATTGAATGCTACAATTATATCCCGAGTAAGCTGATATTTTTCCGCGATGTTATCGCCACAACAATTTGGTCCTTTTTCGGGTTATTTGTTACAACCATTGAAATGATAAAAATACATAGCAAAATGAAGAAAAAAATGACGATGAAATAAAATATAGATAAAGATTAGTACGTGCTTTTCAGTTTTGATCGATCATTTTTTTTTTCAATATCAGACGTTTAAATTGATGTAAAATTTACTTTGTTAAATGCACAACTTTTTGGTCCTTTTTTAGTTTGCAACCAGTGTTTCAGCTGAAGTGCACGACCCGCCGGATGCTTTTAGCTTTACGAGTGTTACCATATATGGGTATGGCGGCCATTTTGGTCATGTGACCTGGACCTAAAACGGTTCCCCCAATAAATGCGCCTTATCGTAAGGAGCAAAAATATATCTTATACTTTAGACTGTATTCTGAATCGTTTGCAGGATAAAATGCATTCTCACTTTTCCAATACAAAAGCATATGTGTCAAAGTTTGACCTAGGCACAAAGAAGGTCAAGGTCAACCCAGGGTCACCATTTTAGCAATTTATGATGGACCTACGTCCCAGATGCTATTTATCAAGTTTCGTGGAAATCTGCCCAGTGGTTCTGTTTTTGAAGGGTTTTTACCATATATGGCTTGGCGGCCATTTTTGTCATGTGACCTGGACCCCATGAGCAAATTTTTGTTTCCCCCATCCCATGAAGGCTCCATATGAAATTTGGCTTCAATCGGCCCAACGGTTTCCGAGGAGAAACAGTTGGAAAATTTTCACATTTTCGCCTCGGCGAGGCTATACTAAATGGAATGTTATATTTCGCAAGTTCATTGGTTAGATCTTATTGATATGTATCAGTATGCCAAAATTGTTTTAATATTCCAAGCGGTTAAGTCACTATCACCAATTTTCACAAACGGGTTACGGGCGGACAGACAGACATACCATATATGGCTTGGAGGCCATTTTGATCATGTGACCTGGACCCCAAGAGCAAATTTTGGTTTCCCTCATCCCATAGAGGCTCCATATGAAATTTGACTTCAATCGGCCCAACGGTTTCCGAGGAGAAGCAGTTCGAAAATTTTCACATTTTTCGCCTCGGCGAGGCTATACTAAATGGAAAGTTATATTTCGCAAGTTCACTGGTTAAATCTCTTTGATATATATCAGTATGCCAAAAATTGTTTAAATATTCCAAGCGGTTAAGTCACTATCACCAATTTTCACAAACGGGTTACGGACGGACAGACAGACTGACAGACTGACAGAATGACCGAATGACCGAATGACAGAATGACACGGTGATTTTAGGGCACTGTTAGAAATTCAACCGACTTCAGTCGGTCGCTTTTTCTGCGGGTCGTGCAATTAGCAACCCTATTCTCAAACTTGGTTGAAACAGTAATCCGGGGATGTACGATAAATCTCGGAAACTACCGGGCAGCCGGGATTTCATATTGAGGCTCCTCTTATCACACTACCCATCACGAAATTATAGACTGTCTCGCTACGCTAACGAAGCTTCGTTAATTCCCCTGATTTATCTCTATTTACCAGTATTAAAATAGTTGGAGATGCAGTGTGGACCCTGATCCGACTCAGCTCCTAGAGTCTGATCTGAATCCACACTGTTTGCAACAATGACTTCTAAAGTAACCAGCAGGCAACAAAGCAGACGACAACTGGCATATGAAGGGTTAATCATTCTAGTTGACTATTACCCTGAACATGTCTGTGATTTTCTTTGACATCTGTTCGTCGTTTTCCCGAAACAGAGGCGTGTTGGAGACGCTTCCCGCCATTATCTTCCCACTGTCGTCTGCAACCTCACGTGCAAGTCGGAGTGCGGTTCTGTTAAGTTCCTCAACTTCATGTTCTCTGCCAAAATGTTTCAATCTTTCACGATAGCCATAATACTGAAATGTGAATTCATGAAGGTAAAGCGTATGTGTATCTACCATACCATCAACCCCACACCGCCCTAGCTCGAGCCTTTCCACCTTTCGTCCCATGACTGATTAATTGTTTCTAATTCAGTTTAATCCGTTATAACAAAAATAGAGTCACGCAAGTTGCAATTTCGGGTGAATCTATGTAATACTTTGTCTAATTTACTACAAGAGCTGCTTTGAACCGCCTCATTGATGCGGTTCAAACTAGTACCCACAACAACGTTTTAAGAACAAAAACAAATAAGGAAATAGTGTTAACCCTATTGAAACCCAGCTTACCACCGTATGCAATGGGTTTTGCAAGGCTGTGTCTCGCAATGTTGCAGACGTGCCTCAGCTTTGAAAGTGTGAGCTGATCTTAATACTGCAAATGTTTTGGAAATCGCTCTTTGATATATTCTAGAACAGAAAGCTAGGCAAATTACCTCCAGATAGTTTCAAAATTGGAATTAATGATCCAAAAGAACCTAGATCCAGTTAAGGATGCTCTGGAATAAGCTGTCAGGTTTTGACAAATCCTCTTATTCACAACCGTGTACGGACTTGTCCATATTAAAAGATGGAGTTTAGAAATTCATAGGTGAAAGGGTTAACAACAAAGTGCTCTGTAATAGCCGGGTTTTCAGTTACCTCAGCAGGCACAAAAGGCTGAACCAATCTTGAAACTACGTTGAAAAAGTAGTTTCTACGTTGACTCAAGGTTCTGTGCTGCAGGGACAGATTTGAGTTTGTCTAATGGCCACGACTCGACAATCTCTCTTGAGCAAGCAATAAGAAACGATCAAAGCTGCCTTACCGTGAAAGCCTCGATTACGTCACTTCCAGCATGCTCAAATTCCTCATGTAAACTCTTCAATATTGAAGGATGATCAAGCACAACTTCTGGTCCGAACCGTCCGAACTGTAAAAACCCACGTCTTTCTAACTCCCACATGTATCCTTCCGCTATGACAACGTTGCCGCCATCTTTGAGCAAGTTCAACAAACCTGTAAAAGGGTTAGTTCAAAGCACTGACAGTACTGGTGGGTCGATTGTCTCTGAGTGTAGGCTGGTATAATGGTCCTGATCTGTAAATTAGACTGTTCGATTTACTCCTTTCATTCCAGTGTCTTCAGCAGTGTAGACCCTGATCAGATACCGCGTTCCGTATTGTAAGCAAATAGTTTAGACCCAGATCAGACGCCACAGAACGCCGCGACTGATCTGGATTTACACTGATTGCCAAACTCAACATATTATTCAAGTCCAGATCCAAAGTCTACGTCACACAAGGTCAAAGGTCATTTGCCTCGTTTTAAGTGGGCAAAAAAACTTCCCGTTCCATACTGTAGCACGAATTTCTTTCTGTAATTACTACAGTTAAATCGTCGCTTTGTCATAACTGTTTGCCACAAACAGTTTTGGACATTAAACTGCTTCTTTTTCGTGTAAGTTTGGATGTAAAATATATAGGCCTTTGCTTTTATCTTATTTCCGTTCGTTAAATAAAGCGCATCCACTACGTTTTGATGTCATGGTGGATAGTTTTATAACGCTTTCAGGCAACAAAATGTGCAATAAAATGTCAGAGGAGACTAGTTCTATATCATTTGATACTTCAAAAAGACAAGAGTCAAGGAACAGTTAATTTCGTGGAGAATAAAGGAGTTTAATTACACAATAAATGTTCGAATTTCTCATTGAGACTATACGGCAAACGTCATGTTTTGCCAACCACATAAAAAAGCATTCTACAGGGGAGGTAATTGACGCATGCGCAGTATTATGTAAACAACGTCACGTGTCAAAACATTGGATCCGTCTATAGGGAACCCTCTTACGCAGTACGCTGACCCTCACAGCGATAAGAATAACGCGGCTATTGCCTAAAAATAACCGTTACCTGGATTTCCTACAAATCAGTGATAGTCACATGTACATCAGCATTGAAGAGCTTCTGTAATTAGTTACTTTGTGTCGATTGACAAACAATCAACTCAATAAAAAGTGTCCCGCAATTCTTACAATGCGACATCACATAAAAGAGAAGGCCCAGTTATCTCCTTTAGCTACTTTTGACCTATTCCACCATTAGTAAACGCGCGTTGTAAAAGTTGTCGTACATGTCACATTTCGGGGCGTTAATTACTAATTTGCATATTTAATCCACTAGTGGGTTATGGAATTTATTACATGGCGTTATTACACTGTCAGACGCTAGGTAATATTATAAATTAATTGGTTTAATCGTTTAAGATAAATAGATAAACCTGATATGTTTACGGGCCCCCGCAGCCTAATGGGAAAGAGCGCTGTATCTCTTACCGCTGTGAGAGCCGGTGGGACGCCGAGTTCTGCAACGAAAGGTCAGGTGATTTTTCACCGGGTACTCCGGTTTTTGCCCATCTCTGATTAACGATCGGCTCGAAATAAGTGAAATAATCTTGAAAGGGCTGTACAACGAAAACCAAAGAAAAAATATAGTTTTGACAAGGGAACCAAGTCATCACGTGACAAAGTCCGTCAAACAAACACCCCCTAAATCCAACTTTACATATATGGAAACTTGGGTTTACGGGGGTTAACATTTGTTTTCGTATTTCTAGTCCAAGACATACAAGTAGGTTGTGGGTACTCGTTTGAACCGCCTCATCCATGAGGCGGTTCTAACGAGCACAAACCATACACTTTTGCAGTATAAATAAGAATAATATCTGGAATTTTATCCATATATGAAAAAAAGTCGCCATTTTGGAGATGTGAAAAATGCACTATGTCTCGTAATGTTTTGCAAGTCCTGTTTCCTTTCCTGCATCCTAAGTCCCTCTGAAATGGAATCAACCCTTACAGGGTATATCTGCTCAAAAGGAGCTGATCCCCACCCCCCAACCCCCGTGAATGACAATTCTTTCGTTCAGTCACGGGAGAGACAATCAAAGAACTGAGAGTACTGGTTGGTCGATTGCCTCTGAGTGTAGGCTGAAAAAAATTGTCCTGAACGAGGAACGACTGTGTCGTTTAACACTTAAATTCCTGTTCTGTAAAGCATAACACAGAATCCCTGATCGGACGCCGCGTTCGGAGGCGTCTTATTTGGGTCTACACTCTTCGCCCAATCTATACATGATACATGATTTCAGTACTGATTCTATAGATAACCCTCCTACGCAAAGCCGTAAGAACATCGCGGCTATTTTCTATAAATAACCGTTACTTTGATTTCCGACAAGTCAATGACAATCACTGAAAAGCTACTACATTGTATACTTGGGTCGACTGACAAACAATCGAACCAAAATACAGTCATTTAAGAAATGAAATTTATTTTTTCTGCAGTTCATGGAAGTATGAACGCAGTGGGTCGCTTGCAAAGTAAATGAACCCCGAAGGGGTTCATGTAAACTTTGCTAGCGACCCACTGTCGTTCATACTTTCATGAAAAGCAGAACAATTAAGTTTATTTTTTATATTTACATTATTTGCCCCTCATCACTGGGCGTAAAAATGCTTGTAGGGCAAACTTTTAAAGATGAAAAAACATGTACACGCTGTTTTTCTACAAAGAGCGGGGCAGCGTTGACGTCATCAACGCCCGTAGAGAACAATGGTTAAGAATGACGTCACTTAACGTCACTGAAAATCATGTGATTCGATGCGTTCATGGAAGTATGAACGCAATTGTTTTCTATAGGTTTACATTAGACTTTACACTGGAAATGCAAATAGTTATTCATAAGAGTCAGCTCTCCGGGGTCAGGTCATGAACAAAGTACTTTTTGCATTGCCTGCGCATAAGTGCAGTCGCCGCTCGCAATCATATAACGGAAATTTAAATGTAGTTTCAGGCCCTTCACGACAATACATTAAGACACTCTAAAATAAAGACAAATTCTGCTTTAAAAAGCTTTTCAGTAGGTGGCGGTTATTCTTTGCATACGGTGATCCGAGACCACCTTTGGGACTTTTCAAAAGTGGTCTTAAAGACCACTTTTGAACAGTCCCAAACGTGGTCTTAAAATAAAAAACAAGAGGGCCACGATAATACAGTGAAATTCCGCTATTAAGACACCCTAAAATAAAGACAAATTCTGCTTTACAAAGCTTTTCAGTAGGTGACGGTTATTCTTTCTTTGTGTCTTCTGCATACGGTGATCACAGACCACCTTTGAGACTGTTCAAAAGTGGTCTTGAAGACCACTAGTGGTCTTGAAGACCACTTTTTCAAGACCACTTTTGAACAGTCCCAAACGTGGTCTTGGAATAAAAAAAAACAAGAGGGACACGATTGCCTTGAATCGCTCACCTGATCAATAGGATAACAAGTGGACCCTGGGAGAGCCATTATTGGCTCCAGGCTATAATTTGAATATTCTTGGTAGTGGTCTAATGGGTGAAGCTTCATACGAAATATCAAAGAACTGAACCTTCTGGTTTCAGACAAGAAGATTTTTATAAGTTTTCCTTATATTTGTCTGTATAAATCTTGGTGTCCCCGGGTCGGGCCATTTTTGGTCCCAGGGCTATAATATGAACACTCTTGTTAGAAATCCTCAAGACAAAGCCTCATACCAAATATCAAAGACCTTAGCCTTCTGCTCTCAGACAAGAAGATTTTCAAAGGTTTTCATTGCCTTGACGTCTATTTCCGAGGGCTATAATTTGAACAATTTTGATAGAGATACACTAGATGAAGCCTCACAGCAAATATCAAAGACCACGACCTTGCGGTTTCAGAGTAGAATATTTTAATAATTCCCAAATATAAGTCAATGTAACATCGAAGGGCCCAAGGGCTATGATTTGAACAATCTTGGTAGAGGTCCACTAGATGATGCTACACACCAAATACCAAAGACCTGTGCCATGCGGTTTCAGAGAAAAAGATTTTTAAAGATTGTCCCTGTATAAGCCAATGTAAACTAAAAGGGCCCTCAGGTGGGGGACATTTTTTCGCTCTAAGCCTATTACTTGAACAATCTTGATAGATAAAGATTGTCCCTATAAAAGTCTATGTAAAACCAAAGGGCCCCGGCTCGGGGGCATTTTTTAGCCCAAGGGCTATAATTTGAACAATCTTGGTAGAGGTTCACTAAAAGAAGCTTCTTACCAAATATCAAAGACCTGGGCCTTGTGGTTGCAGAAGAAGATTTTTTAAATATTTTCCCAATATAAGCCTATGAAAAAACAAAGGGCCCCGGGGTGGGGGCATTTTTGGCCCTCGGGCTATAATTTGAACAATCTTGACAGAGGTCCACTAGATGAAGCTCCACACCAAATATCAAAGACCTAGGCCTTGCGGTTTCAGTGAAGAACTTTTTTTTTAAAGATGTTCCCTATATAAGCCTATGTGAAACCAAAAGCCCCCGGGGCGGGAGCAATTTTGGCCTCAGGGCTATAATTTGAACTAAGTGAAGCTTCATACCAAATAGCAAAGACTTGGACCTTATGGTTTCAGAGAAGAAGAAATTTAAATATTTTCCCTATATAAGCCTTTGAAAAACCAAAGGGCCCTGGCGTAGGGTCATTTTTGGTCCTAGGGCTATAATTTGAACAATCTTGACAGAGGTCCACTATATGAAGCTTCACACCAAATATCAAGGACCTGGGCCTTGCGGTTTCAGAGAGAAGAAGATTTTTTTAAAAGTTTTCGAGATATATAACATAACACGCAAAACACGTTCTATGGTTTGTCATTGCGTTTCATTTGATTTTGCAATCGTATGAAAATGAGCAGAGTTCGATCTCAGAACTACGGTCACTAAAGTTTGTCTAAGGTTAGATCGGGAGAAAATGACAGTAAGACTCAATTCCTTCCTGCTGATATGGTGCCTTGCTGCTAATACGGTGCCTTCCTGCTGATATGGTGCCAGCAGTTGCAGTTATAGATATTTTGTTAAGAGTTGCCTAAAATCGTACTTCACGGTGTCTAACCATGTATATTTCAGATAGTATCGCATGTTTTTTTTTGGGTTTTACGGCCCTTCCAAGATTATTTCACTCATATCAGAATTGGATGATGACCGGAGTCCCCGTTTGATTTGATGTTTAACGTCCCCGTCAACAATATAAAGGTCATTTTGGAGACGTTGCTTCCAATTTTGTGGGTTTTTACCCGACATTGAGATGAAATGACATCTCAAGCCCTGCCGCCCAATGAAACCAATAGGGTTTATAAGCATGGACGGCCCGACTCGCACCACTTTTCCTGGGCAGGCTTAGATCCTCTGAGCGATTTACCAGTACTCGTGTGCGGTCGGATTCAGCTCTGTGTGGAAGCATCATGCAGCCCATTTATTTCTTCAAGCCCCAATGGGCGGGGGTCGATTTGAGTAGGTGAAAGTGCTGAAGACGTATAAAGACTGATAATTTCTACATTACACATTCAGATCTCACCCTTTGCTCACTGCCTCAGGCACAACTGATGGATAATTTCAACTAACCCAGACGTACCTGGTCGCTCGATGCAACTGCGACTGCCATGGCAACTGCCGCACAAATACTTTATATGTCGGTGCCAGAGCATGCTACATATCTGCTGGCTCGGTGCCACTGCCTCCGACATAACAGCTGATTCGGGGCCTAAGCCACAGACGTGCCTGCTGGCTCGATGCTGCTGCCTCACACATAATTGCAGGGTCGCTGCCATTTGCTAAGACATGACACTGGCTCGGTTCCACTGCCTCAGTCATAACTGCTGATTCGGTGCCTAAGCCACAGTCGTGCCTGCTGCCTCGGTGCCAATGCCTCAGGCATGCCTGCTAGCTCGGTTCCACTGCCTCAGACATACTTGCAGGATCGTTGCCATTGGCTCAGACATTCCCGTTGGCTCAATGTCACTGCCTCAGACATATCCGATGGATCAGTGCTTCTGCCTCAGGGGTACCTGGTTGCTTGATGCCGGGCACTTCGACTGACTTGCAAACAGACTTAGTGCCACTGTCACCAAAATACCGTATGTATCGTTGCCAAGGCATCAAACATATATGCTGTCTCAAAAGTCACTACCTCGGATATGCCTGCTGACTCGTGCTACTGCATCAGACATAACTTCTGATTCCTTGCCCAAATCACAGACGCGCCTGATTGGTCGGTACCGCTGCTTCAGACATAACTGCTGATCCCGTTCCTAAGCCACATATGTACCTGCTGGCTCGGTGCCACTTCCACATGCATGCCTGCTGGCTCGGTTCCACTGCCTCAGACATACCTGCGGGGTCGTTGTCACTGCCTCGGTGCCAAGGCATCAGACATATCTGCTTCCTCAAAGTCACTGTCTCGGGCATGCCTGCTGATTCCTTGCCTAAATCACAGACGTGCCTGCAGGCTCGATGCCACTGCCTCTGACACAACTGCTGATTCCGTGCCTAAACCAAAGACGCGCGTGCTGCATCTGTCCCGCTGCCTCTATTATAACTGTTGATTCATTGTCTAAGCCACATACCCGCCTGCTGGCTCGGTCCCGTTTGCTAAGATATAACTACTGATTCGGTGCCTAAGCAAAAGACGTGGCTGCTTGCTCAGTGTCGCTGCCTCAGACATAACTGCTGATGCGGTGCTATACCACAGACGTGCCTGCTGGCTCGGTGGCACTTCCACAGGCATGTCTGCAGGCTCGGTTCCACTGCCTCAGAGATACCTGCAGTACCGCTGTCTCAGTGCCGCTGCCTCAGGCTATACCGAAGGATCTGTGCCACTGCCTCAAACATATCTGGTTGCTCGATGCCACTATGGCTGTCATGCCTAATGAATTAGTGTTACACAAATACATTATGGATCGGTGGCAGGGCATCAGACATGTCTGCTGGCTCACAGTCACTGCCTCACAAGTCCTGCTGGCCGCGTGCCAGTGCCTCAGACATAACAACTGATTCAGTGCCTAAGCCACAGACGTTCCTGCTGGCTCGTTGCCATTGCTCAGACATGACTGGTGATTCAGTGCCTAAGCCACAGACGCGCCTGCTGGCTCGGACCCGCTGCCTCAGATATAACTGCTGATTCGTTGTCTAAGCCATAGACTTGCATGCTGGCTCAGTGCCTCTGCATGAGACATAACTGCTGATTCAGTGCCTGAGCCACAGACGTGCCTATTGACTCGGTAACAGCTCCACATGCATGTCTGTTGACCTGGTCCTACTGTTTTAGAGTTAAATGCAGGGTCGTTGCCACTGGCTTGAAGGATCAGTGCCACTGCGACTGCTATGCCTAATGACTAAGTGTCACTGTAACACAAATACTCTATGAATCGGTGGCAAGGTAAGACATATCAGCAGTCATGTGCGAGGCAGGGTCGTTGCCTCTTGCTCAGACATGCCCGCTGGCTCAGACATGCCCGAATCCTTTCCTTAACCACAGGCGCGCCTGCTGGCTCGGACACGCTGCCTCAGATGAAACTATGATTCGCCGCCTAAGCCACAGATGTGCCTGCTGGCTCGGTGCCGCTGTCTCAGATATAACTGCTGATTTATTGCCTAAGCCAAAGACGTACCTGCTGGCTCAGTGCCGCTACGTCAGACATAACTGCAGATTCGGCGCCCAAGCCACAGACGTACCTGCATAGGTATGCCTGCATGCTCGATTCCACTGCCTCAGAGATAGAAACAGGGTCGTTGACACTCGCTGAGACAAGCCTGCTGTCCCAGTGCCACTGCCGCAGGATTAACTGATGGATCTGTGTGAGAGCCTCAAATGTATCTTGTTGCTCGATGCTACTGTGACTGTCATGCCTAATTATTTAGTGTCACTGACACACACCTACTTTATTGATCGGCGACAGGGCATCAGACATGTCAGCTGGCACATAGTCACTGCCTCAGAAGGTCTGATGGCTGTGTACCACTGCCTCAGACATAACTGCTGATTCGGCGCCTAAGCCATAGACGTGTCTACTGGATCGGTGCTGCTGCCTCATACATGGCTGCTGAATCGGCGCATAAGCCACAGACGCGCCGTTCGGCTCGGACCCGCTACCTCAGTCATAACTGCTAATTCCGTGTCTAAACCACCGATGCGGCTGCTGACTCGGCCACGCTGCTTCAGATATAACTGCTGATTCGGTGCCTTAGATGTAGATTTGCCTGCTGGCTCGGTGCCTCTGCCTGTGAGATAACTGCTGATTTAGTGCCTAAGCCACAGACATGCCTGCTGGCTCGGTGCCATGTCCACATGCATGCCTGTTGGCTCGGTTCCACTGCCTCAGAGATACCTGCAGGGTTGTTGTCACTTGTTGAGACATTCTCCCTGGCTCAGTGCCACTGACTAATGCTAAACTGAGAGATCAGTGCCACTGCTCCTGACGTACCTGGTTGCGGCCGTCATGGCAAATGATTATGTACCACTGCCACACAAGTACTTTATGGATCGGTGGCAAAGCATCAAACATGCCTGAAGGCAGAATGTCACTGCCTAGGACACGCCTGCTAGCTCGGTGTTACTGCCCTCGACATTACAGCTTAATCGGTGCATGCTGGCTAGATGCTGCGGCCACACACATAACTGCATGGTCGTTGCCACTAGCTAAGATATGCCCGCTGGCTCGGTTCCACTGCCTTAGAGTTAACTGCTGAATCAAGGCCTAAGCCAAAGTCATGCCTGCTGCATCGGTGCTGCTGCCTCAGGCATGCCTGCTGGCTCGGTTCCATTTCCTCAGACATATCAACAGGATCGCTGGACCGCTGACTAAGTGTCGCTGCCTCAGAATTAACCTATGACTCAGTGCTTCTTCCACATGCGTACGTGGTTGCTCGATGCCACTGCGACTGACAAGCCAATATACTTAATGTCACTGCCATCAAAATACTTAATGGTTCGGTGCCAGAGCATCAGACATAGCTGCTGGCTGCAGACAGTAACTTCCTCAAACAGGCCTGCTTGCTCGGTGCCACAGTCTAAGACAAAGTGCTGATTTGGTGCCTAAGCCACGCCACAGACGGGCCTGCTGGCTAGGTGCAACTGCCTCAGGCATGCCTGCTGGCTCGGTTCAGCTGCCTTAGATATACCTGCTGTGTCTTTGCCAATGACTCAGACATGCCTGTTGGCTCAGTGCCACTGCTTCAGACATAAATGATGGATGAATGCCCCAGACATACTTGGATGCTCGTCTGCTATGTCAAATTACTTACTGCCACTACAACACAAGAGTACTTTATTGCTCGGTACCAAGGCATCAGGCACGTCTACTTGCTGAACGTCACTGCCTCGGACATGCCTGCTGGCTCGGAAAAACTGCCTTCAGACAAAACTGCTGATTCGGACCTTAAACCACAGACGCACCTGCTGGCTCGGTGCTGCTGCCTCAGGCATAGCTGCTGATTCAGTACAAAAGCCAAAGACATGATCGCGCGCCTGCTAGCTAGGTACCGCTGCCTCAGGTATACCTGCTGATAAGGCGCAAAAGCCAAAGTCATGCCTGTTAGCTAGGTGCCACTGTTGAAGGCATACCTGCCGGCTCGGTTCCATTGCCTCAGACATACTTGCAGTGTCTTTGTCACTGGTTCAGACATGCCCGCTGGCTCAGTGCGACAGTCTCAGACTAACTGGTGGACCATTGCCAATGCCTCAGACGTATCTTGCTGCTCGACGCCATTGCGTTTGTAAGACGTAACCCGCGCCATAAAGTGGGCTTTAACCACAATTGTATAGTTTTACATTCTACATAACTGCTGATTCGGTGCCTAAGCCTTTATGATTCGGTGGCAAGGCAAGACCTGTTAACAGGCATGTCTAAGGTCGTTGCCATTTGCTCAGATATTCTCATTGGACCAGTGTCAATTGCCGTCATGGCAAATGATTATGTACCACTGCCACACAAGTACTTTATGGATCGGTGGCAAAGCATCAAACATGCCTGAAGGCGGAATGTCACTGCCTAGGACACGCCTGCTAGCTCGGTGTTACTGCCCTCGACATTACAGCTGAATCGGTGCATGCTGGCTAGATGCTGCGGCCACACACACATTACTGCATGGTCGTTGCCACTGGCTAAGATATGCCCGCTGGCTCGGTTCCACTGCCTTAGAGTTAACTGCTGAATCAGTGCCTAAGCCAAAGTCATGCCTGCTGCATCGGTGCTGCTGCCTCAGGCATGCCTGCTGGCTCGGTTCCATTTCCTCAGACATATCAACAGGATCGCTGGACCGCTGACTAAGTGTCGCTGCCTCAGAATTAACCTATGACTCAGTGCTTCTTCCACATGCGTACGTGGTTGCTCGATGCCACTGCGACTGACAAGCCAATATACTTAATGTCACTGCCATCAAAAATACTTAATGGTTCGGTGCCAGAGCATCAGACATAGCTGTTGGCTGCAGACAGTAACTTCCTCAAACAGGCCTGCTGGCTCGGTGCCACAGTCTAAGACAAAGTGCTGATTTGGTGCCTAAGCCACGCCACAGACGGGCCTGCTGGCTAGGTGCAACTGCCTCAGGCATGCCTGCTGGCTCGGTTCAGCTGCCTTAGATATACCTGCTGTGTTTTTGCCAATGACTCAGACATGCCTGTTGGCTCAGTGCCACTGCTTCAGACATAAATGATGGATGAATGCCCAAGACATACTTGGTTGCTCGTCTTCCATGTCAAATTACTTACTGCCACTACAACACAAGAGTACTTTATTGCTCGGTACCAAGGCATCAGGCACGTCTACTTGCTGAACGTCACTGCCTCGGACATGCCTGCTGGCTCGGAAAGACTGCCTTCAGACAAAACTGCTGATTCGGACCTTAAACCACAGACGCACCTGCTGGCTCGGTGCTGCTGCCTCAGGCATAGCTGCTGATTCAGTACAAAAGCCAAAGACATGATCGCGCGCCTGCTAGCTAGGTACCGCTGCCTCAGGTATACCTGCTGATAAGGCGCAAAAGCCAAAGTCATGCATGATTGCTCGGTGCCGCTGCCTCTAACATAACTGCTGATTCAGTACCGAAACCACAGACGCGCCTGCTGCCTCTGTCCCGCTGCCTCAGTCATAACCGCTGATTCATTGTCTACACCACAGACACGCAGGCTGGATCGGTCCCCCTTCCTTAGATATAACTACTGATTCGATACCTAAGCAATAGACGTGCCTACTGGCTCGGTGTCGCTGCCTCAGATTATGCCATAGACGTGCCTGCTGCTTCAGACATAACTGTTGCATGGGTGCTAAGCCACAGATGTGTCTGCTGGTTAGGTGCCACTACTCAAGCATGCCTACAGGCTCCGTTCCACTGCCTCCGAGATACCTGCAGGGCCGTTGGGTCTCGCTTAGACAAGCCCAGCCCACTGTTCTAAACTAGTGGATATATGCCACGGCCCCAAACGTATCTGTTTGCTCGATGCCATTGTGACTGTCATGCCTAACGACTTAGTGTCACTGCCACACAAATAATTTAACAATCGGTGACAGGGCATCAGACATGTCTGCTGGGTCACAGTCATTGCCTCGTGACTGCTGATTCGGTGCTTAAGTCACAGACACGCCTGCCGGCTCGGACCAGCTGCCTCAGTAATAACTGCTTATTCCTTGCCAAACTTGCTGGCTCGGTCCCGCTGCCTCAGATATAACTGCTGATTCGGTGCCTAAACCACAGGCTTGCCTGCTGACTCTGTGCCTCTCCCTGAGACATTACTGCAAAATCAGAGCCTAAGCCACAGACCTGCCTGCCGGCTCGGTGCCACATCCACACGCATGCCTGCTTGCTCGGTTCCACTGCCTCAGAGATACCTGCAGGATCGTTGTCGCTGACTCAGTGCCACTGTCTGATTCTAAACTGACTGATATGTGCTACTGTCTCAAACGTATCTGGTGCACTGCCACCCAAATACTTTTTGGATCGGTGGCAAGGCATCAAACATGTCTGCTGGAGGAAAGTCACTGCCTCGGGCAAGCCTGCTAGCTCGTTGCCACCACCTTCGAAATAACTGCTGATTCGGTGGTTGCTCGATGCTGATGCCCCCCGCATAACTGCAGGGTCTTAACTACTCGTTAGGACATGCCCGCTGGTTCGGTTACACTGTCTCAGACATAACTGCTGATTCGGCGCCCCAGTCATGCCGGCTGTCTCACCGCCACTGACTCCGGCATGCCTGCTGGCTCGGTTCAATTGCCTCAGACATACCTGTAGAAACCTTGCCAATGGCTCAGGAATTCCCGCGGGCTCAGTGCCACTGCCTCGGACAAAAAACCGATGGTTCAGTGCTTCTGCTTCAGACGTACCTGGTTGCTTGATGCCACTGCGACAGACATGCAAATGACTGCCACCACAATACTTTATGGATCGGTGCAAAAACATCAGACACACATGCTGGCTCAAAGTCACTGCCTCAAAAGTCCTGCTGGCTCGGTGCCACAGCCTAAGACATAAATGCTGATTCGGTGCCTACGCCACAGACGTGCCTCCTGGTAAGGTGCAACTGCCTAAGGCATGCCTGCTCGCTCAGTTCAGGCATACCTCGAGAGCCGTTGCCAATGGCTCAGATATGCCTGTACTGCCTCAGACATAACTGATGGATCAGCGCCACTGCCATAGACATAACTGCTTATTCAGAGCCTAAACCATGGACGCGCCTGCTCGGTCGGTGCCGCTGCCTTTGGCACATCTGTTGATTCGGTGTCTAAGCTAAAGTGTTGCATGCTAGTTAGGTGCCACTGCCACAGACATACCTGTCGGCACGGTACCATTGCCTGAGACATACCTGCAGGCTCGTTGCTACTGGCTCAGGCATGCACGCTGGCTCAGTGCGACAGCTTCAGATATACCCGATGGTCAGCACCAATGCCTCAGAGGTACCAGGCTGTTCGATGTCATTGCGTTTGTCATGTCATTTAAAAAAATCAATGGTTTGGTGCCATAACTGCTGATTCTGCCCCTGTTCCACAGACGCGCATGATGCCTCTGTACCGTTGTCTCAGTCATAACTGCTAATTCCTTGCATAAACCATAGACGCGTATGCTGGCTCGGTCCCGCTTCCTCCAGTGCCTAAGCAATAGACGCGCGTGCTGGCTCGGTGCCGCTGCCTCCGACATAACTGCTGATTTGGTGCCTAAGCCCCAGACCTGCCTGCTGGCTATGTGCTACTTCCAAAGGAATGACAGAAGCAGTGGCGCCTAGCTAGCAGGCATGTCTATGGCTTAGGCACCAAATCAACAGATATGCCTGCGGCAGCAACACCGATCCAGCAGGCGCATCTGTTGTTGTAAGTTCCAAATCAGCTGTTTTGGCTGAAGCAGGCATTTCCGAGGCATTCACGTTGAGCAAGCAGACATGTATAGAATCTTGCCCAGCAGGCGTGTCTGTGGCTTAGGCAGTGGCGCCTAACTATCAGGCATGCTTATGACTTAGGCACCAAATCAACAGATATGCCTGCGGCAGCGGCACCGACGCAGCAGGCGCATCTGTTGTTAAAGTTCCAAATCAGCTGATTCTGAGGTCGGCATTTCCGAGGCAGTGACGTTGAGCAAGCAGACATGTATAACGTCTTGCCCAGCAGGCGTGTCTGTGACTTAGGCACCGAATCAGCTGTTTGTCTGTGGCAGTGGCTCCGAGCCATGCCTGTCGGCACGGTTCCATTGCTTCAGACATATCTGCAGGCTCGTTGCTACTGGCACAAGCATGCGCGCTGGCTCAGTGTGACAGCTTCAGATATAGCTGATGGACCATTGCCAATGCCTCAGAGGTAACTGGCTGCTCGATGCCATTGCGTTTGTCATGTCACATAAAAAATCAATGGTTTGGTGCCATTGCTGCTGATTCGGTGCCTAAATCACAGACGCTACTGCTGCCTCTGTACTGTTGTCTCAGTCATAACTGCTAATCCATTGCCTAAACCATAGACGCGCCTGCCGGCTCGGTCCCGCTTCCTCCAGTGCCTCAGCAATAGACATGCCTGCTGGCTCGGTTCCGCTGCCTCAGATATAACTGCTGATTCGGTGACTAAGCCATAGACGTGCATGCAAGCTAGGTGCCGCTGCCTCCGACATAACTGCTGATTCGGTGCCTAAGCCACAGACCTGCCTGCTGGCTCTGTGCTGCTTCAAGAGGAATGTTTGAAGCAATGGCGCCTAGCTAGCATGCATGCCAATGGCATAGGCACCAAATCAACAGATATGCCTGCGGCAGCGGCACCGATCCAGCTGCCGCATCTGTGGTTTAAGTTCCAAATCATGTGACATGCATAACGTCTAGCCCAGCAGGCGTGTCTGTGACTTAGGCATATAATCAGCTGTTTTGTCTGTGACAGTGACTATGAGCCAGCAGGCATGTTTGAGGCAGTGACTTTGAGCAAGCAAACATGTCTAATGCCTTTTCCAGTCGGCCTATAATTCGGTGCCGCTGCCTCAGACAGAACTGCTTATTCAGAGCCTAAACCACAGACGCCCCTGCTCGGGTGCCGCTGCCTTTGGCACAGCTGCTGATCCGGTGCCTAAGCTAAAGAGATGTTTGCTAATTAGGTCCCACTGCCTCAGACATGCCTGTCGGCACGGTTCCGTTGCCTTAGACATAACTACAGGCCCGTTGCTACTGGTTCAGTCATGGGCGCTGGCTCAGAGTGACAGCTTCAGATATAACTGATGGATCAGAGCCAATTCCTCAGAGGTACCTGGCTGCTCGATGCCATTGCATTTGTCATGTCACAAAAATAATCAATGGTTTGGTGCAATTGCTGCTGATTCGGTTCCTAAACCACAGACGGCCTGCTGCCTCTGTACCGGTATCTCAGTCATAACTGCGAATTCCTTGCCTAAACCATAGACGCGACTGTTGGCTCGGTCCCGCTTCCAACAGCGCCGAAGCAATAGACATGCCTGCTGGCTCGGTTCCGCTGCCTCATATATAACTGCTGATTAGGTGCCTAAGTCATAGGCGTGCATGCTGGCCCGGTGCCGCTGCCTCCGATATAACTGTTGATTCGGTGCCCGAGCCACAGACTTACCTGCGAGTAACTATCAGGCATGTCTATGACTTAGGCACCAAATCAACAGATATACCTGCGGCAGCGGCATCGACGCAGCAGGCGCATCTGTGGTTAAAGTTCCAAATCAGCTGTTTTCTGAGACAGGCATGTCGAGGCATTGGCGTTGAGCAAGCAGACATGTATAACGTCTTGCCCAGCAGGCGTGTCTGTGACTTAGGCACCAAATCAGTTATTTTTCTGTGGCAGTGGCTCCGAGCCATGCCTGTCGGCAAGGTTCCATTGCTTTAGACATATCTGCGGGCTCGTTGCTACCGGCTCAGGCATGCGCGCTGGCTCAGTGTGACAGCTTCAGATTTAACTGATGGATCAGTGCCAATGCCTCAGAGGTACCTGGCTGCTCGATGCCATGCGTTTGTCATGTCACATAAAAAATCAATGGTGTTGTGCCATTACTGCTGATTCGGGGCCTAAACCACAGACGCTACTGCTGCCTCTGTACCGTTGTCTCAGTCATAACTGCTAATTCCTTGCATAAACCATAGACACGCCTGCCGGCTCGGTCCCGCTTCCTCAAGTGCCTAAGCAATACACATGCCTACTGGCTCGGTTCCGCAGCCTCAGATATAACTGCTGGTTCGGTGCCTAAGCCAAAGACGGAGTGCTTACTAGGTGCCGCTGCCTCCGACATAACTGCTGATTCGATGCCTAAGTCACAGACCTGCCTGCTGGCTCTGTGCTACTTCAAAAGGAATGTTTGAAGCAGTGGCGCCTAGCTAGTAGGCATGTCAATGGCTTAGGCACCAAATCAACAGATATGCCTGCGGCAACGGCACCGATCCAGCAGGCGCATCTGTTGTTAAAGTTTCAAGTCAGGTATTTTGTCTGAGGCAGGCATTTCCGCGGCAGTGACGTTGAGCAAGCAGACATCTATTACGTCTTGCCCAGCAGGCGTGTCTGTGGCTTAGGCACCGAATCAGCTGTTTTGTCTGTGGCAGTGGCTCCGAGCCAGCAGGCATGTTTGAAGCAGTGACTTTGAGCAAGCAAACATGTCTAATGCCTTGTCCAGTCGGCCCATCTGAGGCTTAGATGCATCTATAAGACGGTACCGCTGCCTCAGACAAAACTTGTTATTCAGAGCCTAAACCACAGATGCGCCTGCTCGGTCGGTGCCGGTGTATTGCCACAGCTGCTGATTCGGTGCCTAAGCTAAAGAGATGCATGCTAGTTAGGTGCCACTGCCACTATCATGCCTGTCGGCATGGTTCCATTGCTTTAGATACACCTGCAGGCTCGTTCCTACTGGCTCAGGCATGCGAGCTGGCTCAGTGCGACAGCTTCAGATATAGCTGATGGATCAGTACCAATGCCTCAGAGGTACCTGGCTGCTCGATGTCATTGCGTTTGTCATGCCACATAAATAATCAATGATTTGATGTCATTTTTGCTGATACAGACGCGACTGCTGCCTCAGTACCGTTGTCTCAGTCATAACTGCTGATTCCTTGCCTAAACCATAGAAGCCCTGCTTGAACGGTCCCGCTTCCTCCAGTGCCTAAACAATAGACAATCCTTCTGGCTTGGCTCCGCTGACTCATATGTAACTGCTGTTTCTGTGCCTAAGCCATAGATGTGCGTGTTGGCTCGGCTCCGCTGCCTCCGACATAACTGCTGATTCGGTGTCTAAGCCACAGACCTGCCTGCTGGCTCTGTGCCACTTCCAAAGGAATGTCTGAAGCAGTTGCGCCTAGCTAGCTGGCATCTCTATTGCTTAGGCACCAAATCAACAGATATGCCTGCGGCAGCAGCACCGATCAAGCAGGCGCATCTGTGGTTTAATTTCCAAATCAGCTGTTTTGTTTGAGGCAGGCATTTCCGTGGCAGTGACGTTGAGCAAGCAGACATGTATAACGTCTTGTCCAGCAGGCGTGTCTGTGGCTTAGGCAACGAATCAGCTGTTTTGACTGTGGCAGTGGCCCCAATCAGCAGGCATGTTTGAGGCAGTGACTTTGAGCAAGCAAACACGTCTTATGCATTGTCCAATCGGCCCATCTGAGGCTTAGGAGCGTCTATAATTCGGTGCCGTTCCCTCAAACAGAACTCGTTATAAAGAGCCTAAACCAAAGGCGCCTGCTCGATCGGTGCCGCTGCCTTTGGCACAGGTGCTGATTCGGTGCCTAAGCTAAAGAGATGCATGCTAGTAAGGGGCCACTGCCACCGACATGCATGTCGGCACGGTTCAATTGCCTTAGACATACCTGCAGGCTCGTTGCTACTGGTTCAGGCATGCGCATCGGCTCAATGCGACAGCTTCAGATATAACTGATGGATCATTGCCAATGCCTCAGAGGTACGTGGCTGCTCGATGCCATTGCTTTTGTCATGCCACATAAATAATCAATGGTTTGGTGCCATTACTGCTGATTCAGTGCCTCATCCACAGATGCCCTTTTGCCTCTGTACCGTTGTCTCAGTCATAACTTCTAATTCCTTGCCTAAACAATAGACGCGCCTACTGGCTCGGTCCTGCTTCCTCCAGTGCCTAAGCAATAGACATGCCTGCTAGCTCGGTTCCGCTGCCTCAGATATAACTGCAGATTCGGCGCCTAAACCATAGATGTGCATGCTGGTTCGGTGCCGCTGCCTCCGACATAAATGCTGATTCGGCGCCTAAGCCACAGACCTGCCTGTTGGCTAAGTGCCACTTCCAAAGGAATGTCTGAAGCAGTGGCGCCTAGCTAGCAGTCAAGTCTATGGCTTAGGTACCAAATCAACCGATATGCCTGCGGCAGCGGCACCGATCCAGCAGGCGCATCTGTGGTTTAATTTCCAAATCAGCTGTTTTGTCTGAGGCAGGCATTTCCGAGGCAGTGACGTTGAGCAAGCAGACACGTATAACGTCTTGCCCAGCAGGCATGTCTGTGGCGTTGGCACCGAATCAGCTGTTATGTCTGTGACATTGGCTATGAGCCAGCAGGCATGTTTGAGGCATTGATTTTGAGCAAGCAAACATGTCTTATGCCTTGTCCAGTCGGCCCATTTGAGGCTTAAAGGCGTCTAAAATTCGGTGCCGCTGCCTCAGACAGAACTGCTTATTCAGAGCCTAAACCACAGACGCCCCTGCTTGGTCGGTGCCGCCGCCTTTGGCACAGCTGCTGATCCGGTACCTAAGCTAAAGAGATACATGCTGATTAGGTGCCACTGCCTCGGACATGCCTGTCGGCACGGTTCCGTTGCCTTAGACATTACCTGCAGGCTCGTTGCTACTAGTTCAGTCATGGGCGCTAGCTCAGTGTGACAGCTTCAGATATAATTGATGGATCATAGCCAATGCCTCAGAGGTACCTGGCTGCTCGATGCCATTGCGTTTTTCATGTCACATAAATACTCAATGTGCAATTATTGCTTATTTGATTCCTAAACCACAGACGCGCTTGCTATCTCTGTACCGTTATCTCAGTCATAACTGCTATTTCCATGCCTAAATCATAGGCGCGACTGTTGGCTCGGTCCCGCTTCCTTCAGTGCCGAAACAATAGACATGCCTGCTGGCTCGGTTCCGCTGCCTCATATATAATTGCTGATTCGGTGCCTAAGTCATAAGCGTGCATGCTGGCTCGGTGCCGCTGCCTCCGATATAACTGTTGATCCGGTGCCTGAGCCACAGACCTGCCTGCTGGCTCTGTACAACTTCCAAAGGAATGTTTGAAGCAGTGGCGCCTAACTATCAGGCAAGGCTATGACTTAGGCACCAAATCAACAAATATACTTGCGGCAGGGGCACCGACGCAGCAGGCGCATTTGTGGTTTTAAGTTCCAAATCAGCTGTTTTGTCTGAGGCAGGCATTTCCAAGGCAGTGACGTTGAGCAAGCAGACATGAATAACGTCTTGCCCAGCAGGCGGGTCTGTGGCTTGGGCACCAAATCATCTGTTTGTTTGTGGCAGTGGCTCCGAGCTATGCCTGTCGGCACGGTTCCAAAGACATATCTGCAGGCTCGTTACTACTGGCTCAGGCATGCGCACTGGCTCAGTGTGACAGCTACAGATATAACTGATGGATCAGTACCAATGCCTCAGAGGTACCTGGCTGCTCGATGCCATTGCGTTTGTCATGTCACATAAATAATCAATGGTTTGGTGCCATTACTGCTGATTGGGTGCCTAAACAACAGACGCTACTGCTGCCTATGTACCGTTGTCTCAGTCATTACTGCTAATTCCTTGCATAAACCATAGATGCGCCTACTGGTTCGGTCCCGCTTCCTCCAGTGCCAAAGCAATAGACATGCCTGCTAGCTCGGTTCCGCTTCCTCAGATATAACTGCTGATTCGGCGCCTATGCCATAGACGTGCATGCTGGCTCGGTGCCGCTGCCTCCGATATAAATGCTGATTCGGCGCCTAAGCAGCAGACCTGCCTGCTGGCTCTGCGCCACTTCCAAAGGAATGTCTGAAGCAGTGGCGCCTAGCTAGCAGGCATGTCTATGACTCAGGCACCAACTCAACAGATATGCCTGAGGCAGCGGCACCGTCCAGCATCCGCACCTGTGGTTTAAGTTCCAAATCAGCTGTTGTGTCTGAGGCAGGTATTCCCGAGGCAGTAACGTTGAGCAAGCAGACATGTATAACGTCTTGCCAAGCAGGCGTGTCTGTGGCCTAGGCACCGAATCAGCTGTTTTGTCTGTGGCAATGGCTCCGAGCCAGCAGGCATGTTTGACGCAGTGACTTTGAGCAAGCAAACATGTCTAATGCATTGTCCAGTCGGCCTATCTGAAGCTAAGGTGCGTCTATAATTCATTGCCACTGCCTCAGACAGAACTGGTTATTCAGATCCTAAACCACAGACGCCCCTGCTCTGTCGGTGCCGCTGCCTTTGGCACAGCTGCTGATTCGGTGCCTAAGCTAAAGGTACCACTGCCACAGACATGCCTGTCGGCACGGTTCCATTGCCTTAGATATACCTGCAGGCTCGTTGCTACTGGCTCAGGCATGCGCGCTGGCTCAGTGCGATAGTTTCAGATATAGCTGATGGATCAGAACCAATGCCTCAGAGGTACCTGGCTGCTCGATGCCATTGCGTGTCACATCACATAAATAATCAATGGTTTGGTGTCATTGCTGCTGATAAAGACGCGCCTGCCGCCTCTGTACCGTTGTCTCAGTCATAACTGCTAATTACTTGCCTAAACCATAGAACTGTTTATTCAGGACCTAAACCACAGACGCGCCTGCTGATCCCGTGCCTAAGCTAAAGAGTGCCACTGCCACAGACATGCCTGTCGGCACGGTTCCGTTGCCTTAGACATACCTGCAGGCTCGTTGCTACTGGCTCTGTCATGGGCGCTGACTCAGTGTGACAGCTTCAGATATAACTGATGAATCAGTGCCAATGCCTCAGTATTACCTGGCTGCTCGATGTCATTGCGTTTGTCATGTCACATAAATAATCAATGGTTTGGTGCAGTTACTGCTGATTCGGTGCCTAAACCACAGACGCGCCTGCTGTCCCTTTACCGTTATCTCAGTCATTACTGCTAATTCCTTGCCTAAACCATAGGCGCGCCTGCTGGCTCGGTCCCGCTTCCTCGAGTGCCTAAACAATAGGGAATCATTCTGGCTCGTCTCCGCTGACTCATACATAACTGCTGATTCGGTGTCTAAGCCATAGATGTGCATGCTGGCTCGGTGCCGCTGCCTCCGACATAACTGCTGATTCGGTGCCTAAGCCATAGACCTGCCTGCTGGCTCTGTGTCACTTCCAGAGTAATGTCTGAAGCAGTTGCGCCTAGCTGCGCCTAGGCACCAAATCTACAGATATGCCTGCGGCAGCGGCACCGATCCAGCAGGCGCATCTGTGGTTTAATTTCCAAATCACTGTTTTGTCTGAGGCAGGCATTTCCGAGGCAGTGACGTTGAGCAAGCAGACATGCAAAACGTCTTGCCCAGCAGGCGTGTCTGTGGCTTAGGCACCGAATCAGCTGTTTTGTCTGTGGCAGTGGCTATGAGCCAGCAGTCATGTTTGAGGCAGTGACTTTGAGCAAGCAAACATGTCTAATGCCTTGTCCAGTCGGCCCATTTGAGGCTTAGGGGCGCCTATAATTCGGTGCCGCTGCCTCAGACAGAACTGCTTATCCAGAGTCTAAACCACAGACGCCCCTGCTCCGTCGGTGCCGCTGCCTTTGGCACAGCTGCTGATCCGGTGCCTTAGCTAAAGAGATGTTTGCTAATGATGGATCAGTGCCAATGTCTCAGAGGTACCTGGCTGCTCGATGTTATTGCTTTTGTCCTGTCACAAACCGAGCCACAGACCTACCTTCTGGCTCTGTACCACTTCCAAAGGAATGTTTGAAGCAGTGGCGCCTAACTATCAGGCATGCTTATGACTTAGGCATCAAATCAACAGATATGCCTGCGGCAGCGGCAGCGGCAGCGGCACCGATCCAGCAGGCGCATCTATGGTTAAAGTTACAAATCAGCTTATTCTGAGGCAGTGACGTTGAGCAAGCAGACATGTATAACGTCTTGCCCAGCAGGCGTGTATGTGGCTTAGGCACCGTATCAGCTGTTTGTCTGTGACAGTGGCTATTAGCCAGCAGGCATGTTTGAGGCAGTGACTTTGAACAAGCAAACATGTCTAATGCCTTGTTCATTCGGCCCATTTGAGGCTTAGGGGCGTCTTAAATTTGGTGCTGCTGCTTTAGACAGAACTGCTTATTCAGAGACTAAACCACAGACGCACCTGCTCGGTCGGTCCGCTGCCTTTGGCACAGGTGCTGATCCGGTGCCTAAGCTAAAAAGATGCAAGCTAATTGGGTGCCACTGCCTCAGACATGCCTGTCGGCACGGTTCCATTGCCTTAGACATACCTGCAGGCTCGTTGCTACTGGTTCAGTCATGAGCGCTGGCTCAGTGTGACAGCTTCAGATATAACTGATGGATCAGTGCCAATGCCTCATAGGTTGCTCGATGCCATTGCGTTTGTCATGTCACATAAATAATCAATGGTTTGGTGCAATTACTGCTGATTCGGTCCCTAAACCACAGACGCGCCTCCTGCCTCTGTACCGTTATCTCAGTCATAACTGCTAATTGCTTGCCTAAATCACAGACGCGACTGCTGGCCCGGTCCCGCTTCCTCCATTGCAGAAGCAATAGACATGCCTGCTGGCTCGGTTCCGCTGCCTCATATATAACTTCTGAGTCGGTGCCTAAGTCATAGGCGTGCATGCTGGCTCGGTGCCGCTGCCTCCGATATAACTGTTGATTCGGTGCCTGAGCCACAAACCTGCCTGCTGGCTCTGTACCACTTCCAAAGGTATGTTTGAAGCAGTGGCCCCTAACTTTCAGGCATGTCTATGACTTAGGCACCAAATCAACAAATATGCCTGCGGCAGCGGCACCGATGCAGCAGGCGCATATGTGGTTAAAGTTTCAAATCAGGTATTATATATGAGGCAGGCATTTCCGAGGCAGTGACGTTGAGCAAGCAGACATGTATATCGTCTTGCCCAGCAGGCGTGTCTGTGGCTTAGACACCGAATCAGCTGTTTTGTCTGTGGCAGTGGCCCCGAATCAGCAGGCATGTTTGAGGCAGTGACTTTGAGCAAACAAACACGTCTTATGCATTGTCCAGTCGGCCCGTCTGAGGCTTAGGAGCGTCTATAATTCGGTGCCGCTACCTCAGACAGAACTGGTTATTCAGAGCCTAAACCAAAGGCGCGCCTGCTCGGTCGGTGCCGCTGCCTTTTGGCACAGCTGATGATTCGGTGCCTAGTCTAAAGAGTTGCATGCTAGTTAGGTGCAACTAGCACAGACATGCCTGTCGGCACGGTTCCATTGCCTTAGACATACCTGCGGGCGCGTTGCTACTGGTTCAGGCATGCGCATCGGCTCAGTGGGACAGCTTCAGATATAGCTGATGGATCAGTGCCAATGCCTTAGAGGTACCTGGCTGCTCGATGCCATTGCTTTTGTCATGCCAAATAAATAATCAATGGTTTGGTGCCATTACTGCTGATTCGGTGCCTAATCCACAGATGCGCTTGCTGCCTCTGAACCGTTATCTCAGTCATTACTGCTAATTCCATGCCTAAACCATAGGCGCGCCTACTGGCTCGGTCCTGTTTCCTCCCGTGCCTAAGCAATAGACATTCCAGCTAGCTCGGTTCCGCTGTCTCAGATATAACTGCAGATTCGGCGCCTAAACCATACACATGCATGCTGGCTCGGTGCCGCTGCTTCCGACATAAATGCATATTCGGCGCCTAAGCCACAGACCTGCCTGCTGGCTATGTGCCACTTCCAAAGGAATGTCTGAAGCAGTGGCGCCTAGCTAGCAGGCAAGTCTGTGGCTTAGGCACCAAATCAACAGATATGTCTGCGGCAGCGGCACGATCCAGCAGGCTCATCTGTGGTTTAATTTCCAAATCAGCTGTTTTGTCTGAGGCAGGCATTTCCGAGGCAGTGACGTTGAGCAAGCAGACACGTATAACGTCTTGCCCAGCAGGCATGTCTGTGGCGTAGGCACCGAATCAGCTGTTTTGCCTGTGAGAGTGGCTATGAACCAGCAGGCATGTTTGAGGCATTGGCTTTGAGCAAGCAAACATGTCTAATGCCTTATCCAGTCGGCCCATTTGAGGCTTAGAGGCGTCTATAATTCAGTACCGCTGCCTCAGACAGAACTGCTTACTCAGAGCCTAAACCACAGACGCCCCTGCTCGGTCGGTGCCGCTGCCTTTGGCACAGCTGCTGATTCGGTGCCTAAGCTAAAGAGATGCATGCTGATTAGGTGCCACTGCCTTAGACATGCCTGTCGGCACGGTTCCGTTGCGTTAGAAATACCTGCAGGCTCGTTGCTACTAGTTCAGTCATTGGCGCTGGCTCAGTGTGACAGCTTCAGTTATAACTGATGGATCATAGTCAATGCCCTAGAGGTACCTTGCTGCTCGATGCCATTGCGTTTGTCATGTCACATAAATAATCAATGGTTTGGCGCAATTATTGATGATTTGATACCTAAACCACAGACGCGCTTGCTACCTCTGTACCGTTATCTCAGTCATAACTGCTAATTCATGCCTAAACCATAGGCGCGACTGTTGGCTTGGTCCCGCTTCCTCCAGTGCCGAAACAATAGACATGCCTGCTGGCTCGGTTCCGCTGCCTCATATATAACTGCTGATTCGGTGCCTAAGTCATAGGCGTGCATGCTGGCTCGGTGCCACTGCCTCCGATATAACTGTTGATTCGGTGCCTGAGCCACAGACCTGCCTGCTGGCTATGTACCACTTCCAAAGGAATGTTTGAAGCAGTTGCGCCTAACGATCAGGCATGTCTATGACTTAGGCACCAAATCAACAAATATACTTGCTGCAGCGGTACCGACGCAGCAGGCGCATTTGTGGTTAAATTTCCAAATCAGCTGTTTTGTCTGAGGCAGGCATTTCCGAGGCAGTGACGTTGAGCAAGCAGACATGTATAACGTCTTGCCCAGCAGGCGTGTCTGAGGCTTGGGCACCGAATTAGCTGTTTGTCTGTGGCAGTGGCTCCGAGCTATGCCTGTCGGCACGGTTCCATTGCATTACACATATCTGCAGGCTCGTTGCTACTGGCTCAGGCATGCGCGCTGGCTCAATGTGACAGCTACAGATATAACTGATGGATCAGTACCAATGCCTCAGAGGTACCTGGCTGCTCGATTCCATTGCGTTTGTCATGTCACATAAATAATCAATTGTTTGGTGCCATTACTGCTGATTGGGTGCCTAAACAACAGACGCTACTGCTGCCTATGTACCGTTGTCTCAGTCATTACTGCTAATTCCTTGCATAGACCATAGACACGCCCACTGGTTCGGTCCCGCTTCCTCCAGTGCCTAGGCAATAGACATGCCTGCTAGCTCGGTTTCGCTGCCTCAGATATAACTGCTGATACGGCGCCTATGCCATAGACGTGCATGCTGGCTCGGTGCCGCTGCCTCCGACATAAATGCTGATTCGGTGCCTAAGCAGCAGACCTGCCTGCTGGCTCTGTGCCACTTCCAAAGGAATGTCTGAAGCAGTGGCGCCTAGCTAGCAGGCATGTCTATGGCTTAGGCACCAACTCAACAGATATGGCTGCGGCAGCGGCACCGATCCAGCAGGCGCATGTGTGGTTTAAGTTCCAAATCAGCTGTTTTGTCTGAGGCAGGCATTTCCGAGGCAGTGACGTTGAGCAAGCAGACACGTATAACGTCTTTCCCAGCAGGCGTGTCTGTGGCTTAGGCACCGAATCAGCTGTTTTGTCTGTGACAGTGGCTCCGAGCCAGCAGGCATGTTTGAGGCAGTGAGTTTGAGCAAGCAAACATGTCTAATGCCTTGTGTATTCGGCCATTTTAGGCTTAGGGGATGTGTATTATTCGGTGCCTCTGCCTCAGACAGAACTGCTTATTCAGGGCCTTAACCACAGACGCGCCTGCTCGGTCGGTGCCGCTGCCTTTGGCACAGCTGCTGATCCGGTGCCTTAGCTAAAGAGATGCATGTTAGCTAGGTTCCACTGCCACAGACATGCCTGTCGGCACGGTTCCGTTGCCTTAGATATACCTGCAGGCTCGTTGCTACTGACTCAGTCATGTGCGCTGGCTCAGTGTGACAGCTTCAGTTATAACTGATGAATCAGTGCCAATGCCTCAGTATTACCTGGCTGCTCGATGCCATTGCGTTTGTCATGTCATATAAATAATCAATGGTTTGGTGCAGTTACTGCTGATTCGGTGCCTAAACCACAGACGCGCCTGCTGTCTCTTTACCGTTATCTCAGTCATAGCTGCTAATTCCTTGCCTAAACCATAGACGCGACTGTTGGCTCGATCCCGCTTCCTCCAGTGTCGAAGCAATAGACTTGCCTGCTGGCTCGGTTCCACTGCCTCAGATATTACTGCTGATTCGGTGCCTAAGCCATAGGCGTGCATGCTGGCTCGGTGCCGCTGCCTCCGGCATAACTGCTGATTCGGTGCCTGAGCCACAAACCTTCCTGCGGGATCTGTACCATTTCCACAGGACCGTTTGAAGCAGTGGCGCCTAACTATCAGGCATGTCTATGACTTAGGCACCAAATCAACAGATATGCCTGCGGCAGCGGCAGCGGCAGCGGCACCGATGTAGCAGGCGCATCTGTGATTAAAGTTCCAAATCAGCTGTTTTGTCTGAGGCAGGCATTTCCGAGGCAGTGACGTTGATCAAGCAGACATGTATAACGTCTTGCCCAGCAGGCGTGTCTGTGGCTTAGACACCGAATCAGCTGTTTTGCCTGAGGCAGTGGCTCCGAGCCAGCAGGCATGTTTGAGGCAGCGACTTTGAGCAAGCAAACATGTCTAATGCCTTGTTCAGTTGGCCCATCTGAGGCTTAGGCGCGTCTATAATTCGGTGCCGCTGCCTCAGACAGAACTGCTTATTCAGAGCCTAAACCACAGACGCGCCTGCTCGGTCGATGCCGCTGCCTTTGGCACACAGCTGATTCGGTGCCAAAGCTAAAGAGATGTGCTCGTTAGGTCCCACTGCCACAGATATGCCTATCGGCACGGTTCCATTGCCTTAGACATACTTGCAGGCTCGTTGCTACTTGCTCAGACATACGCGCTGGCTCAGTGGGACAGCTTCAGATATAGCTGATGGATCAGTGCCAATGCCTCAGAGGTACTTTGCTGCTCGATGCCATTGCTTTTGTCATGCCACATAAATAATCAATTGTTTGAGCCATTAATGCTGATTCGGTGCCTAAACCACAGAAGAGAAGATGAAAAATGTATAGATCAGGTATCTATACATCCGACTACTGTGACAGCTATCATCTTACAATCAAAAAGACTGAGGCAGTCTATCAGCCAGCACCTGGCAAACCTTACAAAGAGCCCAGCTCACCAGTGAACGTCAAATATTGCAATTGGTAGACAAATCCACCAACCTCGGGAGCACAATGTCAAGAGCCTTGCACAATGATGATGAAGGCAATGCCAGGATTGTCAGAACTACTGCGGCATTTGACTGACTACCAGGCAGTGTCTGGGATCGAAGAGGAATAAGGGGTGTACATGTGCACTTCAAATATTCCAGTTCTGTGGTGTATTCCTTGCTTCCACTGGATAAACCTTTTACAGAACATATTGGACTGGTCAGTAAAATTACTAGTAGGTTTAAGTTAACTTTACGGGATCCCAGCCCTCACCCTCACTTTTACTGTGGTTCAACAAAGTATTTGTTTGGTTCGCGTGAAGGTTTTCTATCTCATCACTGAATCAACTCTGTAAACAAAGAAATCACAATTAAAGCCAAGTTGACACAAGGATGAGGATTCGACAGTGAAACGCGCTGAGTCATCCGACGCTGAACACAACGCCTCAAGAACATTAAGGTAACGTCCCTACAGGAACTATAACAGCAGGTCCCATCATGTACATGCAGGGACAATAACAGCTATTCTACATACAAGGACTATAACAGCACGTCCGTCCAGGTTACATACCTAAAGGGACAATTATAGCAGGTCCAATCCAGTAATATTCCTAAAGGACCAGAACAGGCGGTCCGAACAGTTTATCTTCCTACCGGGACAATAACAGAAGGTCAGCTCAGCTAACACAATGACAGGGACAATAACAGCAGGGCATATCCAGTTACATACCTACAGCGAACTTAACAGCAGGTCCGCTCAAGTTATAAACCTACATGGAACATAACAGCATATCCGCTTTGGTTACCTACCAACACGGACCTAAGCATCAAGTCCCCTCAGCTTATACAATTACAATAACAGCAGGCCCTGTCCAGTTACATGCCTGAAGGGACCTAAACAGCAGATCTGCTCAAGTTACATACCAATAGAGACCATAACAGCAAATCCTATTCAGGTAAATACCTACAGGAACCATAACAGCAGGTTCTACCCAGTTACATTCGTACAGGGACAATTATAGCAAGTCCTATCCAGTTACATACCTACAGGAACCATAACAGCAGGTCCACCAAGGCTAAATGCTTACAGGCACAATTAAAACAGGTCCTATCCATTAACATATACCTACTTGGACACATAACAGCCGGTCCTCTCCAGCTACATACATACAGGGGCTATTACAGCATGATCACCCAGGTTACATACGCATAGGGACCATAGCAGCCAAGTCCTATCAAGTTACATACATACATGGACCATAACAGCAGGTCCACTCAGGTTACATTCCTACAGGGACAATAACAGCAGGTCCACTGAGGTAACATTCCTACAGGGACTTTGACAGCAGGTCCGCTCAAGTTACATAACTGGAGGGAGAATAACACTAGGTCCTATCCAATTAGATGTCTACAGGGAAAAAAACAGCGATTCCTTCCAGTTACATACTTAGAGGAACCATAACAGCAAGTCCTATCCTGTTACATACCTACAGGTACAATGACAGAAATTCTTATCCAGTTACACACTTAAAGGGGCCATAACAGCAGGTCCAATCCCGTAACATACCTAGAGGTAGAATAGCAAAAGGTCATATCCAGTTACCCTGCTTCAGGGACCACAATAGCAGGCCCGCTGAGGTAACATTCCTACAGGGTCTCTTACAGCTTGTCGGCTCAGGTTACATAAAACAGAGGTCATAACAGAAGGTCCTATCCAGTTACCTCCGTACAGGGTCCATAATACAGTCCGCTAAGTTTGCATACCTACAAGGACAACAACAGCCGGTCCTATCCAGTTACATACCTACAGGGACCATTACAGAAGGTCCGCTCAGTCCTATTCATTTAAATACTTACATGGGCAATAGCAGTAAGTCCTATCCAATTTCGTTCCTCAAGGGACCTTTACAGGCCGTCCTAACAGGTCACATACCTACAGGGACCATAACAGCAGATACGCCCAGGTGACATTCCACAGGGGCCATAACAGCATTTCCGTTCAGGTCATATACCTACAGGTACCAAACTAGCAAGTCCGCCCAGCTTATATAATTAACAGCCGGTCCTATCCAGTTAAATACCTACAGGGAACATAACAGCAGATCCTCTCGGGTTACATACCTACAGGACGACAACAGCAAAGGGAACATAACAACAAATCCTATCCAGTAACATACCTACAGGGACCATAACTGTAGGTCTTATCCAGTGTCATACCTACAGGGACTGTAACAACAGGTTCAATCCAGTTACACACCTGAACGGTTACATACAGGGACAAAATGGTACAGGTCCGCTCAGCTTATATTATTACAGGGACCATTATAGCAGGTCTTATCCAGTTTCATACATAAGGGTACCGTTACAGCAGGTCCGCCCAGGTAACACATACAGGGACCATAAAAGCAAGTCCTATTCAGTAAAAAATCTACAGGGACCATAACAACAGGTAATATCCATTTACATACCTACGGGGACAACAACAGCAAGTTCTATCCGGCAAGATCTATTCCATACTTACAGGGACCGTATCAGCAGGTCCTATCCAGTTACTACTAGAGTGAACATAACAGCGGGTCCGCTCAGGATACATACCTTCAGGGACCATAACAGCAAGTCCTATTCAGTAAAATACATGCATAACAACATGTCCTATTCAATTACATATCTACCGGATCCATAACAGCTAGAAAATTCAGACTACATACCTGCAGGGACCATGACAGCACGTACTTTCCAGTTACGTACCTACAGGGACCATAACAGCAGGGCCTCTTGGGTTATATATGTACAGGGGCTAAATCAGCAGTTCCTATCCAGTTATATACATACAGGAACCATAACAGCAGGTCCTATCCCGTAACATACCTGCAGGGACATACCATCAACTCCTATCCAGTTATATAACTACATAGAACATAACACTAAGTAAGTCCTATCTTATAACAGGGACCATATCCCAGAACCTGGGGTAAATACCTATAGGGACCTATACAGAAGGTCCGCTCAGGAGTTATACATTCGGAGACAATTACAGCAGATCCTATCCAGTAACATTCGTAAAGGGACCATAACAGGCGGTCCGCTCAGATTACATATCTACAAAGAGAATAACAGTACTATCCAATTACATTTCAGACAATAACAGTAAGTCCTATCCTGTTTCATACCTACGGGGAACATAACAGCAAGTCCTATCGAGTTACATACCTGCAGGGACGTAACATCAAGTCCTTTCCAGTTATAACCTATATTGAACATAAGAGGAAGTCCTGTTTAATAACATACTTTCAGGGACCATATCCCAAGTCCGCTCATGTTCAATACCTACAGGGGCCATAACAGCAGGTCCGCTCAGGAGTCATACAGGGACAATTATAGCAGGACTATCCAGTAACATTCCTAAAGAAACCATAACAGGCGGTCCGCTCAGTTTACATATCTACAAGGAGAATAACAGTACTATCCAATAACATACCTACAGGGACGGTAAAAATTGGTAACAAGTCCGCTCAGATTTCCTACCTAAAGGGACCAGAACAGCAGTTCCTATCCAGTTATCTAACTTCGGGTACAATAACAGGAAATCCGATCCAGTGAAATAGCTAATGGGACCATACGAGCAGGTCCAATCAAGATGCCTACCTACAGGAACAATAACAGCAGATATTATCCTGTTACACTGCTACAGGGACTATAACAGCAAGTCCGCTAAGGTAACATTCCTGCAGGGACAGTAACAGCCGCTCCGCTCAGGTTACATACCTACAGGGAGAATAACAGCAGGTCCTGTCCAGTTACATACAAACAGGGACAATACATTCAAGTCCTCAGGTTATATACCCACAGGGTTCATAACAGCATATTCAATTACATACCTCTATGGACCATAACAGCAGGTCCTTTTCACTTACATACATACAGGGAGAATAACAACAAGTTCTATCCTGTTTCATACCTACAGGGATCATAACAGCAAGTCCTATCCAGTTATATACCTGCAGGGTCATAGCATCTAGTTCTATCCAGTTATATACATACCGGAAACATAACAGCAAGTCCTATCTGAAAACATACGCGCAGGGACAATAACCCATGTCCGCTCAGGTAACATACAAAATTGACCATAACAGCTGTTCCACTTAGGTGACATACCTTTAGGGACCATGACAGCATGTCCACTCAGGTAACATACCCACAGGGACAGCAGCAGATCCGCTGAGCTTACATCATTACAGGGACCATAACAGCAGGTCATATCCAGTTTCATACCTAAAGAGACCATAACAGCAGGTGCGTTAATGTAACGTCCCTACAGATACAATAACAGAATGTCCGGTCAGATTCCATACTTACAGGGACCAAAACAGCAGGTCCGCTCATGTTATATACCTGCAGCAACAATGACAGCAAGTCAACTTACAGAAACCATAACAGCAGGTCCGCCCAGGGTACCTACCTACAGTTTTAATTAGAGCAAGTCCTGTACAGACACGCGCCCCCATCCATCGAGGCTTGAAGAAATAGATTGGCTGCATGGTGCTTCCTCGCAGAGCCGAACGAGTACTGGTAAACCGCTTAGAGGATCTTAGCCTGCCCAGGAAAAGCGGTTTGAGTCGGACCGTCCATGCTTATAAACCCTATTGGTTTCATTGGGCGACAGGGCTTGAGAAGTCATTTCTTCCCAATGTCGGGTCACAGTCCCACAAAATTCGAAGCAACGTCTCCAAAATAGCCTATACAGTGTTGACGGGGATGTTAAACCTCAAATCAAACCAAACACAACCTGTATAGTCAGATTCCTAAAGGGGCCATACCAGGCGGTCCGAACAGGTTACATAATGAAAGGAACCATAACATCGGGTCCTATCAAGTAACATACCTACAGGGAACAGTTCCGCTAAGGAAACATACCTACCCGAACCATAACAGCATGTCCGCTCAGGTTACATTGCTGCTTGGACCAAATCAGCAGGTCCACTCAGCTTACATAATTACAGGGACCATAACAAAAACTCCTATCCAGTAACATACCTACAGGGACCACAACAGCTGGCCAGCTCAGGCTACATACCTCCAGCGACTATGACAGCAAGTGCTACCTAGTTACAGACCCACAGGTCCGCTCAGGTTAAAAAAAAACAGGGACTAAAACTGCAGGTCCTATCCAGTTACATATCTACAGGGACAATAACAGCAGTTCCTATCCAGTGTCATATCTACAATGACAATTACAGCAAGTCCTATTCAGCTACATACCTTTAAGAACCATAACAGCAGGCCCACTCACGATACATACCTACAGGAACAATTACAGCAGACCCTATCCAGTAAAATACCTAAAGGGACCATAACAGGCGGAACGAATAGGTGACATACCTACAGGGACCATTACAGCATGTCATATCCAGTAAAATACCTACAGACACCATGCCAGCCAGACCTATGCCGCTACAATTACGAGGACTGTTCAAATATGAATGCAACTAAGCACATAAAAATGATTCCGTGATAGATTTCGATGAAAAATTTATTTTGTCCCCTCAAAGTATTCCCCTTTAACAGATATACAAACTTTCAGTCTTTTGATCCAATCATTGAATGCATTTCGATAGTCTTTTCGAGGTATACTATGAAGGCACAGGAATATTGCAGAACCGAGCTGTTTGCGCTGTACAAATTTTCGACCAGAAAGGTATTTTTTCAGCCGCGGGAACAAAAAAAAAAGTCACACGGGGCAAGGTCAGGAGAATACGGGGGGTGAGGGAGTTCAACAACTTTTTCCTGCTTCAGATAGTCTTGCACAATGAACGCCTTGTGCGATTACGCATTGTCATGTAGCAATCTGACATTGGCCAAACCAGTTGCGGGTCCTCGTTCTTTGAAATATTTCTTCAATTTTCGAAGAACTTTATTCTTGTAAAACTTCGCATTTACAGATTTGCCTTTAGGCACAGCAACCTGAATAGCAGGGCCCTGATTTGAAAAGTATATGGCATACATTACCTTCTTGACGCTCATGGTCCGCTTTGCAATGCATGGTCTTTTGCAATACTTTGTTGCCCATATTTTGTTCTGAATCTTTCGTTTTGGCTAAAAAAAGTGAACCCATGTCTCGTCACCTGTGACGACATTAGCGAAAGAACGTGCATTGTAATTTGGAAACTTTTTAAGAAAATTCTTGGCGCACTGAATGCGTGTCTCTTTCTGCTCATCTGTCAATAGATGAGGAATCCATCCAGCACAGATCTTTCTCATTTTCAAATCCCGTTTCAGAATTGCTCCTAATGAGTTGCCAACCATACTAGCTATTTGCCTAGTGGTGTATCGTGCATCGGTAGCAACTATTTCTTTCACTGTAGCAACCCTCTTGGCAGATGTCGCTCTTTTCGACCAACGATCATGTGATGCATCTTCTGTTGAGCCACAGCTGAACATCTTACACCAACGAAAAACTGTCGGAAAAGACATTTCATTATGCCCATAAACCGAACATATTTCATCAAAAATGTATTTGCACCGTATACCAAGAATACAACGATTCTTAATATAGGACGGCGTACTCTGACCTTCTTCCAACCATATTTTGTATTAGCATACAAGAGTAGACAGTGTTTATCGAACGATATACATGGCTAAAGTGTACGGATTTTAACAGGTTTTGGTATCAATGTATAAGTAAAATGTTTTCTACGCTGTGATATTTATTTCCAGGTGATTTTCGCATTAGTGCATGAGAAAACGTTCTACTTGCATTCATATTTGAACAGTCCTCGTATACAGGGACCATACTCCAGGTTAGATACTAACAGGGAGCATAACATTTGGCCCAGTTAAATACCTACAGGGACAGTAACAACAGGTTTGCTCAGGTAATCTACTTACATGGCCCATAACAACAAGTCCTATTGTATTATCAACCTACAGGGACCATAACATCAAGTTCTATCCTCTAACATATAACAGCAGTTCCTATCCCGTTATATACCTACATGGGCCATAACAGTAAGTCCTATCCAGATACAAAACTACAGGGAACATAAAAGCAGGTCCAATCCACTAAATAACAACAGGGACGATAACAGCATATCCGATCCAGCTACATTGCTTCAGGGACCATAGCAGCAGGTCCGCTTAGGTAACATTACTAGAAGAACTGTAATAACAGTTTCGGTAGGCTTAAATACCCACAGGGAGCATAACAGCAGTTCCTATCCAGTTACATACGCACAGGGACCACAACAGCAGGTCCTCTCCAGTAACATACCAACAGGGACCATTACAGCAAGTCCTATTTAGTTACATAATACATGGACCATAACAGCCGGTCTGCCCAGGTAACATACATACAGCAGGTCCTATCCGGTAACATACCTAAAGGAACCGTAACAGACGGTCCGAACATGTTACATGCCTACAGGACCATAACAGCAGGGCAGGTCCGTTCATCTTACATAATGACATGAACCATAATAGCAGGGTCTATCCAGTAACATACCTACAGGGACCATAACAGCAGACCCACTTAGGTTACATACCTACAGGGACCATAACAGCATGCCCGCTTAGGATACATATCTCCAGGGACCAAACCAGCCAGTAAGCTCAGAATATACTTAACAGCAGGCCCTATCCAGTTTAAAACCTACGGGGATCAAAACAGACGATCCGCTCAGCTAACATGCCTACAGGGACCATAACAGCTTGTCCTATTCATTAAAATACCTAGAGGGACCATATCAGCAGGTCCTATTAACCTACATACCTAAAGTGACAATAACAGCAAGTCCTATCCTGTTACGTACCTTCAGGGACCACAACAGCAAATCCTATTCAGTTCAATGCCTGCACCACAACAACAAGTCTTATCCAGTTTCAAACCTACAGAGGCCATAACACAACGTCCGCTTAGGATACATATCTACAGGGGCCAAACCAGCAAGTCCGCTCAGAATATACTTAACACCAGGTCCTATCCAGTTTGCAACCTACGGGGATCAAAACAGACGGTCCGCTCAACTAACATGCCTACAGGGACAATAACAGGAAGTCCTATTCAGTTCAATACCTGCACCACAACAGCAAGTCCTATCCAGTTTCATACCTAGAGGGGCCATAACACAGCGTCTGCTCAGGTCCTCTAAGGAATATCCCTGCCAGGACTGTAACAGTAGGTTCGCTTAGGTTACATATCTAAAGCGAAGGTAACTGTAGGACCTTTCCATTCATATACCTACAGGAAGCGTAACAGCAGGTTTCTAACTGTTGGTTTTCTTTTGCTCCAGCATTTCAGTGGTTTCTTGCTGTCCAGTCCTCACCGTTGTCTAACCTCTGTGGTTCTTTGATTATTTGTGTTCACGGAGATGTTGCACTGATGAGTTAGGAGGCCTTCATGCGGACTGAACAAATTATTTGTCTAAATCGCGACGGAAGTAAGGGCGAGGATTGTGGCCAAGTAAAATCGATTTAAGTCCCCTGTGATATATCTTTCCACTGACCGTTCCAATGCGGTTCTTCTGTGGCGATTTATTTATGATGTTGTTTGTTACTTACTGTGTGAATCACTTGTGACTTTTTATTTTGGATGGCCATATGGCCATTTTGTGGGAAAGTAACTGTCCTTATGGCCTTCCTTTGTTTAGGTTTCCATTATGGTCTGGTTGCTTAATGTTTGTGTTTCTTTCCCTGTGGTGTCTTTGGTGGGTGGAGTAAGTTAATTGTATCGATTCCTGATCTTTGTTTTACTTCTACTTTCCTACCTACAGGGAACATAGCAGCAAGTCCTTTTCCTGTTACATAACCACAGGGACCTTAGCAGCCTATCCAGTTATATACTACAGACGCCATAACAGCAATTACAATCCAGTTAAATAGCTAACGGGACCATACGAGCAGGTCCAATCCGGTTTCATACCTACAGGGACTATAACAGCGGTTCCTATCCAGGTACACTGCTACAGGGACCATAACAGTAGGCCCACCAAGGCTACATTCCTTCAGGGACTGTAACTGCCGGTCCGCTTAGGTTACATACCTACAGGGCGAATAAAAGCAAGTCCCATCCAGTTACATGCGTTTAGGGATCAAAGCGGGTCTGCAAAGATTACATACCTGCAGGGACCATAACAGCCGGTCCTATTCAGTAACATACCTACAGGGACCTTAACAGCTGGTCCTATTCACTTACATTCCTACAGGGACAATAACAGCAAGTTCTATCCAGTTACATACCTGCAGGTACAATAACAGCAAGTCTTATCCAATTACATACTTACAGGAACAAAACAGCAAGTGCTATCCAGTTACCTACCTACAGGGAACATAACAGCAAGTCCTATCCAGTTACATGTCTACAGGTAGAATACCCCAGGTCCACTCATGTTAAATACCTTCAGGGACCTTAACAGTAGGTCCGCTCCGGTTACATATCTACAGAGAAAACAACAGCACGTCCGCTGAGCTTAATATTATTACATGGGCCATAACAGCAGGTCTTATCCAGTTACATAGCTACAGGGACGGCAACAGCAGGTCCGGGACCGCAACAGCAGGTCCCCTAAGAAATATCCCTACAGGGACCGTAACAGCAGGTTCGCTCAGGTTACAGCGAGGATTACAGTAGGTCTCATCCAGTAACATACCTACAGGAACCGTAACAACATGTACGCTCCGGTTTACTTTCTATAGGGACCATAACAGCAATTTCTATCCAGTTACATACTTCAGATCCCACAACAGCAACTCTTATCCAGTTAAATAGCTACAGGAACCGACCATAGGAGCAGTCCAATCTAATTTCATACCTACAGGGACGATAACAGCAGGTCCTTTCCAGTTACACTACTACAGGGATCATAACAGCAGGTCCGCTAAGGTAACCTTCCTACGGGGACTGTAACATCCGGTCTGCTAAGGTCACATACCTACATGGAGAATAACAGCAGGTCCTACAGGGCCCAGAACAGCCGTTCCTATTCAGTTGCATACCTACAGGTACCTTGACAGCAGGTCCTATTCACTTACATATCTTCCGGGACAATAACAGAAAATTCTATCAAATACATACCTACAGAACATAACAGTTTCCATTTACATTCACACATAGAACATAACAGCAAGTTCTATCCAGTTACATACCTGCAGGGATAATAACAGCAAGTCCTATTCAGCATGTTATATCCAGTATCATACATACAACATAGAAGTGGAGGCAATGATCAGGAATCGATAAATAACCCACAGCTCCGTTCAGAGACACCAAAGGGAATGAAACACAAACATAAACAACAGACCCAATGGAAACATCAACAGCAGAAAGCCGAAAGGACAGTTCCTTTCCCACAAAATGGACAATAGGCTAAGAACATAACAACAAGTCCTATCCAGTTACCTGCTTACAGGAACCATACCCCAGGTCCGCTCAGGTTAAATACCTTCATGGACCATAATAACAGGTTCGTGAAGGTAACATACCTACAGGGACCATAACAGCATGACCGCACAGGTTAAATACCTACTGGGGCAACAGCAGCAGGTCCACTGAACTGACATCATTACCGGAACCATAACAGCAGGTCCTATCCAGTTACATACGTATAGGGAACATAACAGCAGGTACGCTAATGTTACGTCTCTGCAGGGACTATAATAGCATTACGGTTCAGATTACATGTCTACAGGGACCAAAACAGAAGGTCCGCTTATGTTACATACATACAGCTGCAATGACAGCCAGTCTTCCTACAGGGACCATAACAACAGGTTCGCCAAGGTTACATACCTACAGGGACAATTACAGTAGGTCCTATCCCGTAACATTCCTAAAGGGGCCAAACAGGCGGTCCGAACAGTTTACATACCTACAGGGAGCATCACAGCCGGTCCGCTCAGTTTTCATGATGAAAGGAACAATAACAGCTGGTCCTATCAAGTTACATAACTACAGGGACGATAACAGCAGGTCCGTTCAGGTAACATACCCAGCCGGGCCTTAACAGCATGTCCGCCCAGGTTACAAACCTGCGGGTACAATAACAACATGTCCTATCCAGTTACATACCTACATAGACTACAAAAGCAGGACAGCCTCGGCTACATACCTACAGCGACCATGACAGCAAGTCCTATACAGTAATAGACCCACAGGGACCATAACAGCAGGTCCGCTCGGGTTATAAACAAACAGGGACCAGGTCCTATCTAGTTACATACCTACACTTACCATAAGAGTAAGTCCTTTCCAGTTACATACCTACAAGGACTGTAACAGTAGGTCCGCCCAGGCTACATACCTACCGGGACAATTACAGTAGGTACTATCCAGTAACATACATAAAGGGACCTTAACATGTGATCTTAACAGGTAACATCTACAGGGACCACTGCAGCAGGTCTTATCCATTTACATACCTACGGGGACCATAACAGCCGGTACTTTCCTGTATCATTAAAACATGTACAATAACAGCAGGTCGACTCCGGTCACATACTTACAGAGACCATAGCGGCAAGTCCTAACCAGTAACATACCTACACGGGCCATAACAACAGGTCCAGTTACAAACCTGAGGGGACAGTAACAGCTGGTTCACTCTGATTATCTACCTACAAGGACCAAAACAGTAAGTCCTATCGTGTTATCTAGCTGCAGGGGCCATAACAGCAAGTTCTATGCTGTTACATATGACAGCAATTTCTATCCCGTTACATACCTACAGGGACGATAACAGCAGGTCCGCTTAAGTACCATTACCAGAGGAACTGTAACAGCAGGTCAGCTTAGGTTACAACAACAGCAGGTCGTATCCAGTCACATACGTACAATGAACATAACAGCAGGGCATATCCCGTACATACCCACAACGACCATTATAGCAAGTCCTATTCAATAACATACCTACATGGACCCTAACAGCAGATCCGCGTAGATTACATACCTACAGGAACATAACAATAAGTCCTATCCAGTTACATACCTGCAGGGAACAAAACAGCAGTCCTAGCCAGTTACATACCTACAGGGACTATAACAGCAGGTCCGCTCAGGTTACATACCTACAGGCACCGTAAAAATCATGTCCGCTCATGTTATGTACCTTCAAGGACCACAACAACGGGTCCGCTTACATCATTACAGGGACCGTAACAGTAGGTCCTATCCGGCCATATACCTACAGGGACCATAAAAGCAGGCACGCTAAGGTAACGTCCATACAGACACTATAACAGCATGTCCGCTCAGATTACATACCTACAGGGACAAAAACAGCAGGTCATACATACGGCAGCGACAATGACAGTAAGTCTATATACAGGGACCATAACAGCAGGTCCGCTCAGGTTACACACCCCTAGAGACAATTACAGCAGGTACTATCCAGAAACATACCTATAGGGATCAAAACAGCAGGTACATACATACCTACAGGGAGCATAACAACAGTTCCGATCAGCTTACATAAAGAAATGAACCATAACAGCGGGTCCCATCCAGTTACATACCTACCCGGACCATAACAGCAGGTCCGTTTAGGTAACATACCTCCAGGGACCAAACCAGCAGGTCCGCTCAGCTTACTTAATTATAGAGACCATACGAGCAGATCCTACCCAGGGAACCACACCAGCAGGGCAGCTCAAGCTACACACTTACAGGGACGATGACAGCAAGTCCTATCCAGTTACAGACCTACAGGGACCGTAACGGTATGTCCGCTTAGGTTAGAAACGAACAGGGACCATACCAGCACCTTCCTATCCAGTTATAAATTCACAGGGGCCATTACAACAGTTCATATCCAGTTACATACATACAATTATCATTACAACAAGTCCTATCCAGTTACATACCTACAAAGACCATAACAGCAGGTCCGCCGAGGTGACATACCTACATGGACAATTACAGCAGGTCCTACCCAGTAACATACCTTAGAGTACTATAACAGGCGGCCCGAACAGGTTAAATACCTACAGGGATCATTTCAGCAGGTCCCATTCAGTTACATACCTACAGCGACAATAACAGCCGGTTCTGTCCTGCTATATGGTACTATCACAGCAGGTCCGCTCCGGTTACATACCTACAGGGACCATAACGGCAAATCCTAGCCTGTAACATACCTACATGGACCATCACCTAAAGAGAACATACCTAAAGGGAGCATAACAGCAGGTCCAATCCAGATACACTGCTATAGGGATCAAACCAGCAGAGTTGCTAAGGTTATATTACTAGATGGACTGTAACAGAAGTTCTGCTTAGGTTCCATACCTGCAGGGCGTATAACAGCAGATCCTATCCAGTTACATTTCTGCAGCGACCATTACAGCAAGTCCTGTCCAGTTACATACCAACAGGGTCATAACAGCAGGTCCGCCCAGGTTATATTCCTACAGGGACAATTACAGAGGTCCTAGCCAGTAACGTTCCTAAAGGGACCGCAACAGGCACACTGATCATGTAACACACCTACAGGTAACATAACAGCAGATCCGGCCAGCTTACATAATGACAGGGATCATAACAGAAGGGTCTTTGCAGTTACATACCTACAGGGACCATAACAGCAGATCCGCTCAGTTACATACCTACATAGACCATAACAGCTGGTCCTATTCTGTTACATACCTAAAATGACAATAACAGTGGGTACTATCCTGTTAAATACATTCAGGACCAATAACAGCATGTCCTATCCGTTTATATTTCTACACAACAACATTAAGTCCTATCCAGTAACATACCTACGTGGACCGTAACACCAGGTCCGCTCTGGTTAAATACCTACAGGGACCATAACAGCTGGTCCGCTCAGGTTATGTACCTACAGGGATCATAACAACATGTGCGCTCAGGTTAAATGCCTACAGTGACAGAAAAAGCAGGTCCGCTCGGCTTACATAATTACAGGTACCATAACAGCAGGTCCTACACATTTACATACCTACAGGTACCAGAACAGCAGGTCTGCTCAGGGTACATACCTACCGGAACCATAACAGCAAGTCCTATCCAGTTAAATACCTACTGTGATCATAACAGCAGGACCTATCCAGTTACATACCTACCGGGACAACAACAGCGGGTCCTTTCTAGTAACACACGTACAGGGAGCATAACATCAGTTTTTCCAGTCACATAAAGCAGGGAACATATCAGAATGTCTTATCCAGGTAGTTACCTACGGGACTATAACAACAGGTCCTATCCAATTACGTACCAACAAGTACCATAACAACAAGACCGCTCATGCTATATACCAACTGGGAACATGACAGCAAGTTCTATCCAGTAACATACCTACAGGGACAATACAGCAGGTCCGCTCAGGTAACATACCTACAGGGACCATAACAGCAAGACCTATCCAGTTACATTCCAACAGGGACCATAACAGCAGGCCCTATCCAGCTACATACCTACAGGGACCATCAAGGCAGGTCCTATCTACATAAAGGGACCATAACAGCGGATCCGGCCAGCTTACATAATGACAGGGATCATAACAGAAGGGTCTTTGCAGTTACATACCTACAGGGACCATAACAGCAGATCCGCTCAGTTATATACCTACAAAGACCATAACAGCTGGTCCTATTCTGCTACATACCTAAAATGACAATAACAGTGAGTACTATCCTGTTAAATACATTCAGGACCAATAACAGCATGTCCTATCCGTTTATATTTCTACACAATAACATTAAGTCCTATCCAGTAACATACCTACGTGGACCGTAACACCAGGTCCGCTCTGGTTAAATACCTACAGGGACCATAACAGCTTGTCCGCTCAGGTTATGTACCTACAGTGATCATAACAACATGTGCGCTCAGGATAAATGCCTACAGAGACAGAAAAAGCAGGTCCGCTCGGCTTACATAATTACAGGTACCATAACAGCAGGTCCTACACATTTACATACCTACAGGTACCAGAACAGCAGGTCTGCTCAGGGTAAATACCTACCGGAACCATAACAGCAAGTCCTATCCAGTTAAATACCTACTGTGATCATAACAGCAGGTCCTATCCAGTTACATACCTACCTGGACAATAACAGCGGGTCCTTTCTAGTAACACACGTACAGGGAGCATAACATCAGTTTTTCCAGTCACATAAAGCAGGGGACATATCAGAATGTCTTATCCAGTTAGTTACCTACGGGACTATAACAACAGGTCCTATCCAATTACATACCAACAAGTAATATAACAACAAGACCCCTCAAGCTATATACCTACAGGGAACATGACAGCAATGTCTACATTGGTTTCATTGGCGACAGGGTTTGATATGCCATTTCATCTCAATGGCGGGTAAACGTCCAATAAAATTGGAAGCAACGTCTCCAAAATGATCTATACAGTGTTAATGGGGACGTTTAACCCCAATCAAACAAACAAGCTATCCAGTTACATACGAATAGTGAACATAACAACAGGTAGCTAAGGCTAGGTCCCAGCAGGCACTAGAAGCCTCCGTGGTGAAGCGGTTAAGCTACTCGCCTTGTAAACCGGGGATCGCAGGATCGATCCCGGGCTTCTCCAGACTTTCGGATGGGTCTTTAAACCGAGGTCCCGTTTCCGTATGGCCTTAGCTGTTTGTGGGTCGTAAAAATCAAACACTCACTCACTCAGGGACTATAACAGCATTTTGGTTCAGATTACATACCTACAGGAACCAAAATAGCAGGTCCGCTTTTGTTACTTACATACGACCGCAAAGGTAGCCAGTCCAGGTTACATACCTACAGGGACAACTACAGCAGGTCCTAATCAGTAACGTTCCTAAAGGGACCATAAAGGCGGTCCGAACAGTTTACATACCTACAAGGAGCATAACAACAGGTCTGCTCAGCTTACATAATGAAAGGAACCATAACAGCTGGTCCTAACAAGTACATACCTACACGGACCATAACAGCAGATCCGTTCAGGTCACATACCTACCCAGACCATAACAACATATCCGCTCAGGATACAAATCTACGGGTACTATAACAGCAGGTCCTATCCAGTAACATACATAAAGGGACCACAACAGCAGGACAGCTCCGGCTACATACCTACAGCGACCATGACAGCAAGTCCTATACAGTAATAGACCTACAGAGACCATAACAGCAGGTCCTCTCATGTTATAAAATAATAGGGACAAGGTCCTATCCAGTTAGATACCTTCAATGGCCATTAGAGTAAGTCCTTTCCAGTTACATACCAAGCACCATAACAGCAGGTCCGCCCAGGATACATACCTACAGGGACAATTACAGCAGGTACTATCCAGTAGCATACCCAAAAGGGTCATAACAGGAGATCTGAACATGTTACATATCTACAGGAACCGTTACCGCAGGACCTATCCATTTACATACCTACAGGGACCATAACTGCCAGTACTTTCCTGCATCATCCAAACAGGGACCATAACAGCAGGTCGGCTCGGTTACATACTTACAGGGACCATTACGAAAAGTCTTAACCAGTTACATACAGAGGCCATAACAACAGGTCAACTCATGTAACTTACCTGCTAGGACCATAACTTTTGGTCAAGTTACATACATGATTGGACAGTAACAGCTGATTCATTCAGGATATCTAGCTACAAGGACCATAACAGCAAGTCCTATCGTGTTTCCACCAACACGGACCATAACAGCAAGTTCTATCCTGTTACATATGTTAGCAATTTCTATCGGGGGACGATAACTGAGGCAATGACCAGAAATCGATACAATTAACCCACAGCTCCAATCAGAGACACCAAAGGAAAAGAATCACAAACATGAAACAACTAGACCCTAATGGCAAAATCAATAGCAGGAAGCAAAGTTACTTTCCCACAAAATGGTCAATTGGCTATCCAAAACAAAATAATACAAGCGATACACACACTCAAAGACAAACTCTATCAAAAATAAACCGCGGCAGAAGAACCGCATTGGAACGGTCATTGAAACGAATTCCACGAATTCCATTTGGGGGCGGGGGGTGCTAAAATCGATTTTACATGGCCACAATCCTCGCCCTTATTTCCGTCAAGATTCAGACAATAATTTGTTGTGTCCGCATGAAGGTCTCCTAACTCATCCGTGCAAATTATCGGTGAATAAAAAAATCAAACAACAACAGGGATGAAACAACAGTGAGGACTCGACAGCAAAAAACCACTGAAATGCTGCTGGAGCAAAAGAAGACCAACGGTTAGACAACGATGGACCAAAGCTGAGACCGAGAATTAGGCACCAACCAGCAAGCCTTTGCGCTGGAAACGTCATAGAATCTGAGGCCTGACCCACCGGCGTGCAATTAAAGAGGGAAGCAAAGTTGTCAACCGTGACTGGGTTAACTATCATGCATGCAAGCTGTCGTATAACATTTATATTGTACCCTATCTTTTTATATCGAAGAATGATTTTACGAAATTGAACACAAATAATCAAACAACCACAGAGATGAAACAACGGTGAGAACTCGACTGCAATAAATCACTGAAATGCTGGAGCAAAAGAAAACCAACAGTTAGAGCATAAGGCACCAGCCAACATTACTTTGAATTAGATCTCTCTAATTCTCAAAAAGCCTTTACGTTGAAAACGTCATAGAATCTGAGGCCTGACCCACCGGCGTGCAATTAAAGAGGGAAGCAAAGTTGTCAACCGTGATTGGCCCATAGAGTCTAATTGTTGGTTTTCTTTTGCTACAGCATTTTAGTGGTTTCTTGCAGTCGAGTCCTCACCGTTGTCTCACCTCTGTGTTTTTTTTTTATTTTTGTGTTCACGGAGATGTTGCACTAATGAGTTAGGAGGCCTTCATGCGGACTGAACAAAATATTTGTCTAAATCGCGACGGAAGTAAGGGCGAGGATTGTGGCCACGTAAAATCGATTTAAGCCCCCCAGTGGAAATCATTCCACTGACCGTTCCAAGGCGGTTCTTCTGTGGCGGTTTATTTATGGTGTTGTTTGTTACTTACTGTGTGTATCACTTGTGTCTTTTTATTTAGATGGCCATATGGCCATTTTGTGGGAAAGTAACTGTCCTTATGGCCTTCCTTTGTTTAGGTTTCCATTATGGTCTGGTCGCTTAATGTTTGTGTTTCTTTCCCTTTGGTGTCTTTGTTGGGTGGAGTAAGTTAATTGTATCGATTCCTGATCTTTGTTTTACTTCTACTTTGGGTAAACTATCATGCATGCAGTCTGTCGTATAACATTTATGTTGTATACAGTCTTTTAATATCGAAGAATGACTTAAAGAAATTGGGCGCTGAAGTCATTGCGGTTATATATTTTTCTGCATTTAGACTGCATACAGGGACCAAAATAGCAGATCCGCTCAGGTGACATACCTACAGGGACAATTACAGCAGGTCCTATCCATTGACATACCTAAAGGACCATAACAGGTGGTCCGAACAGGTTACATACCTACAGCGAGCATAGCATGGGTCCGCTCAGCTAACATAAAGGAATGAACCATAACAGTGGGTCCTATCCAGTTTCATACCTACGAGTACAACAACAGCAAGACCTATCCAGTTACATACGTACGGGAACATAATAGCAGTTTTTCAGCCACATATAGCAGGGATCATATCAGAATGTCCAGTTAGATAGCTAAGGGACTATTACAACAGGTCCTATCCAATTGCATACCTACAGGTACCATAAAAGCAAAGCCGCTTAGGCTAAATACCTCCATGGATTACGCTGCAAGTTCTATCCAGCTACATACCTACAGGGGCCAATGCAGCAGGTCCACTCAGGTTAAATACGTACAGAGACCATAATTACAGGTCATTTCCAGTCACATACTAACAGGGACAATAACAGCAGGTCATACCAGTAACATACCTAAAGGGACCATAACGACAGGTCCTATCTACCTACAAGGATCATAACAGCAAATCAATCCAGGTTACATACCTACAGGGAACATAACAGCAGGTTCAATCCAGTTACATTGCTACAGGGACCATAACAGCAGGTGTGCAAAGGTAACATTACTAGAGGGCCTGTAACAGCAGGTCCGCTAAGGTAACATACCTACAGGGAGAATGACAGCAGGTTCTATTCAGTTACATACGTAACAGCATGTCCTATCCATTTACATACCTACAGCGATCATTACAGCAAGGCCTATCGGGTAACATGCCTACAGGGATCATAACAGCAGGTCCGCCCAGGATACACACATACAGAGACAATTACCGTAGGTCGTATCCAGTAATGTACCTAAAGGGACCGTAACAGGCGGTCCGAGCATGTTAATACCAACAGGAACCATAACAGCATGTCCGACCAGCTTACATAATGCCAGGGACCTTAATAGCAAGGTCTCTGCAGTTTCCTACCCACAGGGACCTGAAAACTTTAGATCCGCTCAGGTTGCATACCTAAAGTACCTAAAGCTTACATAATGACATGACCATAATAGCAGGGTCTATGCAGTTACATACCCACAGGGACCTGTTAACTTTAGATCCGCCCAGGTTGCATACCTACAGATACCATAACAGCATGTCCGCTCAGGATACATACTTACAGGGACCAAACCAGCAAAGTAGAAGTAAAACAAAGATCAGGAATTGATACAATTAACTTACTCCACCCATAAAAGACACCAAAGGGAAATAAATACAAAAATTAAGCAACCAGACAATAATGGAAACCTAAACAAAGGAAGGCCATAAGGACAGTTACTTTCCCACAAAAATGGCCATATGGCCATCCAAAACCAAAGACACAAGTGATACACACAGTAAGTAACAAAAAAAACAACATAAATAAATCGCCACAGAAGAGCCGCCTTGGAACTGTCAGTGGAAGATTTCCACTGGGGGGCTTAAATCGATTTTACGTGGCCACAATCCTCGCCCTTACTTCCGTCGCGATTTAGACAAATAATTTGTTCAGTCCGCATGAAGGCATCCTAACTCATCAGTGCAACATCTTCGTGAACACAAAAATCAAAGAACCACAGAGGTGAGAAAACGGTGAGGACTCGACAGCAAGAAACCACTGAAATGCTGGAGCAAAAGAAAACCAACAATTAGACTCCGATGAGCCCGACCAGTTCGATCAGGTTATTTTATTATCCACAGGTCCTATCCAGTTAAATATCAACCGGGATCATAGCAGCATGTCCGCTCAGGTTACATACCTACAGGGACCTTAACATCTGGTCCTAAACTGTAACTTACCTACTTCGACAATTACAGCAGGTCCTATTGACTTACATACCTATAAGGACAATACCTGCATTCCTATCATATAACATGCCTTCAGGATCATATCAATAAGTCCTATCCAGTTATATTTCTGCACCATAACAGCAAGTCCTATTCAGTTACATGTACATACCTACAGGGGCCATAATGCCCGGTCTGCTCTGGTTAAATACCAACAATAACAGCTGGTCCGCACAGGCTATATACCTACAGGGACCATAGCAGCATGTCCGCTCAGGTTACATACTTACAAAGACAGAAAAAGAGGGTCCGTTCAGCTTATATAATTTCAGGTACCATAACAGCAGGTCCTATCCAGTTCCATACCTACGGGTATGAGAACAGCAGGTCCGCTCAGGTTACATGCCTACAGGGACATTAACAGCAAGTCCTGTCCAGTTAAATACCTACAGGGACCTTACCAGCAGGTCCTATCCAGTCACATATCTACGGGGACAACAACAGCAAGCCCGATCCAGTAACATACGTACAGGGAGCATAACAACAGGTCTTGTCCAGTCATATATAGCAGGGAACATATCAGAATGTCTTATCCGGCCAGGTATTCGTACCTACGGGACTATAACAACAGGTACTACCCGATTACATACCTACAGGTACCATAACAGCAAGACCGCTCAGGCTACATACCCACAGGCAACATGACAGCAAGTTCTATTCAGTTTCACACCTACAGAGACCAATCATGCAGGTCCGCTCAGATTGCATACGTACAGGGACCACAATAGCAGGTCCTATCCACCAAATTACCTACAGGGATCATAACAGCAGATTCTATCCAGTTACATTCCAACAGGGACAATAACAGGTGTTCCGAACATGTGGCATACGTACAGGGAGCGTAACAGCAGGTCCGCTCAGCTAACATAAAGGAAGGAACCATAACAGTTGGTCCTATCCAGTTTGATACCTACGGGGTCAACAACAGCAAGACCTATAAAGTTACATACGTACAGGGAGCATAACTGCAGTTTTTTTCAGTCACATATAGCAGGGAACCTATCAGAATGTCCAGTTAGATAGCTATGGGACTATAACAACAGGCCCTATCCAATTACATACATACAGGTACCATAAAAGCAAAACCGCTTAGACTAAATACCTACAGGGAACATGATAGCAAGATCTATTCAATTACACACCTACAAGGGCCAATGTTGCAGGTCCGCCCAAGTTACATACGTACAGAGACAATAATTGCAGGTTCTATCCAGTTACATACCTACAAGGACCATAATAGGTCCTGTCCAGGGACCATAACAGAAGGTCCTATCCAGTAACATACCTACAGGGACCATAACGGCAGGTCCTATCTACCTAAAAGGATCATTACAACAGATCCCCCAGGTTATATACCTACAGGGAACATAACAGCAGGTCCAATCCAGTTACATTGCTACAGGGACCATAAAAGCAGGTGTGCAAAGGTAACATTACTAGAGTGTCTGTAGCAACAGGTAACCAACATACAGGGAAAATAACAGCAGGCTCTATTCAGTTACATACGTACAGTGATCATAACAGCAGGTCCTATCAATTAACAAACCTACAGTAACCATTACAGCAAGTCCTATCCAGTTACATACCTACAGGGATTATAACAGCAGGTCGGCCCAGGATACATATCTACAGAGACAATAACCGTAGGTCTTCTCCAGTAACGCACTAAAAGGGACCGTAACAGGCGGTCCGAACATGTAAATACCTACAGGGACCATAACAGCCTTTCCGGCCAGCTTACATAATGGCAGGGACGATAATAGCAGGGTCTATGCATTTACATACCCACAGGTACCTGAAAACTTTAGAATCGCTCAGGTTGAATACCTACAGGTACCATAACAGCATGTCTCTTCAGGTTACTTACCTACAGGGACCAAAACAGCAAGTTCGATCATCTTATATAATTATCCACATGTCTTTTCCAGTTAAATATCAACCGGGATCAAAACAGCAGGTCCGCTCAGGTTACATACCTACATGGACCATAACATCTGGTCCTATATTGTAACATATCTACAGCGACAATTTGAGCAGGTCCTATTGATTTACATACAGTAAAGGACAATAACAACAAATCCTATCCGATAACATACCTTCAGGACAAAATAAAATCGAAAGCAATGATCAGATATCGATACAATCAACCCACTGCTCCCATCAGAGACACCAAAGGGAAAGAAGCACAAACAACAGACCTAACGGAAAAATCAATAACGGAAAGCCAAAAGGACAGATACTTTCCCACAAAATGGCAAATAGGCTATCCAAAATAAAATAATTTAAGCATCAAAAATACCCACAGACAAACCATAACAAAAGTAAACCGCGACAGAAGAACCGCCTATGAACGGTCAGTGGAAACGAATTCCACCAGGTGGGGAGGTTCCTTAACTCGATTTTACGTGGACACAATCCTCGCCCTTACTTCCGTCGCGATTTAGACAAATAATTTGTTCAGTCCGCATGAAGGCCTCCTAACTCATCAGTGCAACATCTCCGTGAACACAAATAATCAAACAATCACAGTGATGAAACAACGGTGAGGACTCAACAGCAAGAAACCACTGAAATGCTAGAGAAAAAGAAAACCAACAGTTAGACTCCGAGTCCTATCCAGTTACATTTCTGCATCATAACAGCAAGTCCGATCCATTAACATACCTACAGGGGCCATAACATCAGGTTCACTCTTATTAAATACCAACAAGGCCATAACAGCTGGTCCGCTCAGGATATATACCTACAGGGACCATAACAGCATGTCCGCTCAGGTTACACACTAACAGGGACAGAAAAAGCGGGTCCGTTCAGCTTACATAATTTCAGTTACCATAACAGCAGGTCCTATCCAGTTACATACCTACGGGTACCAGAACGGCAGGTACGTTTAGGTAACATTCCTACAAGGACATTAACAGCAAATCCTGTCCAGTTAAATACCTACAGGGACCATACCAGCAGGTCCTTTCCAGTTACATACCTAAGGGGACATCAACAGCAAGCCCTATTCAGTAACACAGCTAACTCGACAGCAAGTTCTATCCTGTTTCATACCTACAGGGACCAATAAAGCAGGTCTGCTCAGATTATATACGTACAGGGACCATAATAGCAGGTCCTATCCATTTAATTACCGACAGGGACCATAACAGCAGATTATATATAGTTACATACCAACAGGGACCATAACAGCAGGTCCTACCTAGTAACATACCTATAGGGGACATAACGTCAGGTCCTATCTACCTATAAGGACAATGACAACAGGTCTGTCCAGGATACATAGCTACAGGGACAATAAAAAGTCCTATTCAGTTACATTCCAACAGGGAACACAACAGCAGGTCCAATCCAGTTAAAATGCTACAGGGACATTAGCAGCAGGTTTGCAAAGGTAACATTACTAGAGGGACTGTAGCAGAAGGTTCCCATAGGTTTCATAAATGCAGGGAGAACAACAGCAAGTTCTATTCAGTTACATAAGTACAGGGATCATAAAAGCATGTCCTTTTCCGTTACATGCCTACAGCGATCATTACAGAAAGTCCTTTCCAGCTACATACCTACAGGGACAATAACACCAGGTTCGCCGGAGTTATATACCTACAGGGACAATTACAGCAGGTCCTATCCAGTAACGTGCCTCAATGGATCATAACAGGCGGTCCGAACAGGTTTATACCTACAGGGACCATAACAGCACGTCCGGCCAGCTAAAATAATGACAGGGACCATAATAGCAGGGTCTTTGCAGTAACATACACACAGGGGCCAAAAAACTTTAGATCCGCTCAAGTTGCATACCTACATGTACCATAACAGCATGTGCCCTCAGGTTACATAACTTCAGGGACAAAACCAGCAAGTTCGATCAGCTTATATATTTATCCACTGTTCGAACCAGTTAAATATCTACCCGGATCACAACAGCAGGTCCGCTCAGGTTACATACTTATAGGGGACATAACATCTGGTCCTATACTGTAACATACCTACAGCGACAATTACAGCAGGTCATATTGACTTACATACCGTAAAGGACAATAATAGCAAGTCCTATCCTTTTACATACTTTCAGGACCATAACATCAAGTCCTATCCAGTTACCTTTCTGCACCCTAACAGCAAGTCGTATCCAGTTACATACCTACAGGGGCCATAACACCAGGTCCTCTCTTGTTATATACCAACAAGGCCATAACAGCTGGTCCGCTCAGGTTATATACCTACAAGGACCATAACAGCATGTCCACTCAGGATACATACTTACAGGGACAGAAAAAGCGGGTCCGTTCAGCTTACATAATTTCAGGTACCATAGCGATAGGTTCTATCCAGTTACAAGAACAGCAGGTCCGCTCAGGTAACACACTTACAGTGACATTTACAGCAAGTCCTATCCAGTTAAATACCTCCAGGGACCATACCCTCAGGTCCTATCGAATCTCATACCCATGGGGACAACAACAAAAAGCCCGTTCCAGTAACATACGTACATGGAGCATAAAAAGGGCTTTTTTACAGTCATATATAGCAGGGAACATATCAGAATGTTTTTTTCCAGTCAGACACATGTACCTACGGGATTATAACAACAGGTTCTATCCACTTAAATACCCACAGGGACCATAACAGCAAGACCGCTCAGGCTACATACCCACAGCCATTATGGCAGCAAGTTCCATCCAGTTGCATACCTACAGGGGAAAATAAAGCAGGTCTGCTCAGATTACATACGTACACGGACCATAAAAGCAGGTCCTATCCACTTAATTACCTACAAGGACCATAACGGCAAATCCTTTCCATTAACATACCTATAGGGACCATAACGTCAGGTTCCAGGTACCATGACAGCAGGTCTGTCCAGGATACATACTTACATTGACAATCAAGAGTCTTATTCAGATACATTCCCACAGGGAACATAACAGCACTGCCAATCCAGTTAAAATGCTACAGGGACATTAACAGCAGGTTTGCAAGGGTAACATTATTAGAGGGTCTGTAACAGCAGGTCTCCATAGGTTACATACCTGCAGGGAGAATAACAGCAGGTTCTATTCAGTTACATAATTACAGGGATCATAACAGTCAGTTACATAAGTAGAGGGATCATAACAGAATGTCCTTTCCCGTTACATACATACTGGGACAATAACAGCAGGTTCGCCGGGGTAACATAACTACAGGGGCAATTACAACAGGTCCTATTAAGTAACGTACTAAAAGGGACCGTAAAAGGCGGTCCGAACATGTTTATAGCTACAGGACCCATAACGGCAGGTCCTATCTACCTACAAGGACAATAACAGCAGATCCATCCAGGCTACATACCTACACTGAACATAACAACAGGTCCAATCCAGTTACATTGCTACAGGGTCCATAACAGCAGGTGTGCAAAGTTAACATTACTAGAGGGTCTGTAACAGCAGGTCCGCTAAGGTAACATACCTACAGGGAGAATAACAGCAGGTTCTATTCAGTAACATACGTACAGGGATAATAACAGCAGGTCCAATCCATTAACATACCTACAGCGACCATTACAGCAAGTCCTATATACCTACAGGGAACATAACAGCAGGTCCGCCCAGGATACATACTTACGGAGACAACTACCGTAGGTCCGATTCAGCATCGTACCTAAAGGGACCGTATCAGGCGGTCCGAACATGTTAATACCTAAAGGGAGCATAACAGTATGTCCGACCAGCTTACATTATGATAGGTGCCATAATAGCAGGGTCTATGCAGTTACATACCCACAGGGACCTGAAAACTTAAGATCCGCTTATGTTGCATACCTACAGGTACCATAACAGCATGTCCCATCAGGTTTCATATCTTCAGTGACCAAACCAGCATGTTCGACAAGCTTATATAATTATCAACAGATCCTATCCAGTTTAATATCTACCTGTTTAATAACAGCAGGTCCGCTTGGGTCACATACGTACAGGGACCATAACAGCTGGTCCTATACTGTAACATACCTACAGCGACAATTACAGCAGGTCCTATTGACTTACATACCTAAAAGAACAATAACAGCAAGTCCTATTCTTTTACATACCTTTGGGACCATAACAGTACGTCCTATCCAGTTACATTTCTGCACCATAACAACAAGTCCTATCCAGTTACATACCTTCAGGGGCCATAGCACCAGGTTCGCTCTGGTTAAGTTTCAACAAGGCCATAACAGCTGGTCCGCTCAAGTTATATACATACAGGGACATAACAGCATATCCACTCATGATACATACTTTCAGGGACAGAAAAAGCGGGTCCGTTCAGCTTACGTAATTTCAGGTACCATAACAGCAGGCCCTATCCAGTTACAGACCTACGGGTACAAGAACAGCAGGTTCGCTCAGGTAACATACCTACAGGGACATTAACAGCAAGTCCTATCCAGTTAAATACCTCCAGGGACCATACCATCAAGTCCTATTCAGTTACATACCTACGAGGAAGACAACAGCAAGCCCTATCCAGTAACATATATACAGGTAGCATAACAACCGGTCTTTTCCAGTCATATATAGCAGGGAACATATCAGAATGTCTTATCCAGTCAGAAACATGTACCTACGGGACTATAACAATAGGTTCCATCCACTGACATACCTACAGGTACAATAACAGCTAGACCGCTCAGGCTACATACCCACAAGCAACATTACAGCAAGTTCTATCCTTTTGCAAACATACACGGACAAATAAAGCAGGTCCGCTCAGATTACATACGTATAGGGACCATAATAGCAGGTCCTATCCACTTAATTACCTACAATGACCACTAGACAAAAGTGCCCAGTGGGGCACGTATACCCCCGGCCAGTGCCATCACCTCAGCTGAAACAAGAACTACAAAGGGAAATAACTCTAAAAGGCCTGACCCCTTGGCCCTTATTTTCTTTCCCACAATACAACTAGTCATACTGATCATGTTTGCAAAATTTCAAGTTTCTATGTACAGTAGTTATTGAGAAATGTTTGACACAAAATAAAAATATACACTATTAAACAGCAAGAACTACAAAGGGAAATAACTCTAAAAGGCCTGACCCCTTGGCCCTTATTTTCTTTCACACAATACAAGTAGTCATACTGAGCATGTGTGCAAAATTTCAAGTTTCTATGTGAAGCAGTTCCTGAGATATCTTTGACACAAAATAATTGTTTACGTACATACAGACAGACAGACAGACAGACAGACAGACGACAGACAGACAGACAGACAGACAGACAGACAGACAGACAGACAGACGGAAAAGACAATAATTATATACCCACATTGCATACTTCGTATGCCGGGGGTATAATAACAGCAGATCCTATCGAGTTACATACCAACATACCAACATACCAACAGCAGGTCCTGTCCAGTTACATACCTATAGGGACCATAACGTCAGGGTCTATCTACCTATAGGGACCATGACAGCAGGTCTGTCCAGGATACATACCTACAGGGACAATAAAAATGCTTATTCGGATTCATTCCCACAGAGAACATAACCTCAGGGCCAATCCAGTTAAAATGCTACAGGGACATTAACAGCAAGTTTGCAAAGGTAACATTACTAGAGGGACTGTAACAGCAGGTCTCCATAGGTTACATACCTGCATGGAGAATAACAGCAGGTTCTGTTCAGTTACATTAGTACAGGGATTACAACAGAATGTCCTTTCCTGTAAAATACATACAAGGACAATATCATCAGGTTCGCCGGGGTAACATACCTACAGGGACAATTACAGCAGGTCCTATCCAGTAACGTACCTAAAGGGACCGTAACAGGCGGTCCGAACATGTTAATAGCTACAGGGACCATAACGGTAGATCCTATCTACCTACAAGGACCATAACAGCAGATCCATCCAGGTTACAAACCTAAAGGGAACATAACAGCAGGCACAATCCAGTAACATTGCTACAGGGTCTATAACAGCAGGTGTGCTAAGGTAACATTACTAGAGGGTCTGTAACAGCAGGTCCGCTAAGGTAACACACCTACAGGGAGAAAAACAGCAGGTTCTATTCAGTTACGTACAGGGATCATAACAGCAGGTCCTATCCATTTACATACCTACAGCGACCACTTCAGCAAGTCCTATCCATACCTACAGGGAACATAACAGCAGGTCCGCCCAGGATTCATACCTACGGAGACAATTACCGTAGGATCGAACCAGTAACATACCTAAAGGGACCGTAACAGGCGGTCCGAACATATTAATACCTACAGGGAGCATAACAGTCTGTCCGGCCAGCTTACATAATGGTAGGAACCATAATAGCAGGGTCTATGCAGTTACATACCCATCGGGACCTGAAAACTTTAGATTCGCTCATGGTGCATACCTACAGGTACCATAACAGCATGTTCCCTTAGGTACAATAACAGGTAGACCGCTCAGGCTACATACCCACAAGCAACATGACAGCAAGTTCTATCCTTTTGCATACCTACAGGGACAAATAAAGCAGGTCCGCTCAGATTACATACGTATAGGGACCATAATAGCAGGTCCTATCCACTTAATTACCTTCAATGACCATAACAGCAGATCCTATCCAGTTACATACCAACAGGGACCATGACAGCAGGTCCTGTCCAGTTACATACCCATAGGGACCATAACGTCAGGGTCTATCTACCGATAGGGACCATGAGAGCAGGTCTGTCCAGGATACATACCTACAGGGACAATAAAAATGCTTATTAAGATTCATTCCCACAGAGAACATAACATCAGGGCAATTCAGTTAAAATGTTACAGGGGCATTAACAGCAGGTTTGCAAAGGTAACATTACTAGAGGGACTGTAACAGTATGTCTCCATAGGTTACATACCTGCAGGGAGAATAACAGCAGGTTCTGTTCAGTTACATTAGTACAGGGATTACAACAGAATGTCCTTTCCCGTTACATACATACAAGGACAATATCAGCAGGTTCGCCGGGGTAACATACCTACAGGGACAATTACAGCAGGTCCTATCCAGTAACGTACCTAAAGGGACCTAACAGGCGGTCCGAACATGTTAATAGCTACAGGGGCCATAACGGTAGGTCCTATCTACCTACAAGGACCAAAACAACAGATCCAGCCAGGTAACAAACCTAAAGGGAACATAACAGCAGGCACAATCCAGTAACATTGCTACAGGATGTATAACAGCAGGTGTGCAAAGGTAACATTACTCGAGGGTCTGTAACAGCAGGTCCGCTAAGATAACACAACTACAGGGAGAATAACAGCAGGTTCTATTCAGTTACGTACAGGGATCATAACAGCAGGTCCTATCCATTTACATACCTACAGCGACCACTACAGCAAGTCCTATCCAGTTACATACCTACAGGGAACATAACAGCAGGTCCGCCCAGGATTCATACCTACGGAGACAATTACCGTAGGTCCGAACCAGTAACATACCTAAAGGGACCGTAACAGGCGGTCCGAACATATTAATACCTACAGGGAGCATAACAGTTTGTCCGGCCAGCTTACATAATGGTAGGAACCATAATAGCAGGGTCTATGCAGTTACATACCCACCGGGACATGAAAACTTTATATCCGCTCATGGTGCATACCTACAGGTACCATTTCAGCATGTCCCCTCAGGTTACATATCTTCAGGGACCAAACCAGCAAGTTCGGCCAGCTTACATAATTATCAACAGATCCTATCCAGTTTAATATCTACCGGGATCATAACATCAGGTCTGCTCAGGTTACATACCTACGGGGACCATAACAGCTGGTCCTATACTGTAACATACCTACAGCGACAATTACAGCAGATCCTATTGACTTACATACCTAAAAGAACAATAACAGCAAGTCCTATTCTGTTACATACCTTCGGGACCATAACTTTAAGTCCTATCCAGTTACATTTCTGCACCATAACAACAAGTCCTATCCAGTTACATACCTTCAGGGGCCATAGCACCAGGTTCGCTCTGGTTAAGTTTCAACAAGGCCATAACGGCTGGTCCGCTCAGGTTATATACCTACAGGGACATAACAGCATGTACACTCAGGATACATACTTAAAAGGACAGAAAAAAGCGGGTCCATTCAGCTTACATAATTTCAGGTACCATAACAGCAGGTCCTATCCAGTTACATACCTACGGGTACAAGAACAGCAGGTCCGCTCAGGTAACATACCTACAGGGACATTAACAGCAAGTCCTATCCAGTTAAATACCTGTAGGGACCATACCATCAGGTCCTATCCAGTTACATACCAACTGGGACAACAACAGCACACACTATCCAGTAACATACGTACAGGGAGCATAACAACAGGTCTTTTCCATTCATATATAGCAGGGAACATATCAGAATGTCTTATCAAGTAAGACACGTGTACCGACGGGACTATAACAACAGGTTCTATCCACTTACATATCTACAGGTACCATTACAGCTAGACCGCTCAGGCTACATACCAACAGGCAACGTGACGGCAAGTTCTATCTTTTTGAGTACCTACAGAGACAAAACGCAGGTCCGCTCAGATAACATACTTACAGGGACCATAATAGCAGGTCCTATCCACTTAATTACCTACAGGGGCCATAACAGCAGATCCTATCCAGTTACATACCAACAGGGACCAAAACAGCTTTTCCTATCGGAGGGACCATAACGTCAGGGTTTATCTACCTAAAGGGACCATGACAGCAGGTCTGTCCAGGATACATACCTACAGGGGCAATAAAATGTGTTTCACAGGGAACATAACAGCAGGGCCAATCCAGTTAAAATGCTACAGGGACATTAACAGCAGGTTTGCAAAGGTAACATTACTAGAGGGACTGTAACAGCAGGTCTCCATAGGTTTCATACCTGCAGGGAGAATAACAGCAGGTTGTATTCAGTTACATAAGTACAGGGATCACAACAGAATGTCCTTTGTCGTTACATACATACAGGCACCATAACAGCAGGTTCGCCGGGGTTACATACCTACAGGAACAATTTCAGCAGGTCCTATCCAAACGTACCTCAAGGTATATATGTATATACATGTTTTCTTGACCAGACCAGTTTCGGACACTTAGGCCTCATCAGTGACACACAAATATTTTCAAAATTCAGAAATTGTATCAATGATCCCAAACGACAAGAAAATATAAACTACACTTTGGTGTAGGGCAGGGAGACTTTTACGGTCCCACACATTCCCAGACACCAACTGTAGTGACATTAAATATATTTATGGCTATCCTTTGGAAGCAAAGAATACACCACAGAACTAAAAAATATGGAGTGTACATGTAAGCCTGCCCAGGCAAAGTGCTGCAAGTCGGACCGTTCATTCTTATAAACCCTTTGGGTTTCCTTGGGTGGCAGGTCTTGGGATGCCATTTCATCTCAATGTCGGGTAAAAGTCCCACAAAATTGGAAGCAACGTCTCCAAAATGACCTTTATATTGGGACGTTAAACCTCAAATCAAACAAATAAACAGCAGGTCCTTTCCAGTATCATACTTAAACGGACCATATCAGGCGGTCCGAACAGGTTACATACCTATAGGAACCATAACAGCAGGTCCTATTCAGTTACATAGCTTCAGGAACCATGCCAACCGGTCTTATCCAGCTATATACAAACACGGACCATACCAGTCGGTACGCTCAGGTTACATACCTACAGGGACCGTAACAGCAAGTCCTATCCAGTTACATACCTACAGGGACCATAACAGCAGGTCCACTCAGGCCACATACTTACAGGGAGAATAACTGCCGGTCCAGTTAAGTTACATAGCCACATAGACTTTAACAACAGTTCGCTCAGGTTACTTACCTATAGGAGAATAACAGCAAGCCATATCCTATTTCATATCCACAGGGACCATGGCAGCAATTCCTATCCGGTTACATACCAGCAGTTACCTTAACAGCACGTCCTATCGAGTCGCATACCTACATGGATCATAACAGCAGGTCCACTCGAGTTACATATCATCAGTATCAGCAATTCCGATCAAGTTACACTGCTACAGTGACCATAACAGCAGGTACGCTAAGATAACATTCCCACAGTTACTGTAAAAAGAGGTCCGCTCAGATTACATACCTGCAGGGAGAATAACAGCGGATGCTATCCAGTTACATACGTGCAGGGCCCATAACAGCAGCTCCGCTCACGTTACATACCCACAGGGACCATAACAGCCGATCATATCCAGTTACATATCTACAGGGACCGTAACAGCAGGTCCTTTTCAGTACATACATGCAGGCAGAATAACAGCAAATCGTATCCTGCTACATAAGTACAGCAAGTCCTATCTATTTGCATCCCTGGAGGGACCATCACAGCAAGCTCTATCCAGTTACATACCTACCGGGACCATAACAGCAAGTCCTATCCAGTTGCATTTTGTTTGAATTGGTGTTTAAAATCCGCGCCAATGCTATTAAGGTCATTTTGGAGACATTGCTTCCAATTTTGTGGGACTTTTAACCGACATTGAGATGAAATGACTTCTCAAGCCCTGTCGCTCAATGAAAACAAAATGAGTATATACATTGCGCGGTCTGAGTCACACCACTTTGCCTGCGCTCCCCTTGTGGCTTATCTGTTCTTGTTTTGCTATGAAAGAGGCTTCATGATGTTCCTTTCCGTTAAAAACCAAAGCCTTAAGCTCGACTTCTAGATATTTGGACTATGTATTCAATATTGACAATACCTATTTCGATGGTTTGATCAGTCAAATTACCGCCCCCCCCCCACCCACCCCCACGCACAACTTCTGTTAAATAAAGAAATTTCTTCTGATACCAGGCCCCGTTTTGGGATTTACATCTATCTATTGTAGACGGGTTCGTTTCCTGCAAAATTTATGATAAACGCGATGCATTTGAGATTAAAATCTTCCTTTCTTGGATGGTGTTCCTCGTGCGGCATCCTTTTGTGTTTATATTTCGCAATTAATTAAATTTGCCAGAGTTACTAGTCAGGTAACTGACATCAACACTCGTAATAAATTGTACACTGCTTAACTTCTAAATCAGGCTATCGGTATCTTAAACTACGCAAAGCCTTTTCTAACTTTTATAGATGTCATACCGATTAAATGTCTAATTTCAATGTTGGACTTAAATCTATTCTTCAACAAGGTCTATCGGAACCCGAATTTTATGGTGGCTTAGTATATAAATTCAGAGAAAAATATATACATGTACGCGCAATGATTCACCGAATTTCTTAAAATCATTAATCGATATAAAAGATCTCGGTTGGGTACAACATAAATTTTATACGGCTATAAGATCACTGAAACATGTAAGGAAATTAAGGTGAAAGGAGAAAAAAGTGGGTAGATTTCATAGCATTCCCTCATACCTTACCCTGCTGCAAGGACAACAGGCCTTTTCAAACATTTTTTGGGACCTCTTTAATGTCGAATGCTACACGACACATTTGCCTCTCCCAGCCGACACAGGGTATGTTATAACCAACACATGCAAACTGTGTTTGAAGAAGAAAAAGCTCCATTTCAACTACAACTGAAGAAATCATGTTTATCCTAAATCGTACATATAAGCTAACATATTTTGAATCCTGAATACTGAAATTTCAAACAAGTAGTTGTATTGCTTTAACAGCGTTGTATAAAGTGTATGTTCAAGAGGGCGACGATGCTTCTATATAGATAACTAGTGTGGTATATAATGAGGAGATTTTTCAAATTTCCGATGAAAAACAAGTGATCACTTTTGACCCTATCGTGATACTTTTAAACCAAGCTGTTAGTGGTTAAAGTTGTACGTACATAAAATATCAAATGCCTGGACATTCCAGTTTTACTCATGAGTCTTTGTAAAGCATCCTAGGGACAGAGGCATTTTGACCCCAGGGCCATGATTGAAAAAAAAAATCGTTCAGGTCAACTAGATAAACATATATTTCATTGTCTGTTTGTTTGTATTGGGGTTTAACGGTCCAGTCAACACTATTTAGGTCATTTTAGCCGGTTTGTTTACCTATTCACACTTTTCCTGGACGGGCTATACGTAAGCGGTTATCCAGTACAGTGCACATTCTTTCGCCAGAAACTGGCAATTGCCCTTCTTGAATCAGCGGAAGGGACAGAATGACCGCATAAAAATTTCATGATCAATCTCCACGAAAGAATGTTGCCGACAGCGGCAGGTATCGAACCCGCGTCCTCCTGGTCACCAATCAGACGCGCATCCGATTGAGCTACCGAGTCCGGCAACTATAATTCATACATGACGGACCCGAGCCAGGTTCACAAATGAAAGAAAGAAGAAAGAAGTTAAATTATCCCATTTATGACTAGCGTCTAAAATGGGACATTGACAGTGAAGATCCTGATCAGACTCCGCGTATGATCAGGCCCTTTACCGTTTGCTTAAACGGTGGGGAAACTGGTGTAAAACTTACAACAAATAAAAATATATTGACATCCCTTAAACTGTGTATGTACTTGTCCAAAGCTGTAAGATGGATGGTTCTCTGGTGGTTCTATTGGTCACTGACGGGTTAAGACTGTTGCGCATTGTACAAAAAACCAAATGAAGCATGGTTATTTTTTTTTTTGCTGTTATTTTTTAGATATACGTCCATTTCAATTATTTCGAGCCAATCATTAATAAGATGTGGGCCTAAACCGCAGAACCCATAGAAAACCACACCTGACCTTCCGTTGCAGAAACTGGCGTGTCACTACAAATTAAGTATCACTTGAACACTTATTTTCTCGGACTCTTAGCTCATGTAACTAGGCTTTGATGCTTCGTTGCACAGGAGTCATACCAACAGTCCCCGCCTATCGGAGCTTGGAGAAATAGATTAGGCTGCATAGTGCTTCCACGCAGGGCTGAAACTGGCCGCATATGAGTACTGGTTAACCGCTTAGACTGATTAAGCCTGCCCAGGCAAAGTAATGAGAGTCAGACCGTTTGGATAAGCCCTATTGGTTTCATTGGAAGCACGGCTTGAGATGTCATTTCATCTCAATGTCAGGTAAAAGTTCCACCAAATTCGAAGCAACATCCCCAAAATGTAGTAAATAGTGTTGACGGGGGCGTTAAACCACAAACAAACAAACAAACAAACCAACAAAGAAGACATACTCAGTTATATTAGCAATTATCAGCAATAGGCCGCAGTTGCAGGCCAGAATGCAAATTTAAAATGTAATTGGGACCAGTATTTAACATTGAAAAGACTTGGTCCGGAAAGGACTTTCAAGTAAATAAATCGGTCTAGTCATGTACGGATTACTGAATGTATTACAGAATGTTTCTGTTATGACCATTTGTTAACAGTTTTACCTCCTCTTGATAAACGGCCCCCGCCCATCGGGGCTTGAAGAAATAGATGGGCTATATGATGCTTCGACGCAGAGTTGAAACCGACCCGCACACGAGTACTGGTAAACCGCTTAGAGGATCTAAGCCTGCCCAGGCAAAGCGGTGCGAGTCGGACTCGTCCATGCTTATAAACCCTTATTGGTTTCATGGGCGGCTGGGCTTGAGATGTCATTTCATCTCAATGTCGAGTAAAAGTCCAACAAAATTTGAAGCAACGTCTCAAAAACGTCCTTTACAGTGTTGACGGGGAGGTTATACCTCAAATCAAACACAGGCCTCCGCGGCCTAGTGGGTAAGAGCGCCAACTCTCAATCATTAAGTCTCTCACTGCTGTGGTTCGAGCCTGGCTCGGGTCACATGCGAAACGCCAAGTTCTGCAACGGAGGGTCAGGTGGTCTTTCTCCGGGTACCCCGGGTTTCGCCCACCTATGATTAACGATCGGCTAGATTTGAGGGAAATAATATTGAAAGGGCCGTAAACCGACCCCCCACCCCAAAATAAAAACAACCTCAAATCAAACAAACAAATATTATGCAACTAAGTCGGTCGTAATCCGAGAAACATGCACGGTTAGACACCGTGAAGTACGATTTTAGGCAACTCTTAACAAAATATTTATAACTGCAACTGCTGGCACCATATCAGCAGGAAGGCACCATATCAGCAGCAAGGCACCATATCAGCAGGAAGGAATTGAGCCTCACTCGAAAATGACGTCAGTTAAGTGTCTACGGTTCGGCGCGGGAAAAGAAAGATCTGACTATTGTTGGCTGGTTCTCAGTTGCCCCAGAAGCACCGCAAAATACTAGAACTAGTTTGTTTTGGTTGTATGTCTTTCATGGGCGTAAGGTACAATAAAAGTACATGTAACAGCAACCATAGTTCGACTAAAGTAAATCGAACTGCCTCTTATCGACGTGAATCAGTCTACAACCTATCTCATGTTATGAAAACTCACCTTTTGTGGCGTGTAACTAATTGATTATCACAGCACAGGGTAGAAAGGTTATTCAGAATCTACAATACATTTGGACAGTGATAACTGGGTTAGACAATATTATTGCTTGCTTGCCGCCGTACGGTTAGTTTCTTGCGTCGCGTTTTTGGTGCGATTGTCTCACAAACGCGTGTGTGTGTATGAATTCGGGTTTAACGTCGCTTTCAACAATTTTTCAGACATATCACGACGGTGTCTGATTGCGACAGGGAGCTCAATGCTCACTTTTATAGTGCTGCCTCACTGAAGTATCATGTCCCAGACACATTACATGATACCACACCCAGTCACATTAACCTGACACTGGGTCGACCAGTCCTAGCTCTACCCCGTAAATCTCAGTGCCAAGCGAGGAGCAGCTATAGTACCATTTTTAACGACTTTTGTATGTCGCGGCCCGGGATCGAACCCGTGACCTCCCGTTCCCCGGAGCGGACACTCTACCAACTGAGCTATCGGGGCCGGTTTCTCACAAACGCAACAGAGGGAACACTTAAGCTGATATCTGATCGCTAATGCAAACGGCCGAAGAACCACCAAAATTCTCCGTGAAAAAATATTGTTCCATATTCAAAACATTTTGAAAAGTTTCACAATAGGCATTCAGTTCAACCAAATTTTATAATTTGTATGTTCTATTAATCACCATCATGAACGCACATATCCTACTGTTTATTTTTCAATAATTATTATTATTATTTTTTTTTGTTCAAAAGAATTCTTATCAATAAAAAGCATTGGTGCCGTATCCGCGAAAGAATACAACGCGCGACAATGGTAAAACCTGTAACAATCGCAGTAACGAGGCGTTTCGCGACATAGACGTTTCGCCCCAAACCGGTCTGATAACGGGTACGGAAGCTAATTACCCGATTCCGAAAATCCCTTCCATCAACCAGGAATCTTTTGGTTTAAACATTTTTACACAGTTAACCCATTTTGTACCGGAAATTCAAAAACTGTTAACTAGCAAACAGTGCAGAACAAGATCCGATACCACAGAACGCAGCGTCTTATCAGGGCCTACACTGCACGTTTACGAAATGTTCAGCCATTTTCCAGATAAATTTTGAAAAGCCGCAACCTGAAACCCCTAAGTTTTGAAATGGACTTGTGCTATACTGATATAAAGATGATGATTCTATTCAGTATTAAATGGGTTAATGTGTGTGAATTCGGGTTTAACGTCGCTTTCAACAATTTTTCAGTCATATAACGACGGTGTCTGGTTGCAACAGGGAGCTCAATGCTCACTTTTATAGTGCTGCCTCACTGAAGTATCATGTCCCAAACATATTAGATGATACCACACCCAGACACAATATCCTGACACTGCGTCGACCAGTCCTAGCTCTACCCCGTAAATCTGAGTGCTAAGCGAGGAGCAGCTAGTACCATTCTTAACGACTTTGGTATGTCGCGGCCCGGGATTGAACCCGTGACCTCCCGTTGCCCGGAGCGGACAGTCTACCAACTGAGCTATCGGGGCCGGTAAAAATGGGTTAAAAGCATGCGGTGTACATGCAGGTCGATTATGTAATTCTGTGCATCATTTAACGGAATCTCCAGGCTTATCCGTTTGGAGTGGCCCATGTCCAATAATAGTGGAGTAAGGTTTGTATTGTAAGCAGTAATATGCATTTTCAGCAACAGTTTAGACCTAGATCAGACGCCGCTCGTTGTGGCGTCTGATCTGGGGTTGCAATGTTTGCAAAATGCCCCAAAAAGACGATAGGCATATATGGGTTAATGGGGTGTATAAACCAATAGCAAGGAAAAACATTAGGAAAACATGTCCGTAGGAAATAATAGCGCCCAACATGGTGTCAGAAAATGATAAATATTAGGTAAAAATGATAACATCTTTATTATTTTTGCTTTCAACATAGATTGTGGGTGCTCGTTAGAACCGCCTCAATGAGGCGGTTCTAACGAGTACCCACAATCTAGGTTTTTGAGCAAAAATAAGGCAGATAATGTTTACCCCCGTAAACCCCAATTTTCTCTATATAAAGTGGGGGTTAGGGGGTCTTCGTTTCACGGACTTGTTATCGTGATGAGTTATTTTGGTTTTCAGAGATCCATCACGAAAGTACACTTATATCATTTTGACCCCCATAAACCCCACTTTTATACAGTAAAACTGGGGTTTACAGAGTATACATTATTTTTCATTTTGCTCAAAAACTTAGATTGTGGGTACTCGTTAAAACCAGCCCATCGGGGCTTGAAGATGCTTCCACGCAGAGCTGAAACCGACCGCACACGAGTACTGGTAAACCGCTTAGAGGATCTAAACCTGCCCAGGCAAAGCGGTGCGCGTTGGACTGTCCACGCTTATGAACCCTAGCGGTTTCATTGGGCGACAGGGCTTGAGATGTCATTTCTTCTCAATGTCGGGTAAAAGTCCCACAAAATTGGAAGCAACGTCTCCAAAATGACCTTTACAGTGTTAACGGGGACGTTAAACCCCAAATTAATCAAAACTCGTTAAAACCGCTTCGCCGAGGCAGTTCTTACGTGTACCCACAATCTATATTTTGAGCAGAAATAAGGAAAATATTACAATTTCCAACAGAAAATTTTCTGTTTTGGGTGGTAAAAATTTCCAATATATTAAGATAGGCATGTTTTGGTAATGTAACGATCCTACACTAGGCCATGGAGGCTGTGTAAGCTCAAAGATATCATAACCATATAGCCGGCCTGGGTAGCTGAGTCGGATGAGCGTCTGACTGATGATCGGTAGAACGCGGGATCGGCAGCATTCTTTCGCTGGGATTGAACATGAAATTATTTCTACGATAATTCGCTCCCTTCCGCTGAGGCGGTTCTAACGAGTACCAACAACTCCACATCACCTCTTCAGATGCGTCTGTTAAACTAACATGGCACGGTGGCTACTTCAAAACGTTAAATCGATAGCGTCTGTTCCGCAATGACGTCAACATAAAACATAAAAATGCTATGTTTATGGCGACGACGTTACATCGCTCTAACATAACGTAAACAAAGCAAAGCCCACTACGATAACATACTCGTACGACACAGAGCATTTTTTCACACTTCCAAAATGGCTACTTTTCTAATGAAAATCTGTGATATTTTTGTTATTCTTACTTCAAACATAGGTTGCGGGTTGCTCGTTGGAACCGCCTCAATGAGGCGTTTCTAACGAGTCCCCATAACCTATGTCTTGGAGTATGCAGAAAAATAATGTATACCTCCGTTAACCCCAGGTTTCCCTATATAAAGTTGGGTTTTCATTTCACGGACAGGTTCACGTGATGCATTTTTTTTTTTAAATTCAACGTTCAAAACCACGTTAATTTTATATTTTTAACATGAATACGCCTTCTGGCCCAGAATAGCTTCAAACAGCTATGCTAATAGGAGTTTATGCAAGTGTATTCTTCATCAGTCAGATTTAAACTTCCGTCCAGACGCAAAATCCAAAGATCACAGACAATCGCACCATCAGCACTCTCAGTGCTTTGATTAGTCTTTGCCATGATGAAATGAGCCCCGCCAAGCGAATTTGTGTCTTCGAGCATTCCGTCATCACAAAATTTAACTGCGCATGCCCAGCCATTCAGAGGGGCCAGGGATATGGCTTTCTGTCGGAAGGTTCCTCTCGATTCACTGCTTGTATGAGCGAGCAGCGAAGGTTCTGGCGAGACTGCGCGGATGCGCAGGCTCGCCTGAACCTTCGCTGCTCGCATAGGCGATGAGTACCAAAATCGCTTGACGGGGCCCATATGGCCTCATATTACCCTTTCAGCCCTGAAGCACGGTTCAGATACCGATGCAAATAGTGCAGATGAGATGGCCCATATTGAGCAATCTTATTCGAGTCTTCACGGCTTGCAATTCTGTTGACGATTATTGGCTAGACGCCCTCTTTACAAGAAGTAGAATGGAAGTGTCTAAATTCAGTGCTGGAAGAGTGCACTTCAGAAGCTCTGGGGTGAAAGGGTTAAACCTTAACCTGACTATTTTTTTTTTTTACTGTAGCAGATTTCATTTCCATTATCTTTCTCTAAGTTCGCCTCAAAAAGACGTGACTTCTTATTTCATGCGATTCATATGAAATGCTGAAAAATAAGGAAAATTGCAAAGTCGTCGGCTTTAAAACTGTGTATGTCGCTTTAAGGATAAAATAACGCGCTTGTTTAAATATGCGTTTTTCGTTTTTCAAAAAGCATGTTTCGTCTAATCATTCATGGTTTTATTCATGTATTCAAATATGCGCGAGAAAATGTAAGTAAAGTATCGCTTGAGTGAAACTGCGCCTAAAACTGAATATAAGCCCGATTACATTTTGTGCGGATACATATTTCCATGGACCAAGTGATAGCTATGTCGTCATAAGGTAGTAATGACATGCGCAGACAATGCGTGTGTTAGCTATGAATGGCATTAAAAAATCTTGCGCCAATCACCTCTTTTTGACTGCGCATGCGCAATTGTTTGTTTGTTTGTATTGTAGTTTAACGGCCCAGTCAACACGATTTAGGTCAGTTGGAGCCGGTCAGTTTACCTATTCACCCTTTTCCTGGGCAGGCTTATCTAGTACAGTGCATATTCTTTCGTCAGGAACTAACAACCAGCGAAAGGGAGAGAATGACCGTAGAAAAGATTTCCTGATCAATCTCCACGAAAGAATGTTGCCAACCCCGGCAGGTATTGAACCCGGCGTCCTCCTGATCACCAGTCAAACATTCGGCTGAGCTATCGAGGCTGGCGCACGCGCAATTGAAAGAATCATTGTTTCATTGGTCAAGTCCAAACATGTATTACTAAGATCAATATGTTACTCCCAGTTTTAAATAGTTGACCGGATATCAGCATTACATAGGGTCAGGCATATATCAATATGCATGTAAATCTCAAACAAATCAAATTACCTGTTTTCTGTTTGTTATCTGTTGCGATCGAGTAGCATCTTCGTTGCCAAAGACTGCGTGGCAAACTGCGTTTACTGACTAGCCTGTGCCTAGCCGGTTCTGTGCAAGCAATGCTGGACGGAGCCTCCAGCCCGCAAAATCTTAACCTCCGACATATGTCCTTGCAAACAACCCTGGCCATATTTAAAGTTTCTACTCGACTGCAGATAAAATGAAACACTTTTTAAGCGTAATGAATTCTCTTTCATGGGAGGCGACTCCTGCAAAAGTATTTTGTCTCCCATGTCAATAGGGGTCAACTCTTAAAGAAAAGAATTTGCTCCTGAGGAGCAAATTCTTTCCTTTAAGAGTAGACCCCTTTTTCGACGGGACATAGTTTATATAAAAGCAAACAGGAAGTCCCGAATGTTGTATCCCTTTGAAAATTGGCGGGAAAATCTGCCAGGTGTTCAGATTCCCCTTAAGAAAACATGTTTTTGCAATTTGCGAGCAACAATGATGGTGAGCAGCCTGCGCATGCACACAGTCCGATCAGCATCTTAATTGTTTGCTGCCTCAATAGTAATATACATCACTTGCAATGTTGGTATGCGTTCCTGAGCAGGCTGGTATGTGTCTTACCTGGTCGGAAAAATCCAGAAGGCAGGTTTTCCCGCGACGATTTTCATTATCTCTCTGTCAGATAAAGTCGGGAGTAAAATGTGACTCGACATAACTAATAAAGTTGCAGAACGTATATACCGTAGATGATTGCTAGCCGTGCTCGTATAATTATAGAAGCAGGGATCCCAAAAGCAGCGTGTCCTTGTTTTTTATGACCTAACCATATAAGCCTAGCGCCCTCTGAAAGTATTAAACATTAATCAACAGTGCACAGATCAGCCGCCGCAGCAGGACTCTCCGTCTGAGTCGAGGTCTACTAGGTTTGCTTAAAGTGCAAGGAATTTTAAAAAAAAAAAACTAATATGCTATTTTGTCATTCATGGGTTTAATGTCAGTATAGCAGTACAAACCTGATATTTTTTAACAATTTATTTCCTAGCCAGATCAACGTCGGGCTGGCAGGGATACAACATGCCAAGGGCAAACGTCGGACCGATAGCGATACGAGGTTGGCCAACGCCGGGCCTACAGCGATACGACCTGTGGGTCCGACGTTGTTATAGAGCAAGAATAAGGAAAATACTGTATACCCCCAGGTTTTGCTGAAAACCCTATTTTTTTTTCGGCGTAGCTGTTTAAGCTGGCTTTTGACCTACTTATTGATATTAGGGCCTCGAATGAATAAATGTGTATACTTCTGCAAAAAAGTAACCACTGCGTATCTTTGTTTGTTTGATTTGAGGTTTAGTGTCCCCGTCAACATTGTATAGGTCATTTTGGAGACATAGCTTCCAATTTTGTGAGACTTTTACCCGACACTGAGATGAAACGACATCTCAAGCCCTGTTGCCCAAGAAACCAATAGGGTTTATAAGCATGGACGGGCCGACTCGCACCACTTTGCCTGGGGAGGCTTAGATTCACTGCGTATCTACAGGTGTTTCACTTGACATCAGAACTATGTCAATTAAAAGTAGTTCTAACGAATGCCAACAATCTATGTTAAGGAAAATCATGTCCAACCATGCAAGCCACACAGTGAGGTTTACAATGGCCATGTGATGTTTGACTTTGACTCACCGCCATGCAAAGACGAGTGCTCGGCAAAGACCCGAATCAGTTAATATTATATCAACTCGTCCGAATCTGCGTGTTAGAAGATTTGGGTCAGTAATTTTGTACTCAATGGAATCTTTGCTCTTATAAATAGAAGCCTCCGTGGTGTAGTTGTCACGCTACTCGCCTTAAAAACCAGACGTCGATCCCTGGCTTCTCCAGACTTCCGGATGAGTCTTTAAACCATGTTTCCGTCTCCGTATGACCTAAGCTGTTGGCGGGACGTAAAACTCAAAGACTCTCTTATAATAACCTGTTTTTTATGCAGAAAACGACTGGACTTTCTGCAAACAGTGATGGCCCTGATTAGACAGCACGTTCTGCGTTCTGACGAAGCTATCTGATCAGGATCTACATTGTTTGCCATTCAGATTGTGAATTAGTTGCAATAATTTGCATCAAGTAATCTGATTGGTTGATAATCGGTAGTGGGTTTGGCATATATGAATATTCAGCAGGACAAGGGTTAAGAAGCGTTCCGAGTGCAAGATTCTCTGTATCATAGAACGATTTCGCTAAGAAGTTAAAAAGAACTTCACAGATGGCATCATTACGTAACGCACCAGTAACCATGAGTTATTACGTGAGATCATATTTTGAGGATCTTACACGGGTGGTCATTTCATATGATATTCATGATTTGTTTGTTTGAATTGAGGTTTAACGTCCCCGTCAACACTGTAAAGGTCATTTTGGAAACGTTGCTTCCAATTTTGTGGGACTTTTACCCGACATTGAGATGAAATGACATCTCAAGCCCTGTTGCCCAATGAAACCAATAGGGTTTATTAGCATGGACGGTCCGCCTCGCACCGCGGTTCCTGGACAGGCTTAGATCCTCTAAGCGGTTTACCAGTAGTAGTGTGCGGGCCGGATTCAGCTCTGCGTGGAAGCATCGGGCAGCCCATATATTTCTTCAAGCCCCTATGGGCGGGGATGATATTCATGAAACGAGCCTTCAACGAGTTTCATTAATATCATATGACATGACCACGAGTTTAAGATTCCGTTTATCATATGACCACTTTAAAATGAATTATATCACCTTTCAACAAGACAATTTTTCCACAAAACACGCATGGTTGACATGGACTTCGTCATGACGTTACCGCCAAAGTGTTATTACACGTGTGGTCATACGATATTTATGACGTCAACGACGTCATGTGATAAGATTTTTACGACATGACGTTATCCATTAAATAACAGAGACGTCATGTGATTAAAAACATCAAATTTATAAAACGAACCTTCAGCGAGTTTCATAAATTTCACATGAATTGACCATGAGTGTTAGATTCTGTCCATCACATAGCGATTTTAAATCGGAATTTACTGGCGAAGAATTTCAATCGTAAATATAAGGTTGTCACGGACAGCTTCATGACGTTACGCACCAGTAACCATGTGTTATTACACGTGTGGTCATAGACTTTAATGACATAAAGTGCTCATGTATTATTGAATTTTACGGGCCTCCGTGGCCTAGTGGTTAAAAGCGCAGACTCTTGATCATTAGGTCTCTCACAGCTGTGGTTCGAGCCTCGCTCGGGTCACATATGAAACGCCAACTTCTGCAACGGAAGATCAGGTGGTTTTTCTCCGGGTACTCCGGTTTTCGCCCACCTCTGATTAACGATCGGCTCGATATAAGTGAAATAATCTTGAAAGGGCCGTATAAACCAAAATAATAAAAAAAAAACTCTCTGACGCGACGTCATATGATAAATGACGTTATTCACTAAATAAAAGCGACGTCATGTGATAAAGTGTGTTTTTTTTTTCTGTACTGAGCAATCGGAGTCCAAGTTAAGACCTTAATAATCGACCCACCATTGCTGTATTGTCAGTGCCCTTATTAAATGCTATCCTAAACTGAATTCCCAGCAGGCACATGACGTAATTGTGACGTCACATCGACGTCGGTTCAACGTCATGACGTTTATGCAACGTCACATCAACGTCGGTGCAACGTCGTGACGTTGCACCGACATTGATTTGACGTTGCCCTAGCGACGTGTGCCTGCTGGGAAGTACTTCTTAACAGTAAAATTCATTATGTCGTCTGCAGCTTCTTTTTGCAAAGTTTTTCAACACATTTCTGCATACAGGCAAACAGTGAAGACCCTGATCAGTCTCTCCCTTGAGGAGCAGTCTGATATGGGTCTACACTGTTGTAATAACAAGCCGACAACAAAGCAGATGACAACTGTTGTGATTGACAGGGAAGAGAGAGAGAGATGATGATGAGTATGGGGCGCCGTTTCACTATTTCATCTTCAAATATCAATAATTCAATAAATGGAATGATATCCATTATTCTGCTTATTTATTGATATCACTAATTCGAATTATGGATATCTATAAATCGGACTGGGTTTATGATATATATAATTCGAATTAATGATATCCATAATTCACCGCACAAAGCTTTTGGTTTATGGTTTCTCCTTGAGTCACGTGATTGAGTTTCCTTCTGTGATTTCGACATGGTCCCTCTGGAATCACCTCCACGAGGACTACACACTTGAGGACACTTTAAGCCTGACATAAGCTCATAATGAACCAAAGCTCTTTCAGGAGAAAAATGCACACAGTTGTCATATAGTACCAATATGTCTCGCCCAAACCATAGGCCACGGCTAAACCTGCCCCACCTTACCACCACGTCCATCCCGGCTTTTATTCAATTTAATTCTCAAATCGGAAATCTAACTGGAATAGCCGCGCAAAAAACGTAGCAGTCATTTTTATCTATGTTTTTTTTTTTATTTTCAAAGACGAATTATTGGTATGCATAATTCGAATTTGAGATATCTATAAATGGACCGAAATAATAATATTCATTATTCGATTTAGTGATACTCCAAGTTCGATTTATACATATCCAATAATCTAAATGACTTAAGGATATCTCTTAATCAAATTATGGATATCACTATTCCATAAACATTTCGAATTGATGATCGAATTAATAATAACACAAAGGATTATCTAACATGTCTAATGATATCCCGAAATTCGAAAAAGTGATATGCATAATTGAAATTAGTGATATCAAATTCATTTAAACATTACGATAACACACCCGTGCGACATAGTGCATGTTTTCAAATCTCCAAAATGGCAACTTTTCAGATGAAAATCCGTCATACTTTTCTTACAAATACTGCAAACATAGGTTTTGTGTGCTCGTTAGAACCGCCTCATTGAGCCGGTTCTAACGAGTACCCACAACCTATCTCTTGGAGCAAAATAAGAAAAATAATGTATAACCTTGTAAACCCCAGTTGTCTCTATATAAAGTGGGGGTTAGGGGGTCTTCATTTCACGGACTTGTTCACGTGATGATGGGCATGTTTTCGTAATAGGGATGTCATTGTAATGCTCTTGGAAAACCCACTTTTATTTGTACAAAAAGGGGGTTATAAGAGTGTTCTAGCTTGTATACTCACCATCATTATAATCAGTCTGTATAAAGAAGTTCTTTATACAGACTCGTTATCATGATGGACAGTATACAAGCAAGCACGTGTTTCGAGTTCGTTAGTGGTGGTTTTTCTGTACACAGGATTGTCAAAATTCATAGTCATTACAAACCTTGAAGCCCGTCGCCGATAAAGTACAAAAACTATGCACAGGCTCATAACTACAGTCACTATTATTCCAACGGAAATACCGACAATGAGACCAGAAGAATCTACTGGGTGTTCTACTGGCAGCTTAATATCAATCGGCTTGGTTCTCGTAATCACTGTATATACAGCGGTAGTAGTTGCACTGGCTGTTGTTGTCTTGTTTCGTTCCTGGCACTGATCGCCGAAGTACCCTTTCTGGCAGCGACACTGGAAACCATTTATATGATTTGAGCAAAGTCCCTCGTTCTTACAGGGATGAGATTCGCAGAAATCTTGGTCTTTGCTTTTGACAATCTGATGACAATACTTTCCAGAGAACCCTTGCAAGCAGTAGCATTTTAGAGTACCGTTTTCATCGACGCAAGTCCCCCCATGAAAACATTGAGTATGTGTACAGTCATCTAAGTATTTGAAAATGGGTATCTCGCAATGTTTACCAATGTACCCGTCGACACACTGGCAATGGTAATCATTGTTCACGTGACTACAATTGCCGCCATTTCGACATGGCTGTGATCCGCACTTCACGGTGAAATGTTTCATGTTGCTAACCACGTTGCTACTGGAGGACGTCTTCGCAGTAAGCCAGACTAGTAATGAGACCATTATAACACCAGTACACAGAAGAATTCCAACTACAAGTCGGTTGCGTCCCTTCTTTCCTCGTCTTTGTTTTGTTAACTTTGCGATTATTTCTAGAAGATGTTCCTCTTGCACTTCAAGTTGAGATCTCAGGGATTCGTTTTGGGTTTCAAGATCACTCCTAACCTGTTCCAGAGAATAAATTATATCTTCCCTTTCACTCATTTGTGAGCTAATATTTTCTCTTACCTCGTCAAGTATACGCTTGACCGTAACCCAGTCGATCTCAGTGGCTGTCCGAATATCATCAAGTTCTTGCAAACATTTTTCCTTCTCTACAAAACTGTCTATGTCATGCTCATGAAATAAAACACTGAACACGTTGAAACTACTGGTTAGTTTCTTATCCTCTACTTCCATTTTGGATGGATGTGCAAAATAACCATTCCGAAGCTCTCTCAGTTTCTTGATCAAGTTTGGCGCGATTGAAAATTCGGGACAATTCTCCCACAAACACAGGGCTGTTGATAGGTCGGCGAAATTGATATCCGAGGCTTTCTTTAACCATCCGCTTTTTGCAAACAGAGGTGCAATTGCTTTGTAATGTATGGGCCATTCCCAAGACTGTGTTTTGGACCAGTCCACTGTTTTTATTTTAGACTTATTGCAATGAGAATTTTCAAGTTCGTTTCTCCATTGCTGGCATGTTAAACACCACCTCCTTATATCTCGTCCATGTTTTTCACTGCAGTTTTTTTGTTGGACATGGTGTTAAATGTGATAATTTGCCTATGATCCTGTCGTGAAGCTTGATTATTCCATTTTCCGTATATTGTTTAAGAACAAATGCCACATAAAAGAAACCTCGAGCTAAAATAAAGTAATTGATTTCTTCTTTACAAATTTTATCCATTTTTTCTTCGATTTCATTGTAGGCAGCCAGCATAAATATTTACACGACTGTACAGCATATATGTTACGCATATACACGATGTACAGGGCCTTTAGCCTGTTAAGGACTATACAAAATGGCTGACAACCTGTATTGAAAATTTGACAAGTGTGAAGATGAAAATTGTTTTAAAGAGAAATTATGACTAATATGAATTGTTTGGTGATTAATTCCATGAAAGCATAACATTTTGGTTTTATGTAGCTCTATTGCTACTAACATTTAGTTTTCAAAAGGCAAAAACAATAAGGATGAAAATTGTCAAATTTCAAACGTCACTGCAGAGCTGTCATTTCATCCAATGTTTCTTTTAAGCACAAATCAGTCCTTTGTATAACCTCTCCTAACAAAACCTACCAATGGTTTTCAAAAATTCTTTCCCATTACAAAATTGACCAAATTTTCATCTTGCCACCTCCATGCACTTGAAGTTGAAGAAACATGGCTGCTCTTGAGCACATGGTGAAAACATGTAAACAAAAAGAAAGTAGTTCCTTCTATTTACTGTGGTCTGAATTGGTCATAACCTCTTGAGAGTCTGTTTGAACTGAGGTTCAATGCCCCATCCGTACTATTGAGGTTATTTTGGCGATGATGCTTCCAATTTTGTGGGAGTTTACCTGACATTTGAGATGAAATGACATCTCAAGCCCTGCCACCCAAATGAAACCAAAATGTTCTATTCATTGGAGGGTTCGACTTACACCACTTTGCCTGTGCAGGCTTTGTTCTTCTAAGTGGTATACCAGTACTCGTACAATGTGTGGTCAGCATCAGCTCTGCATGGAAGCACCATGCAGCCTGATGTATTACTCCAAGCCCCGATCGCCGGGGCCCAACCTATGGAGAGTAAAAAATGTACTGTTTTCATTCTTTACCTATTGTGTACAAAATCAAATCTTCCACTTCACAGGGACTAGTTTCATAGAGAAAAAAAGGGTAGATTTTTTTTTCGCTTTGAAACAAGTGCCTGTCTCAAGGTAGAGGGTAGATTTTTTTCCTCTATGTAACAAGTGCCTGTGTTCCACATTATATAATAGCGCAAGACTATTTTTTAAAATTTAGGAATGCCAGGTTGTGTTTCTCTTCAAAATGTATTTAAATAAATGGCTGAACTTTATGCAAACAGTGTAGGCCCTGATCAGATGATGCATTATGCTCTCCTTCTTTTATGTGATGTGAGTTTCCACACTGTTACTGACTTTATCCTGTGGATCAGAAACAAATTTTCATGAAGACTGACTGTGAAATTTTTTCTACTCTCATTCTATCACTTCATCCGAATCAAGAAGGGCAGTTGTCATTTTCTTACATAAAATTACTTGGCACTGATTAACAGCTTATGTACAAGCCAGCTCAGAAAAAGTTAACGTCCCCCATCCGAAGGAATTAGGATGTGGCCTCTGGTGCAAGAAACCCCATCCCTGGTTTGATCCCATAAAGCGATAATTTTCGTGTCCGATCATGCTTCACTCGCATCATTAGCAGGGATGAATGCCACAAAGTGCATTATCCTTCTGATCAGAATGTTAACTGGAAGCCCTCTATGCAAGACCCCCCCCCCCCCCACCCCCTGTGCAGGTTAAAAAATCCCTACTGTTATTACATGACTGTGTAGTGTGTACGCTTTCATCTTGCGACCCTGGAGTGTATATAATGTACACCTGCAAATCTGCTGCGAGTAATGGTCAGAGATGACAGACCGATCACATTATCAGTAGAAAAATAACAGTTTACCATGACACAATGCAACCACCATACATAATAATAAATTTCCTTGTTCAAGAACCGTGGCTAATTTTCAAAGGACGTTTTCCAGAAACAGTTAAAATAAAGAAATATTCCGGTCTGCAATTACATCGATAAATGCGGTTTTTATCGGTTTTAATGTTGCTTTTCGTTTTCATAAAATTTGTCACGTGACAACAAATCTTCAGGTTCTGTTTACACTGCTAAAATACGCGGTTTCCATCTTCATTTCCAAAACCCATAGTGTGTGACATGGCTATCGGTGTGGAATTCGAAAAACTAAAATGATATCCCTATTACCGCAAAACTGATTTCATGATCAATGCCAAAAACACTTACAAATACGAAGAAAACGTTATTGCTTCTGTCTGCTACATGTGTGTTTTTTTCGCCATTTATATTCTGCTGGATCCCGGTTGCTTTGATTGGACCCGTTTTATGACAATGGCGCTTTCTAGTGCCGAAAACCAGTCCGAGAGAAAGCGGATACAACCGCATTACCATTTAATGGAAGTTACATACGCAAAAAAGTAAAACATAAAACCAGTCATAATGCCGAAAAAGGTGGTCGTAAATCATTTTGCTATAACAGAACTTAAAGAGCTTTATTAAATTGTAATTATCATATGATATTCATCAAGTTTTATCACGTTTTTTAATACATGCGCAATAACACAAATCAGCTGAAACAGTGATGAGGTCGTCAGGAAAGTGACAGAGAAACTCTGTTGTAAACAAACCGAAGTCAATATTTTGAAAGACGTTTAAAACACCTTAAATAAAATGACATGAAGATCAGGTTGATGATTCTGCAAAGCCATTGATTAAGCAATTGCAAGATGTAACTGTCATCATCCGATCTCGAGTGACAGGGAAATACTTGGGGTTTGAATTTCACTAAATTCAGGGTAAGAATTTTGTCGAAATCCAAGATGGCGATGAAATTTACCATGTGGTATTCGGTGAAATTTTCACAAAAGTGCTTAAAAATGTAGAAAGTAAGAAAATTATGCCTCGTCTTTGCTACTTGCGAGTACATAACAACTGAAAATGATAATATTTTAAGGGTGAGTGCTCCTGCCTTGTCGGTATCCTTGTTTGAAAATTTAGGGGATTTTGCCTCATTTTGGACAATAAATCTTCGTCTAGTGGTCTTATAGGACCATTATTTGGTCTTAAACTGTAGTTGTTGAATTTGCTTAACATAATGTATTTGGTTTTTGAACTTATATTGCAACCCACAGTGCTGGGTAACAATTTGGAAAATCTTGATTTATTTTGCATTGCAGTCTAGATGTGTGATTACTATATACCTTAAGCAGCATTTCTTGTGTAAGTATTTTTGTTTGTTTGTTTGTTTGACCCCAGTAAGCATTCTACATAAATCTACAGCGGGCCGTTAGCGGCCCGTCAGGGTAGCTGACGGGCCGCTAACGGCCCGCTGTAGATTTATGTAGAATGCTAGCAGGGAGTACGGCCCTTTCAAGATTATTTCACTTTTATCGAGCCGATCGTGGTAGCTCAGTGGTTAGAGAGCACTTGCCTCTGATGCTAAAGGCCCCCGGTTCGATTCCCGGCAACTGTAATAAAATTGCGGTGTCCGAATGAATGCCAAAAAGTGCACCGTCCTTCGGATCGCCTGCAAATCTGGAGTGTATGCAATGTATGATCAGATGTGACCGATTACAGTATTATTACTAGATGTCAGAGTTTGTTAAAAAACGGATTACCTGGAGAAAACACCTGACCTTCCGTTGCAGGACTTGCCGTCTCACATAAGAAATATATGGGCTGCATGATGCTTCCACGCAGAGCTGAATCCGGCCCGAACACTAACTAGTTCTGGTTAACAGCTTAGGGGATCTAAGCCTGTCCAGGAACCGCGGTGCGAGGTGGACCGTCCATGCTTATAGACCCTATTGGTGTCATTGGGCGACAGGGCTTGAGATGTCATTTCATCTCAATGTCGAGTATAAGTCCCACAAAATTGGAAGGAACGTCTCCAAAATGACCTTTACAGTGTTGACGGGGACGTTAAACCTCAAATCAAACAAACAAAAAACATGTGACCCGAGCGAGGCTCGAACAACGCGATGTAGCATGTCACAAGTTTTCATAAAAATACCATTTTAGATCTATAATAAAGCTTCCTTTTCAAAGCAAGGCTTCGCCAGTTTTCTGAGCCAGTTTTCCGCCATCAATATAGACGCTAGATTTTAATTGTTTTTGATTATACATGAAAATGTAATAGAAATAAGTCAAATGAGTTAAATTTGTTTGTTTTGGCGTTTCACGGTCCAGTCAACACTCTTTAGGTCATTTTTGAGCCGGTCATTTTACCTTTCCACACTTTTCCTGGGCAGGCTTATAACCAGTACAGTGCACATACTTTCGACAGAAACTGACAACTACCCTTCTTGAATGAATGACCGTAGAAAAGATTTCATGATCAATTTCTAGGAAAGAATGTTGCCGACCCCAGCAGGTGTAGAACCCGCATCCACCTGATCACCACTCAGCAGGCACATGTCGCTATGGCAACATCAAATCAACGTCGGGCAACGTCACGACGTTGCACCGTTGCATAAACGTCATTACGTTGTACCGACGTTAATGTGACGTCACAATTACGTCATGTGCCTGTTGGGCAGTCGCACGCGCATCAGACTGAGCCACCGAGGCCGGCCAAATGAGTTAAAGACACGACCTTGTCAGTTGTCAAATCTATGTGCGCAGCCAACTAAAACAAATGTCCGCTTGCGCTTCTCTTCTACATATCTGAGAGCAACAAAAGACTAGCGAATCTGCACAGCCCTGTGCGTCTGTGCAGGCTCGCCTGAGTCTGTGCTGGTTGCAATTGTGATAAAGACCCTCATCCAAGCGGGCATATGACGCCTATAAGCAAGAGGTCGATATGACGCCATGACGTTGCTTTAATAAGCAAACATTTCATGTGGAGGCTTTCAAGGTTAGCTAGTAAGTCAACTGCCCTTCTTGAACTCTTGGAAGGCCGACATTGACCGTACAAACTATTTCATGATTTATATTCATCGACGAATGTTGCGGTACGGCCCAGGAGCGAATTCGAAACCTCAGCGCGCATCTGAATGTTCTAACGAGCACCCACAACCTATGTTTGCGGCATAAATAAGAAAACTATCAAGGATTTTGATCAGAAAAGAAGCTAGTTTGAAGATATAAAAGATTGCACCATGTCACACGGACGTTTTATCGTAATGCTGAGAGGAAGAAAACCTCTAAATAAACGAAAAAAAGTATCACCTTTACAATAGACCACCCCACAATGACTGATTTCGTCAAAGACGACTCAGAAAAACTTTTATACAAGACGTTGTAGGATCCCTAAACGTCCGATATCCCTAAGTGTCCGACAAACTCTAAATTTTTCGGGAAGCCGTTGAAAACGGTGGGTAAAGAGCAATCATGACATATTAAGTGAAAATTTATTTTTATTTATTTATTTATTTGTTTATTTATTAATTTATTTTTTTTTGTTTTGAAAAATATTAAAACAAGAGGACCAAGCTGGTCCTGTATCGCTCACCTCAGCTAACAGATTCGAAGTTTCAGGAAGTGCCAACCTTTACTGAAGGATTTATGGGCGGACATGGTGATGACAGGGTAAGCATTTTCTGCAAATCAAGTGGAATGTAACTCTATGATAAATAGGCTGACCTCACGGGTTTTCAAACTCATTCAAGCTTTTATTCCTGACCTGCTAAGAAGATTCGATATAAACTGAAAGGGCTACGGTGATGACAAGTTCAAAGATAAACAATTAACTGTTGAAATCAAAGGGATGTTACTCTGTGATAAATAGGCAAAGCTCATGAGTCTTCAAACTCCTCTGAGCTTTTCTGCCTGACTTACTTGTTTGTAAGTTTCATGAAGACCCGATCAAAACTGAAGGGACAGCAGTGATGACAAGGTCGAAAATAGGCATTTTCAGCAATCAAAGGCATGCAACTCTATGATACATGTTCCGACTTGGCCGGTATTCCACCTTATCCGAGGTTTTATTCCCAGCCACCTTACAATAAAAGTTTCAGAAAAATCCGAAAAAAACTGAAGGGGCTAATGAGATGACAAGGCCAAAATTTGGCATTTTCAGCAATCAAAGGGATGTTACTCTATGATAAATGGGCCGACTTGGCCAGTTTTCGAACTCTTCCGAGGTTTTATCCCCAGCCACCTTACATATAAGTTTCAGAAAACTCCGATCAAAACTGAAGGGGCTACTGTGATGACAATGTCAAAAATCAACATTTTCAGCCATCAAAGGTTTTTTTTTTTGTTTGTTTTGGTTTTACGGCCCTTTCAAGATTATTTCACTCATATCGAGCCGATCGTTAATCAGAGGTGGGCAAAAACCGGAGTACCCGGAGAAAAACCACCTGACCTTCCGTTGCAGAACTTGGCGTCTCATTTGTGACCCGAGCGAGGCTCGAACCACAGCGGTGAGAGACCTAATGATCAAGAGTCAGCGCTCTTAACCACTAGGCCACGGAGGCCCGTTTCCATTAAAGGGACATAACTTTATGATAAATGGGCTGAGTTGGCCGGTTTTCGAACTCATCTTGAGATTTTATCCCCAGCCACCTTACATATAAGTTTCAGAAAGATCTAATCAAAACCGAAAGGGCCACGGTGATGACAAGGTCAAAAATCGGCATTTTCAGCAATCAAAGGGACGTAAATCTACGATAAATGGGCCGACTTGGCCGATAATCTAACTCATCCGAGGTTTTATCCCCGGCCACCTAACATTTAAGTTTCAGAAAAATCCGATCAAAACTGAAGGGCCTACGGTGATGACAATGTCAAAACTCGACATTTTTAGCCATAAAAGGGACATAACTCTACGATAAATTGGCAGACTTGGCCGGTTTTCGAACTCATCCGAGGTTTTATCCCCAGCCATCTTACATATAAGTTTCAGAAAGATCCGATCAAAACTGAAGGGGCTACGGTGAGACAATGTCAAAAATCGATATTTTCAGCAATCAAAGGGACGTAACTTTATGATAAATGGGCCACCTTGGCCGGTATTCGAACTCGTCCGTGGTTTTATCCCCAGCCACCTTACATATAAGTTTCAGAAAGATCCGATCAAAACTAAAACAGCTACGGTGATGACACTGTCAAAAATCGGCATTTTCAGCAATCAAAGGGACGTTACTCTATGATAAATGGGCCGACTTGGCTGGTTTTCGAAATCATCCGAGATTTTATCCCCCGCCACCTTACATATAAGTTTCAGAAAGATCTGATCAAAACTGAAAGGGCTTCGGTGATGACAAGGTCAAAAATCGGCATTTTCAGTATTCAAAGACACGTTACTCTACGATAAATGGGCCGACTTGGCTGGTTTTCGAACTCATCCGAGATTTTATCCCAAGCCACCTTACAAATAAGTTTCAGAAAGATCTTATCGAAACTGAAAGGGCTACGGTGATGACAAGGTCAAAAATCGGCATTTTCAGCAATCAAAGGGACGTAATCTACGATAAATGGGCCGACTTGGCTGGTTTTCGAACTCATCCACGATTTTATCCCCAGCCACCTTACATATAAGTTTCGATCAAAACTGAAGGGGCTACGGTGATGACAAGGTCAAAAATTGACATTTTCAGCAATCAAAGGGTCGTAACTCTATGATAAATGGGCCGACTTGGCCGATTTTCGAACTCATCCGAGATTTTATCCCCAGCCACATTACATATAAGTTTCAGAAAGATTCGATCAAAACTGAAGGGGCTACGGTGATGACAAGGTCAAAAATTGACATTTTCAGCAATCAAAGGGTCGTAACTCTATGATAAATGGGCCGACTTGGCCGATTTTCGAACTCATCCGAGATTTTATCCCCAGCCACATTACATATAAGTTTCAGAAAGATTCGATCAAAACTGAAGGCGCTATGGTGATGACAAGCATTTTCCCATTGTAAGTCTATGTGACCTTCTGGTTGCCATTGCAACCAAAGTTTTCGTGCAATTTTGAAAAAAAGTTTATGTCCCCAATGCCCCACCAGAGGCATATTACAGATGAGAAATGATTGAGATCTGCCTGCAGGCTGCAGAGATATAGCTGCTCAAAAGTGAGGCCGGACGGACGACGGATGACGGAGGATCCACCTTCGGCCCGGGTGAGCTAAAAATTGACTTGTTTTTTTTTTTTTTTTTTTTTTCTTGTCTGACACTTAGGGATGACTCAAGCATCCCGAAATGTCCGCCATCACTAAATGTCCGACAACATGAAAATTTACTTAGAAAATAGTTTTTAATTTTATCATTTATAATGAGTTATTATTATACACAAGGACAAATAAGCGTTGTCCCTCTGTTAAAAAAGTTGACATTCGGAGGTAAGCATGTTAATAAGGGATCCCGTCCGTCATGAGCATGGCGAGTAATTTCAGAAATATTACCTATGTTTAATTATCAATAATGAATAAAAAAAAACAAAAAAAAACGTAAAACTCATTTTTTGTCTTAGAAGTCCAACCTCGGAAATAAGCATCTTATTAATGGCTCCAAATATGCCCGTCATCTAAGTTATACTTGCCATGCTGGCGGACATTGAGGGATGACGGGACATATTGGTATTCCTTGTTAAATTGCTTATTTCCGAGGGTAGATTTTTTAACATAGGTTTAAAGTTATTTTGCCTGTATAATTAATGACAGATTCTTTCTGTCATTCTTCGTCGTGCTGCATATTTACAATTTTAACGTCCGAACTTCCGGCTTCCACTACTTTTGAAAGTTGACTCCGCGCAAATAGTCCGTTGTTTGTTGACTTTTCATGCTCGCTGTCTCAAAACTAATTTCTCATGGCATTATTTCCGCATTTTGATTACATGTTTTGTTTCATTTGTAATCAAAATACAAAAATGATCTTTCTTAAATTACAAACAAAACGGGAAAAGTAAATTGAATATGCATAAGGAAAGTTCCCATTTTATACAGACGACCGCATAATGGGTCATTGGCGAATCTTGGAGGCGGCGTCTAACCACGGCCTTCACTGCGGGCTTCACTGTTGTCGAAAGTTAGCCCATTTTTTCCTAAATTAATTCGTATATTTCTAGCTGACGCCCCTTAATTTTGAACCGGGATTTTCGAAATGAAATCTTCGTCAGATAAGTGATAATATTACATTCAGTACAAAATGGGTTATGATTAATTATATTTGTATCAATACGCCATTAAAGTACCTTTGTATATTTTTAGAAATAAAAAAATAAACAACATGTATAGAGCTACAATCAGTGCACACCATTTAAGTATCTAGATAAACTTTGAAAAATAAAGAAAATAGACCGTATAATAAGCTGTATTTAACTTTTGATTATCGGCCAAGCCGCTTTGTCTGGTCCTGACCCGCACACAGCAGTTACAGGCCAGGTTAAGATTTTACCCCTTCAACCCACGAGTTTCTCCAGTTCACTCTTCAGTCACTGAATTTGTACGCGTCCATTCTACACATGTAAATTGGGTGTCTAGTCAATAGTCGTCAATAGCATGTCAAATCATGTAGAACCGAATGCGGTGTATCATTATGAGCCATCTCACCAGGTTCTACACTGTTTGCATCTGTAGGTATCTGTACTTGGCTATAAAGGGCTGAAAGGGTACAGACTCATAACACTTACATGACCTAATTAAATGCGAAGTACGTGACGCTAGAAACTTCACCGTACGGTAGCAAGCCAGCAATAATAAACTCCTAACAGTTATCACTGTCCAATTCTGTTGTATAGGTCTAAATAACTGAATATGTAGTAAGCACAATGTTGTGATAAATAATTAGTTACATGCCGCAAAACTTCAAACATCGCACAAAAAGTGTTTTCCTTTATTGCAGCGCACGACATAAGGCAGGTTCTTGACTAAGCCGCGAAACACATCTCAGTCAACAAGTGTAAGCTTTTGCAACAAAGTTGCGGCTATGTGTTGTCATAAAACTGGCAACTATCTCAGCAGGCACATGACGTAATTGTGACGTCACATCAACGTCGGTGCAACGTCATGACGTTGCATCGACGTTGATTTGACGTTGCCCTAGCGACGTGTGCCTGCTGAGAAGTCATTTGCATGTTGTTATATTTATAATGTCCAAGTAAAATGAAGATGAAAGTGTTTAACAGCCGATTCACCTCAGTTTTGTGAACCAAACTAAAAATCAGCACTCCAGCGCCATTGTCCTTATCATTTAATAAAGTAAATCTGAAGTCGGTTGATTTTCTAAGAGTGCCCTAAAATCACCGTGTCATTCTGTCATTCTGTCATTCTGTCAGTCTGTCTGTCCGTCCGTAACCCGTTTGTGAAAATTGGTGATAGTGACTTAACCGCTTGGAATATTTAAACAATTTTTGTCATACTGAATGATATCAATGAGATCTAACCAATTAACTTGCGAAATATTACATTCCATTTAGTATAGCCTCGCCGAGGCGAAAAATGTGAAAATTTTCGAACTGCTTCTCCTAGGAAACCGTTGGGCCGATTGAAGTCAAATTTCATATGAAGCCTCTATGGGATGGGGGAAACCAAAATTTGCTCATGGGGTCCAGGTCACATGACCAAAATGGCCGCCAAGCCATATATGGTCTGTCTGTCTGTCCGTAACCCGTGTGTGAAAATTGGTGATAGTGACTTAACCGCTTGGAATATTTAAACAATTTTTGGCATACTGATAGATATCAATGAGATCTAACCAATGAACTTGCGAAGTATTACATTCCATTTAGTGTAGCCTCGCCGAGGCGAAAAATGTGAAAATTTTCGAACTGCTTCTCCTCGGAAACCGTTGGGCCGATTGAAGTCATATTTCATATGGTGCCTCTATGGGATGGGGGAAACCAAAATTTGCTCATAGGGTCCAGGTCACATGACCAAATTGGCCGCCAAGCCATATATGGTAAAAACCCTTCAAAAATAGTCTTCTCCAGAACCACTGGGCAGATTTCCACGAAACTTGATAAATAGCATCTGGGACGTAGGCCCATCATAAATTGCTAAAATGGTGACCCTGGGTTTACCTTGACCTTCTTTGTGCCTAGGTCAAACTTTGACACATATGCTTTTGTATTGGAAAAGTGAGAATGCATTTTATCCTGCAAACCACTCAGAATACAGTACTTAAGTATAAGATATATTTTTGCTCCTTACGATAAGGCGCATTTATTTGGGGAGCCGTTTTAGGTCCAGGTCACATGACCAAAATGGCCGCCATACCCATATATGGTTACACTCATAAAGCTAAAAGCATACGGCGGGTCGTGCACTTCAGCTGAATGACTGGTTTTTCACAGAATCTGTCATTTCAGTGCCTTTTGGCGCTTTGATTATATTAGTAATTAGCGATTAGAAATGTTTCCTTAGCTAGAGAGCTAGTGATGCTGGTGGACATTTCGGGATCCATGTTTAAAATCTTTATTTCCGAAGGTTAACCTTTTAATGACAGATCCCATCTGTCTATTCTTGCTGTCCTACACGGTTTTTAAGTAATTCAGGCTTTCTTCCGGCTTTGACCGCCATAGAAATATGAGTCCGCACAAAATATAGTCCGGTTTGGCGCAGTAATACAAATTGTACACGCGTATTACTAATCCTATAAGCGTAATACAAACTTTTGAAGCAGACGACTTGAGATTTTATCTTGCGATTCAGCATTTCAAATAAATCAGCTGCATCATGCGACGGGTTTGGCGAAAACTTTATAGCCAGTTTAATGCGGCGTCTGCTTAGCAGTCTGCTCATGTTTTACACTGTTTTCTATCAGTGCTGTCAATATCTAATCCTTAAAGACCAGCCTGCTGTTGGACCAGGTCAGCTGCAGACAAGAATATTAATTGGTTTTCTTTCTGACTTTCGAGGTCAAGTTTAGGTCAGTTACAACGTCGGTGTATATTGACTTTGCGTGGAGAAATTGGAAAAAAGGCTGTCCCTTTCAACCCTGGAATATGGTACAGATACTTAGTGTAGGTCCTGTGATATAATTCTAGGTGCCATACTTAGCAGAATGGACGAGCCCAACTTCAGTGATGGAAGTGCAATCCAGTAACTCAAGGCAGTGAATAAATCATAGCACTGACAAACCTCATGCCGATTGTCTCTAAATGCAGGCTGGACTGACTCGTTTAAAATTAAGATGTTTGTAACTAATGCAAAAAGTGTAGAATAAGATCAGCACCGTATTCTGTGGCGTTTGACCTGAGTTTACCTTGTTTGCCAGATCCAATATTTGAGTCATGTGCAGATTTCACAGATAACACTTACATGTACCCAACACTGACAAACGACGCGCCTATGTTTGCGTTGATTGTTTTGCATTCGACCCGAAGTTGCTAATAAGAAAAGCGCTTCAGTGCTAACGTCTACGTGACTATCACTGACTTGTCAGAATAACCTTTTGTCTTGTAGAAAATAGCCGCAGTGTGATCAGGGTATTCCATAAGACTGAAGAGGATTATCCTGGAATCATAGGGTGAGCTTGGCAAACAGTGTAGACCAAGATCAGGCGCTGCAGAACGCGCCTTCTTATCAAAATCTTCACTATTTGTTTGAAATTTCAGAGTTAAATGAAACAGTTTAAATCTCACCCCAGGACTATTACTCCAACCTACATCCCACAATCTCGGTGCTTTGATTCTGAAACCAAACGATTGCATGATTACAACACGCTTAGGCACAATGCTCTTAAGCTAAAAAGGTTCAATCAATCTTGACGTCCGGCCACGTCTGATTTTGGGTGCCACGTGTGTCTGTGATTTATCGTCTATTGGAGCGACATCTTACTATATACAGAAGACGCTAGTGGACGTCGACATAGCGGAAGACCGACATCAGTACGTCAAGATCGTTTCAACTGTCACACGCATATGCGGAACAGATTTCCGCCGGCAGCTGCTACACTGTATCTGTAGATAAACAAGAGGTCTCAACTACCGACTAATAAGCACTGACGCTGTTCGTCGCCCTTATGCGATGTACGTTTGAGAGCTGGACGTCCCTGTCGTGACCAAAGTTCACGCGTCGACACAGTACGGAACACATACGCTAGTGCATGAAATACGTAAATTGGCGTCTAAGCGACTGACATATGCGCTTCAGTGACAAATCACACGTCATCATGAATCACGCCGATTGTCGTTTCCGTGTGTTTCGACGTATACGTGTAAGGTATGCCGAGGCGACGCGTGCGTAATAGAGCATGACATATCGGGTGAAATAAGCGTAATTGTGTGGCGAGCTATTGCATGTAGTGAGCGAACTCAACTTAGTGTCATTAAGAACATTCAAGATCATGGCTGGGACGTGAACTGAACAGGGAGACGTTACATCAATCAAGTGCTTCGACCTCACATGGTTCCATTTATTTGTTCACGCTCAAAATCTGGGATATCTTATCCAGCAGGATTACGAGCGGGCTCATAGTGCTGTTCTTACTATAAATGTCTTCAAGCCAATGGAATTCATGTACTGGACTAGCCAACCTTTCTCCTCCGATATCTTTCCCATAGAGTATCTTTTGGGAGAGGTATCCACAACCGACCAGACAAAAACTGTTACTTATGGACAGTAGCAGTGTTTAACTTTGAATTTTAATGTTTGGTTTTGGAAACGTAAAAAGTTTCTTTCAAAAATTTGAAACATCGAATGGCGTTTCATACTACCACCGGTCTATAGACATCTGCAAACATATCATATATTGGAATTTGCATGACTGCCTTTCTAAATCTTTTAAAAACGGATTTCTGTAAGTTTTCACAGTCTTATGATTTTCTCATAGAATCTGTCATTTCAGTGCCTTTGGCGCTTTGATTAACATAGCTTTAAAGTTGTTGTTTTTTGTTTGATTAGAAGTTTAACGTTATTATTAAATTAAAGCCCCCGCCCATCGGGACTTGAAGAAATATATGGGCTGCACAGACCTGAAACCGACCCGCACACGAGTACTGGTAAACCGCTTAGAGGATCTAAGCCTGCCCAGGCAATGCGGTGCGAGTCGGACCGTCCATGCTTATACACCCTATTGGTTTCATTGGGCGACAGAGCTTGAGATCTCATTTCATCTCAATGTCGGGTAAAAGTCCCACAAAATTGGAAACAACGTCTCAAAAATGACCTTTATAGTGTTGACGGGGACGTTAAACATCAAATCAAACAAACTAACAAATTTCACATGCATGTAATTCAAAACCCCTTCGGTCTACAAAAGGATAATCGGCGATATTTTGCTAAATTCTACTCTAATTAGATCACACATATGCACAGTCTCGCCAGAACCTTCTCTGTTCCCACAACAAACATGGACCCAGCTAAGTTATCAGTCAGATAAGAAGCTAGTCCATTTCGAAAAATCGCCTATACAAATACATTATAAGTTTTACCGCCGAAAAACGAACATTTTGAGACGAAAATGCTGATATTTTCCTTATTTCTGCTCCTCAAATAGAGTCTGGGTACTCGTTAGAACCGCCTCATCGAGGCGGTTCTAACGAGTACCCACAATCTATATGAGGAGCAGGAATAAGACAAACAAGGTTTAGCCCTGCAAACCCAAGTTTTACTATATAAAAGTGCGGTTCAATGGGATCAAAATTATATAGATGTGAGTCTTTCGACAAGTCTGCATAGCCTCCATGGTGTAGAAAGTAAGTTAACCGCCTCGGCACCCGCCCATCAGGGCTTAAAGAAATAGAAGGGCTGCATGATGCTTCCACGCAGAGCTGAAACTGACCGCACACGTGTACTGGTAAACCGCTTAGAGGATCTACGCCTGCCCAGGCCAAGCGGTGCGAGGCGGGCCGTCCATGCTTTTAAACCCTGTTGGTTTCATTGGGCGACAGGGCTTGAGAAGCCATTTCATCTCAATCTCGGGTAAAAGTCCCACAAAATTGGAAGCAACGTCTCCAAAATGACCTATGCAGTGTTGACGGGAACGTTAAACCTCAAATCAAACAAATAAGCTAACCGTCAAGTAAAAACCAGAGGTCGAAGGTTTAATTCCGGGCTTCTCATACTTCCGGGTAATTCTTTCAACCGAGGTCTCATCTAAATATCCCCAATTAGTTGTTGGTTGGACAGAAAATACAAACAAATTAACACGCGCGGTACGGATAGAAGACTACACTATGATATCATTTTTTTCTGCATTTTTCAAAACTTACATTTTCTAAGTCTTTTTTATATATATATTTAACATCTTATTTTACTTTATTTTAATAAGCTTGCAACTCAAAGAAATGTACAGTTATCTGTAAATCCCCGAGAGTTGTTTTTCTTTCAGCCATTCTATGATCATGAAACATATTATAGATATTGGTACTCAACTTTGGTTAATTGACATAAAACTCCATCGGTTCATCTTCAATAAGTTTATAAGTCTATTACTAGGTGTGAAGCAATTATGCAGTCATTTAGCATCGTGGTCAATCATTTACCTGTCAGCAGTTGCTGTGAGTCTAACTGTCTATGAACAGAATATGAAAAATTAAATAAATATATATATACATATCTAATGAATGAAAACACACTTAGAATAATATTTATGAATTGGTTGTGAACACACTTTGGTAAATTGGGCAAGTGGCTGCTATATCAGCCCAATCACCTAATAGTTTTAATGGGCGGCAGACTTTTTTCAGCTTTCCTGAAAAAAAAAATGAAGATTTTATGTGGGTGGCTGTCTTCGAAGTGATTCAGTTTCTTAAATAAGTGCCCAAATAGATTAGTGTTTGGCACACATGTTCTTTGAAGTTACAGCGTGATAAATGCATCACAGATTTCTATATCTTATTCCAGTTTGGTTGAAATGAAACTTTAGTTCACATCACAAAAACACGCCTATATAAGTCTGACCTCCTTAAAAGCCACTTTTATATAGTAAGACTGGGGTTTACAGGGGTATACCTTATCTTTTTTATTTCTGCATCAAATATAGAAGTGAGGTTTAGGGGGTCTTCATTTCATGGACCTGTTCACGTGATGAGCCGGAGTTGAACCAGCTCAGTGTAGCTTATAAGCTTCGTGGTGACAAAGAGGGTGGGCCGGGTTGGCATCTGAAGCTAGACTTATGAATCGGTGCTTCCCTTTGACAATACAGGGCTGACTTGTTTGTCACTATCTAGGCACCATTTGGACATAATGGGTCAGGCCCTAGTGCACAAGATTATCACACCCACCTTTACCCGGTATTAAGTTTACCCCAATACCTTTTGCAGACTTCTCATGTAACAAGATGTGTTTGTGAAACATGAACATGTCCCCGTGCCGAGGTCATTTTTTTTCTTTAAAGTTGGTCACAGGTCAAAGTAAAGGTCACAAGCCAAAATTTGTATGAGTGGAAAACCCATGCCACAAGGAACCGGCATGCCAAATATGAAGGCTCTATCTCAAACGTTGTGATAAAGTAAGTCACAGGTCAAGGTCACAGGTCAGAATTTTATATGAGTGGGAAGCTCTTGTAACAAGAAACATACATGCCAAAGATAAACTTTAAGGCTCTAACTGAAACGGTTCAAAATTTATGATAAAGTAGGTCACAGGTCAAGGTCAAAGTCACAGATCATTTTGTACGAGTGGGGAGCCCTTGTCACAAGAAACCAACATGCCAAATAAGAAGTCTCTATCTCCAACGGCTCAAAAAGGTATGATTAAGTAGATCACATGTCAAGGTCACAGATCAAACTTAATGTTTTGCTTGAATGGGAAGCCCTTGTCACAAGAAACCTTTTATGCCCAACTGTGAATGTTCTATCTCAAGTGGTTTGAAATTTATGATAAATTAGGTCACAGGTCAAGGTCACAGGTCACATTTTGTGTATGAGTGGGAAGACCTTATCACAAAGAACATACATGCCAAATATGAAGGCTCTATCTCAAATGGATCAAAAGTAATGATAAAGTAGGTTAGAGGTCCAGATCATAGGTCATTTTTGTATGAGTGGGACGCCCCTGTCGCAAGAAACCTACAGGCCAAATATGAAGGCTCTATCTCTAACGGTTCAAAAGCTATGCTAAAGTATGTCACGGGTCAAGGTCACAGGTCGAAATTTTTCGCATGAGGGGAAATCCCTTGTCACAAGAAACCTACATGCCAAATATGAAGGTCTACCTCAATCGGTTCAAAAGTTATGACCCTTATCTTTTCTTTAACGTAGGTCACAGGTCAAGCTCAAATCATTTGTATGAGCCGGAAGCCCTTGTCACAAGGTACCCACATGCCATATATAAAGGCTCATTATCAAACGGTTCAATGTTATGACCATTTTTTTTTCTTTAAAATAGGTCACACGTCAAAGTCGAGGTCACAGGTCAAGTGTCTGTATGAGTTGGAAACCCTTGTCACAAGGAAACTTAATGCCAAATATAAAGGCTATATCTCAAACGGTTCAAAGATATGAGCAATATTTTTTTCTTTAAAGTAGGTCACAGGTCGAGGGCGAGGTCACAGGTCAGTTGTTTGTATGAGCTAGAAGTCCTTGTCACAAGGAAACTTAATGCCAAATATGAAGGCTCTATTTCCAATGGTTCAAAAGTTATGACCAATGTTACAGTTGTCCAACAAAAAAAAAAACAACAACAACAAACAGCCCGAGCAAAAACTATATGCCCGCTATCATTACCGGGAACATTAACTGGTTACCATTATTTTCACAAAATACCCGATATGACCAAGATATATTGTCAAGATGATCATTTTGAGCGAGTTTGGTGGTGATTGGACCAAATTTGTCGCTGTAAGAGTGTTTATTAGGTTTGGTTATGATTTGACCTACTGACCTGCTCTTAAACCCAAAATGGCCCATTTTCGAACTTGAGCTAGATATTGTCAGCATGATCCTTCTGAGCAAGATTGATGATGATTGGACCAAACTGTGGCCTCGAGAGTGCTCACAAGGCGTTTCAATGATTGACCTACTTATTTACCCGACATGACCTATATTCGAACTTGACCCAGATATTGCCAAGATGATCATTCAAAGCAAGTTTGACGATGATTGGACCAAATCTGTGGCCTCTAGATTGTTCACAATGTTTTTCAATGACTTGACCTATTCACCCACTTTTTGACCCTACATGACCCATATTCGAACTTGACTGAGATATTGTCGTGATAATCGCTCTGACTAGGTTTGATTATGATTGGACTAAAACTGGCCTCTACAGTGCTCGCAAGTTTTTTTTTTTTTTTCATACTGAGCTACTTTTGACCTGACATGACCCATATTCGAAACTGACCGAGATATTGTTATGGTAATCATTCTGACTAAGTCTGATGATGATTGGTCCCAAAACTGTGGCCTCTAGAGTGTTCACAATAAAAGTTTACGCACGCACGACGACACCGGACATCTCACGGTCACAAAAGCTCACCATGACCTTCGGTCAGGTGAGCTAAACTAAATCAAAAATGTAAAAACTCATTGTTTTACTTTCCATTTTATTACATCAATACAACTTTATTTTACAATGTATAAAATAGCTTATAGTATACTTCAGTTTCTTAAGCTTTAATTTGATGCATTACATAATAAGACTGCGCCATTTAAAGGTTGGGTAAGAATCATTTAAAAACAAGAGTTGTCAGCAGACAACATAGCTCACCTATAGGGGCCTAAGTTGGATAAGGACAAGTTATCAAAAATGATTTTTTTTTTCAAAAGAGCAACCAAAAACTTCAACATAAAATTTCTTAGTCCGTGACCCTTGACCTCAAGATCACCTAGTGTGTGTGTGTGTGTGTTGGAGGGGGGGGGGGGAGGGGGCGGACTGGTAGTTAGCGAGACTAGACAATATGTAACATTAGTCCAAGAAGTAACTAAATCCATCAGGTGGCTTTAGAGATATAGAGCAATAGAAAACTTTAACCAAAAACTTCAAAATAAAATTTCTAAGTCCGTGACCTTGATCTCCAGATCACTGAGGGGGATGGGGCTGGTACTGTGCGAAACTTTAAACCAATATGAAACATCAGTCCAAGAAGTAACTACAATGAAAATCCATCAAGTGGTTTTAGAAATATACTACTCAAACTTTGATAGGGATCCCTTTTTATATACCAAATTATGCAATGAAAATTTAAAATTTGATGACAGAATTTGTACTCTGTGTATTGATAAATATCTGAAGCAGAAACTCATGTGCAATTCAGGACTCACGAAAGTGCACACTTCTCACACTTCGCAAATGAAGTCGTGGACCCCAAAATCTTGCGTAACACTGCATTCCAACAGAAAAATCAAACTTGTCAGTGTTCCTTTACTAAGGGTAAAACGGACTTCAATTGATTTTCGAAACTCTAAATTGCCTTGAGGACAGTTAAGAAACCGTCAGAGCCCCGAAGAAAGAAACCGTGGCGTCTGAATGTTGGAATCTGATGTCTCTCAACGTCGTGTTTCTGGAATTTTGAATGTGTCTCAGAGCGTGGTTTCCCGAATGTGGAGTCGGCATCTTACCCACGGAAATCCTTCACACAGACACGGCGGGGGTCAAGAAAGGGCTACAACTCAACATCGGGATCGTTTTTGTTTTTGCTACGCGCTTGAATAACGAGTTTAGGAACGGAACTGGAGTACGAATTTCTACACAAATTGTCAGAAACAGGCTCCACGAGTTCGGACTTAATGCCAGGAGGCCTGCTGTACGAATTCCGTTGTCGAGACAGCAATTTCAAGACCGGTTGGACTTTGCCAGAACTCACGTCAGGTGGACGATTCGTGACTGAACGCCAGTACTGTTTACTGATGAGTCCAGATTCTGTCTAAAATTCACTGATAAACGTCATTTAGTGTGGCGAATGTCTAAAGAGCGATTCGATGACTTGAATGTGGCAGAGCATGATCGCTATGGAAAGGGATCAGTCATGGTTTGGGCTGGGATAAGCATGAACGGAAAAAACTGACTTGTACGTCGTTGAAAACGGAACGTTAACGGCAGTGAGGTACTGTAATGAGATTCTTGATCGGTTTATGAGACCATATGCCGGTGCTATCGGCCGGACTTTATTCTGATGGACGATAATGCCCGCCCCCACCGTGTCCACTACACTGGTGCCTATCTGGAATGTGAGACAATAGTTTGTATAGACTGGCCTGCTCGATCACCGCACTTAAATCCGATTGAGCATGTGTGGGACATGCTACAGCGTGCTGTTTCAGCCCGACCTGTGTCACCGAGGACTTTACAGGAGCTCAAAGATGCATTTGTTGCTGAATAGAGGCTGATTCGACAAAACCGGATTCAGACTCTGGTTACGAGCATGCGCAGGCGATGTCGTGCTGTATTTGATACCCGTGGACGCCATACATGTGATTAGGCACGTTTGTCTAAACAAATTTGGAAATTTGTGAAAAATCAAGTGTCCAAATCCCTTCGTGTAACGGCAAATTTTGTGGGTGCCAAGACGGTTATTGTTGTCACGCTGGAATGCAGTGCCAGTTGACAAACTTAATCACTAGTCTTTGTGAAGGATATGTTTTCTATCATTATGTATCAAATCTGGATTCAGCTGATTAAGTTATCCAAAAATTATTTTGCATTAAAAAGGTGATCCCTATCAAACTTTGAGTAGTATATATACCAATAGAAAACTTTAACCAAAAGCATAAAATTCAGCATAAAATCTCTATGTCCGTGACCTATAGGTCACTGAGGGGGTCGGTCTGGTACTGTGTGAAACTTTAGACCAATATGTAATATCAGTCCAAGAAGAATTTAAATCCATCAAGTGGTTTTAGAGATTTTGTTTGTTTGTTTGATTTGAGGTTTTACGTCCCCGTCAACACTGTATAGGTCATTTTGGAGACGTTACTTCCAATTTTGTGTGACTTTTACCCGACATTGAGATGAAATGACATCTCAAACCCTGTCGCCCGATGGTACCAATAGGGTCTAAAAGCATGGACGTCCGACTTGCACCGCTTTACCTTGTCAGGCTTAGATCCTCTAAGAGGTTTATCAGTTCTCATGCGCGGTCGGTTTCAGCTCTGCGTGGAAGCATAATGCAGCCCATCTATTTCTTCAAGCCCCGATAGGCGGGGGCCCGTGGTTTTAGAGATATGGAGCAATTGAAAACTTTAACCGAAACTTTGAGTGACGTACATGTATACGTATACGCCGACGTCGTTGTGGCTGCAATAGCGCTTCTGTACTTTCGTACAGGGGCCAGTTGTTCAAAACTAACGACGTCGTTAGTTAACGTATCGTTAAAACTTTGATCATTAAATATGGCAAATATGCTGTTTCAACAAAAATACCAAAATTTACGATATTGTATTTGCTAGAAGAGTTAACAATATGACCACTAACGAGCCCGTTAAGCTAACGATGCTTTGAACAACTGGCTCCAGGTAGCTAATGACCACTGTCCCAAGGTGCAGTCTATCCTTAAGGATTGGGCGACAGGGCTTGAGATGTTATTTCATCTCAATATCGGGTAAAAGTACCACAAAATTGGAAGCAGCATCTCCAAAATGACCTTTACAGTGTTGACGGGGACGTTAAACCTCAAATCAAACAAACAAACTATCCTTACGGCGTGCATTGTTGAACTGGTCAGAATATTCACCATATTTGCATTATTTGCTGGCTCCTAGCTTGCACATTGTCAGTAATGGAAAAACAGGTAACCAGACCCCCCTGACCTTGAAAGGTCAGGGGGGTCTGGTTACCTGTTTTTCCAACACTGATAACCTTCAGACTAGGAACCAGCAGATTAATGCAAATAAGGTGAATTCCCCACTTTTGAATGCAACAGACAAAGTCCCATATCTATTTACATGCCATAGAAGGGATGGCTAACCTAGTTTCACCGAGACAAAACCGTCGAACTTTCTCTGCCTCCTTGTTGATTTCGGCGCCTCTGCGACCCACTATAATATTTTCTGATACATCAGGAGTGTATTTGGAAGCCTCCGGTGTCCTACCGTACACTTCCGCTACCTCGCGCAGCATGTTTGGCTCATTTCCGCAACAAAGTCCTACATACTGCACCCCGACTTCTTTAGCTTCTTCTGAAAACGTTTTTATGTCACTTCGGCTGCACATCACACAGTTCATGTCAATGGGATATAAGAAATCTCCTGAAATGGAAAATAAAGCATAAAGTTGAACCTAAATTCAGTAGCAGACGAAATCGTTTTTTTAGCTCGCCTGGTCGAAGTCCAGACTACCCTCGGCGTTGGCGTGGATTCGGCGTCGGCATCCACATTTACGTAAAATTTTTCAAGAGCTCGTAATTTCCGAAGTGCATGGTGGATTTGATTTATATCTGGTGTGATGATACAAAAAGGTCCAAAGTTTATTCAGCACTCCCCCTGCCCATAACCATGAACTCAATGTCAAGGTAACAGACTAAGATTTTTTTATTTAAAGGGAACGGGAATACCTGGCGGACTTTTTCGCCATTTTCAAAGGGAGACGACTTTAGGAACTTCCTATTTATTCGCTTTCCTATAAGCCCTGTCCCACTGAAAAAGGGGTCTACTCTTATAGTAAAGATTTGCCCATCTGGAGCTAATTCTTCCCTTTAAGAGTTGACCCCTATTAATATGGGAGACAAAAATACCTTTGCAGGAGTTACCTCCCCTGAAGGTGTTCCCATTCCTCTTATAAGCTAATATTTTCAAAACCATATGATGGATTTTTTTTTTCATTTTTGGTATAATCAGAGATAACGCAAAGTATTATTCAGCAATATACCGACGCCTATGCCCATGATCTCAAGGTCAAGGTCAAGGACTTAGAAATTTTATGTTAAGTTTTTTTTAAGAGCTCATATTTTCTAAACCATATAAAACAATTCTTCCGTCTTTGAAACATAATCGAAAGTATGCCATATAATTTTTTCTTATTATTATTTTACGGTCCTTTCGGGGTCATTTCACCAATTTTCTGCCGATCGTAAATCGGAGTATCCGGAGAAAAGCCATCTGATGACGTATCGGCGCAGAACATGGCGTCTCTTACACGACCCGAGCGAGGCGGAAAACCACAGCGGTGAGCGAACTAAAGATTAAGAGACAGTGGTATGTGAACATTTTATTTTTCACCCTGGCTCACCTGTTTCTGGGTCAGTCAAAGAGAAAAACGTCCGACTGTCATCTTTTGTCCTGAAGGGACCTGGTATGGCAGCGATTGGCCCCTACAAAATAAAAAAACAGTGAGAAATTAATTTTAACCCTTAAGACGCCGAGAAAAACTACATCTGAAAATGGCGTCTGCTCTTGTCGTCTCAGGCTGGGTTTATTTATTTCTTATTTTATTTTTTTTTACGGAAACTTGTTAAAAATATTTTGCATACAGGCAAAAGGTGTGAGCCCAGATCAGACTGCTCCAGTCTGATCTGGGTCCACACTGTTTGCAAAAAAAAAAAACCTTTAAGGTAACCGACAGACGGCAATGCAAACGACTATAGTAGTGATTGGCATTTTATGGGTTAAAGTGCAGCAGCAATTTTTAAACCAGCTGGCAATCTTATTTTCAAACTGCTTTTTTAAGCGAAAATTAGGCTTGGCATTTCATTGTCTGCTGGTTTCATGTGAATAGACGCCATCACATGTACATCGATATCAATCCTTATTTTCTCTGAATGGTTACGCTACTCTCCTTGTAAACCAGGGGTCGCAGGATCGATCCCAGCCTTCAACAGACTTTCGGGTGAGCCTTTAAACCGAGGTCCCGTCCCCGTATGACCTTAGCTGTTGGTGGGACGTAAAACTCAAACACTCACTCATTTTCTCTGAAAAATAAGCTAAAAAAATATATTTAAAAATGACATAAGCAGATGTCAGTTTTTGGTTTAGGGAATGTGCACATGAAAAAGGGTTATACACAAATGCTTTTAAAAGATCTTTTTGACATGAAAATACAGTGAAATTTCGCTATTAAGACCATCTAAAATTAAGACCAATTCTGTTTTAAAACGCTTATTTAGTAGGTTGCAGTTATTTTTTCTTTGCTTTTTTCTCCATACAGTGTCCTCTGGTCAGAGACCACCTTTTGAACTGTTCAAAAGTGGTCTTAAAAACCACTTTTGAAAGTCCCAAAGGTGGTCTTAATAGAGGAATTTTACTGTACCTAGTTTTTTCTTGTTTCTTCTCCTAAGATATGTTGTATATGTTCAACGAGTTGGTTTTAACCAGTACCACTGCCAATATTTTGGACAAGAAATATTAAAATAATAATGTATACTTTTTTTTTTATTTTTTTCTTTATATAAAGTAGGGTTAATCAGGGCCCAGTTGCGCAAAGATGGCTTAATGAGCTTGTTAGTGGTGAAATAGTTAACTGTTCAGGCAAGTACAATATCTAAAACACTGGTATTTTTGCTGGAAAAAATGTGAGTAGCTTTTGCAAATACTCACATTTTTTCCAGCAAAAATAATAACATATTTCCCATATCCAGTCATCGAAGTTTTATGATATGTTTACCAACGACACAACTAGACCAAGGTACTCAATGCCAGATTTAATGGCTTCATTTTCTGTTATCGTTTCGATCCACTCAATCCAACCAACTCCCATCCTGCAAGCCCAGCTGTGATGGGCTTAGGGAAAAAGGGTAACAAAAGTAAAACAAAACAAAGCACTGAAAGCACTGTTGGGTTGATTGTTTTTTTTTTGTTTTTTGTTTTTTTTTGTTGTTGTTGTTTTTTTTTTTTTTTTTTTTTTTTGTGTGTGTGTGTGTTTTTTTTTTTTTTTTTTTTGGTTTTACGACCCTTTCAAGATTATTCCACTCATATCGAGCCGATCGTTAATCAAAGGTGGGCGAAAACCGGAGTACCCGGAGAAAAACCACTTGACATTCCGTTGCAGAACTTGGCGTCTCACATGTGACCCGAGCGGGGCTCGAACCACAGCGGTGTGAGACCTGATGATCTAGAGTCAGCGCTCTTAACCACTAGGCCACGGAGGCCCGTTGGGTTGATTGTCTCTGAATGTATGTAGGGAAAAGCCCTTGAACGGGGGGGGGGGGCTGTTAAATTCCTTATTGCAAGCAAATGGTGTAGACCCTGATCAGACACTTCATGCGTCAGATTTGGGTCTGTAATGTTTGCTAGTTTCCAGACCATGTCATACTGAGAACCCTTCACTCATAACGCAGCTACATTGATTTTGATAGTCACGTGGACAACAGCAGGCGGGACCGTCTGATGCATTAAAGAATAGACAGTGTAGAAATAGAATCTTAATCATGCCCAGCAGGCACACGTCGCTAGGTCAACGTCAAATCAACGTCGGTACAACGTCATGACGTTGCACCCACGTAGATGTGACATTGCATAAAAGTCATGACGCTGTACCGACGTTGATGTGACGTCAAATTCACAATTACGTCGTGTGCCTATTGGGATAGTAGATAGAACATTTTTGCAAGCAATAATAAAATATTACTGCAAAAATTCTAGCAAAGACAGCAGAACCACATACTTCACAAACTTTCTTAATTTCTCGTATCAGAGGCATCATGGTTCTCGGCCCTCGACTGCAGTTTAGTCCAACAACATCGGCCCCGGCCTCCTCTAGCCTCCGACAGGCTTCCGGTATTGGAACATCATCCAGCGTTATGTCAGGAATGTAGGCTGTTATTGTGACCACTGCTGGCAGACCTGAAAATATGGGGCTCTTAAGCGGAATGCGTACATCTCCCTGCTCGATTTTGGTTTGGTAAGGATTTTAACAGTTTAGTGGCCCATTCAACACTATTTAGATCATATCGAGCAATCATTTATAAACTTCAACAAGTAAGGGTACCTTTCCAAAAGGTTAATTTCGAAAACAAATACAGAAGAACTTCGATGGCTCGAACACCGATGGCTCGTTTACCATGGCTAAGTCGAACCCATTCTTGAGTCCCTAGGGAAAACCTGTACATAAGAAATAGTGGTGGATAGCTGAGGAGACTTTCGTCTTTTAACTTGCAAATGTATGTTGTGTGTACTCATTAGATGAGGCGATTCTAATGAGTACATACAGCACATATTTTCTTTATAGAGCACCGAAAAGGATGTCCCAAAGAATGTCGTTATGCCTCCTGGCAGTAATCCTCAGAGGCGCGAACTACCCCTGTCTCGAACAGATTTCGAGATCCCAAATTACTGATAATCTTCTTACGCAACACTCTGGTCTCATAGCGATAAGAGTAGCGCGGCTATTTTCTATAAATAACTGTTACCTGAATTTCCGACAAATCAGTGATAGTCACGTGGACTTAAGCATTGAAAAGCTACTATGCTTTATAAAGTTTGGTCAACTGATAAACAATCGATTGATAAGCAATCAACCCAAAAACAGTCGGACAAGAATGCTAGCCCATTTAGTGCCAGAAACCCCGAAACGGGTACCCTGCCAAACAGTGCAGGCCCAGATCAGACGCCGCAGAACGCGGCGTCTGATCAGGGCCTACACTGTTTGCTAAAAGTTAAGCCATTTACCAAACAAATTTTGAAGAAAACACAACCTGACACTCCTAAATATTGAAATGGACTCCTGCTATATATAAGTTGGGAGATTCCATTTGGTACAAAAAGGGCTATTAGCAAAAGCGGAGGTAACCTGAAAGGAAAATATACAAGGTTCTTACCGTTCCCATACTTCTTGATAGCGTCAAGTGCCAACATGGCCTCGCCGAAACAATTAAACGTCTCTGCTATAATATAATCCGCACCCCCTTCTACAGCCCACTGAACTTGCTCCTGTTTAGAAATGCATGGGAGAAAGTTACATCCCTGGCTGCGGACAACTTCGGGTCAAGGTCAGCTCGTGTCGTATCGATGCTTGTCCGACGCTGGCGAAGGATTTCGGGACAACGTCGGAACGTCGTATCGATGTCTGACGTTGGCCTGTCCTAGTCAGCGAAGAATTTCGGGCAATTGTCGGGCATTATTGATATGACATGCTAACGTATTGATGTCGGCCAAACCTTTGCCCGCCATTCTGTGCAAGATATGACGGTCCTATCAAGGGATACGATTGACCTGAAATTTTTGGCTCCCTTCTAACTGGTTCTCTCAAAATGTTCCTCTGTCTTTCGTTCCGCTCATTTTGCTATATAACATATTACTGTCTATAAAACACGAAGTTCTGTGACTAACAACTCTGGGCCCACTTGTACAAAGCATTGTTAGTTTAACAAGCTTGAAAGTGGTCAGATTGTGAACTATTCTAGCAAGTACAATATCTAAAATGTTGTTGTTTTTGCTGAAAATATGTGAGCAGTTTTTTTTTTATTTGCAAAAGCTGCTCACATTTTATTTTAGCAAAAATATTAACATATTTGCCATATCAAAATTTTAACAGTACGTTAGCTAACAACGTCGTTAGTTTTGAACAACTATATACGGCATTTTGCACTAATATTTTTGCTGAAAAAATACCAGAGTACGAGACATTGTGTTTGTTAGAACAGTTAACATTTTGACCACTAACGAGCTCGTTAAGCTAACAATGCTTTGAACAACTGGACCCTGATCTTCTAAATAAGCGCCCCCCGCCAATCGGGGCTTGATTAAATAGATGGGCTGCATGGTGCTTCCACGCAGAGCTGAAACCGACCCGCACACGAGTACTGGTAAACCGCTTAGAGGATCTAAGCCTGCCCAGGCAAAGCGAATCGGACCGTCCATGCTTCGAAAAAAAATATTGGTTTCATTTGGCGACAGGGCTTGAGAGGTCATTTCATCTCAGTGTCGGGTAAAAGTTCCACAAAATTGGAAGCAGCATCTCCAAAATGTCATTTGCAGTGTTGACGGGGATGTCAAACATCAAATTAAACAAACAAATCTTCTAAATAAGACAACGGCATTATGATAGCACACCCGTGTATTAAATAGAGGATCTTACATGGGTGTTCATGTGTTATTGGATTTACTAATCGAGTCGAGGAAAAGGGATAAAATGAGAGGTTTCACCGAGCATTTTTCCCTATTCCTTAACGAGTTTATTGATTTTATTAATACATGAGCAAGCAAGCAAGATGTATTTATCATATGACATTTAAAACACATTTTATTCACGACTTGTTTAACAAAACTGTCAGTAAAAGCGATGCCGTACACCGTGTACTGTTACGGAGCGTGTCTAACTAATTTGTATATCTAATCCACTTGTGTATAACCGAATAAATGCATGTCATTATGACGTTCTCAGACGAGACGTCATATGATAAATGACGTCTTGCAGATCTGAAGAAATAGCATTTTTTCAGAAGAAAGTATTTGGTATTTTTTCTTATTTCTTTCCCAAACATAGGTTGTGGGAACTCTATTGAGTACCCACAATCTATACTTCTGAGCAAAAATACGGAAAATAATTTATACCCTTGTAAACTCCGTTTCTCCGTATATAAGCGTATTAATTACTCTGGTCTCTTTGATAAAAGAAGGTCTGCTTTATAGGGAAAGTCTTTGCTCTTGAATAGCAAAATCGTGACTCTAAAGACACGAATTTGCTTTCAGGAGCAAAGGCGTCGTTCTTTCTTGACAAGGTGGATAAACGTGTTTTGATAGGTTTGTCTCCTCTTAAGGGACAACACAAGCCTGACATCCGCATAAAACGGTAGTTCTCCTAAAATTTCGAACACCCTAAAATTCGGACACCAAAAACTATTGTCAAAAATAATTTCCAAAATACCTCTAAAATCTCCAATAGTGGCATTTTTATGATAGCAATTTCTAAAATTTCAAACACTGAATTTTCTAAAGGAACTACCACTTCTGCATATAAAACCATTAAAAAATGATTAAATCCTGTTAACATCTCATTAATAATTAAATTCCTGTTAAAGTCATCCATTATTTTTCGTTTACAAAAATTAGTGGAGTCCATCTAAAGCCATTAACGTACATATAAATGACCATTATTTTATTGGAAATGGACATTAAAAAGCAAGTCCAAGCACTTAATTGCAGTTATTTATATTGCCCTGTAAAATTTAATGACCATTAAAAACATAATGGCTCATTATTTTTCGTTTTGTGGTGTTTTAATGCCCATGTTTTCATTAAAGAAAAATGATGGCTATTCAACCTTTGTGTCGATCACTGGTCATCAACTATATTTTCTTGGTCATTAAAAGACAATGAATTAGATTTTCCATTTTAATGGTCATTAAATATATCAGCAACACATTATTCACATTAAAACGGTTATTTCTAAGGTGTTGACATTTTCATGGCCATTAATTTTTGACCAGGTTGTTTTGCAAGCGAAGAATATGACCACAATGATAGGTAGGACTTTTAAAATTTCGAACAGTGAAACTATTCGCCAGCTCGAATTTCTGCAAAATTCAAACAGCTGAAATAATAATTATTTAATTTTGTTTGAAATTTTAAGGGAATTACCGTAGGATTGAAAGAGTCAGCAGAAGATGGCGGGCGGACATCGATATCATTTCGTATCAATGTCGACCAGCATAAAGTTGTTCAGGCGGGGCTTGAAGAAAGAGATGTTTCCACGCAGAGCTAAAACCGGCCGCACACGAGTACTGGTAAACCGCTTAGAGGAACTTAGCCTGCACAGGCAGGACCGTCCATGCTTATAAACCATCTTGGTTTCATTGGGCGACAGGGCTTGAGAAGTCATTTCATCTCAATGTCGGGTAAAAGTCCTACAAAATTGGCAGCAAAGTCTCCAAAATGACCTATACAGTGTTGACGAGGACTTTAAACCTCAAATCAAACAAACAAAAGGGTGGGCCAGGACTCGAATAAACCTTTTCGTAACCTACACGGTAGTTCCATGAGCAGTGTAGATGCACTGGATCATATAGGGCTAACGTAGGCGATAAGTAAAATATTACTACGCACATCAAGGAAAATCTACATCGTTTTCAGAGTGGGGGCTACTCTTAGAGGTAAGACTTTGCTCCATATCCGCTCCAAAGAGGAGAAAACTCTTTCCTCTAAGAGCAACATATAAGATATGTAAAGGAATACTTTGTTTTATACTTATTATTATTATTATTATTATTATTATTATTTGGGTGATTTCTCTTCCATATTACAAATAATTTCATTATACCTTTTTATCATATGACGTCGCGTCTGAGAGTGTAATAACGCCATGTTTTATTTTCGATAATCCACTAGTGGATAGAATATGCAAATTAGCTAAATACGTCCCGTAACGTTACATGTACAACGTCCTTAACGACGTTGCCTTTACTTATGGCGGAATATTGACATTTTTGTAAACAATCGTGAATAAAATGCATTTGAAATGTCATATGATAAATAGAATCTTGCATTCGTGCTCATGTATTATTGAATTTATTAAACTCGTTGAGCAAAAGGGATAAAATGCTCGGCAAAGCCTCGCATTTTATCCCTTTTCCTCAAAGTAGAAGTAAAACAAAGATCAGGAATTGATACAATTAACTTACTCCATCCATAAAAGACACCAAAGGGAAAGAAATACAAACATTAAGCGACCAGACCATAATGGAAACCTAAACAAAGGAAGGCCATACGGACAGTTACTTTCCCACAAAATGGCCATATGGCCATCCAAAATTAAAAGACACAAGTGATACACACAGTAAGTAACAAACAACAACATAAATAAATCGCCACAGAAGAGCCGCCTTGGAACGGTCAGTGGAAGATTTCCACTGGGGGGCTTAAATCGATTTTACGTGGCCACAATCCTCGCCCTTACTTCCGTCGCGATTTAGACAAATAATTTGTTCAGTCCGCATGAAGGCCTCCTAACTCATCAGTGCAACATCTCCGTGAACACAGAAATCAAAGAACCACAGAGGTGAGACAACGGTGAGGACTCGACAGCAAGAAACCACTGAAATTCTGGAGCAAAAGAAAACCAACAGTTAGACTCCGATGAGCCCGACCAGAGACAGAGCATCAGGCACCAACCAACATTATCTCTTTAATTTTCAATAAGCCTTTACGTTGGAGCCGTCATAGAATCTGAGGCCTGACCCACCGGCGTGCAATTAAAGAGGGAAGCAAAGTTGCCAACCGTGATTGGGTTAACTACCATGCCTGCAGTCTGTCGTATAATATCCATGTTGTACCCAATCTTTTTATATCGAAGAATGATTTTACGAAATTGGGTGCTGAAGTCATTGCGGTTATATATTTTTCTGAATTTATATACTAAGTCACCATAAAATTCGGGTTCCGATAGACCTTGTTGCAGAAGAGATTTAAGTCCAATATTGAATTTTGAAATTAAATCAGAATGGCGTCTATAAAATTTTGAAAAGGCTTTGCGTAGTTTATGGTACCGATAACCCTGATTAAGGAGTTTAGCCGTTAATAATTTATTACGAGTGTTGAAGTCAGTTACATGACTACACACTCTAGCAAATCGAATTAATTGCGAAATATAAACGCCATAGGATGGCGCACGAGGAACATCGCCATCCAAAAAAAGGAAAATTTACAATCTCAAAATCAAAGTCATCGCGTTTATCATAAATTTTGCACGAAACAAATCCATCTACAATAGATAGATGTAAATCCAAGTCGTTTAATAAATTCAATAATACATGAACACTCATGTAAGATCCTCTTTGTAGTGAGTAGACATCTTAAAGTCAACAATCTCCAGTTATCAAGGAAAATAATCAAGTATGACAACTTACAATGAACATGTTTTGGGCTGTTTTGTGCGAGTCTTCATCACTAGGACTGTAGATGGCGCTGTTACATAAATTTCCCGCCATTAAAATCCCAGTCTCGTCTGCAACGTCACGTGCTAGTCTAAGCGCCTGTCTGTTGAGGCGTTCGAGGTCATCCTCTCGACCAATCGACTTCAGCTTGTCTCTGTGCCCATAATACTGCAACAATGTAATCGATTTGACCAGATGTAGTTTTGAATCATTTTTGGGACGACAGTTTTTTCAACTAACTACAAACCTAATTCAGTGCCACAGTCCACGTGGCTATCACACCCAGGTAACGTTATTTATAGAAAACAGCCACGCTGTTGACGGTGTGAAGTCAGGCTTGACTGAAATAATGTGTTGAGTTTGGCAAACAGTGTAGCCCGAGATCAGACGCAGCAGAACGCTGTTTGCTTGCAATACAGGAATTTATGGGTCAGATGCTGCAGAACGCGCTGTCTAATAAAGGTTTGCACTTTTTGATTACAAGATCTCTTTTCCAGCCTACACTCAGAGACAACTGACCCACCTGCAAGTGCTTTGATTGTATCTGGGACTTCCTATTTGGTGTACTGTTAATTAAGGGGAATGGATACACCTGGCAGAGTTTCCGCCATTTTTAAAGGGATACAACTTTCGGGACTTCCGATTCGTTTTTCTATAAGACCTGTCCCACTGAAGAAGGGGTCTATTCTTAAAGGAAAGAATTTGCTCCTCAGCAGAGGGAATTCTTTCCTTTAAGTGTTGACCCCTATTGACATGGGAGTCAAATATACTTTTGAAGGAGTTCCCCCCCCCCCACACACACACACACCTTTGAGGTGAGGTGTTCACATTCCCCTTAAGCTTCTCTGTAAAGACGCCTATGTTGACTTGACTTTGGGACAGTTATTTGTCCTGGGAACCAGTATGACGCTCTTTAAACTACGTCAAACGAAAAGATCGTTCACCAGACACATAAGCAATTCTATATTCTAACACAGCGTGCCTATGAAAGCAATGGAAAGGTCTATGCTTTATTGTGGAACAAATCAATGACCGGCCCAGCCCATCGGGACTTGAAGACTAGATTGGATTGAGCTGAAACCAACCGCACGCGTACTGGTAAACCGCTTAGGAGGTCTTAGCCTGCCCAGGTAAAGTGGTGCGAGTTGGACCGCCCATGCATAAAAAACCTATTGGTTTCATTTGGCGGCAGGACTTGACATGTCATTTCATCTCAACGTCTGGTAAAAGTCCCACGAAAGTGGAAGCAATTTCTCCAGAATGACCTGAATAGTGTTGATTGGGACGTTAAACATCAAATGAAAAAAAAAATATCATTGAACGGAAGAGCGTGACGCTAAAAAGCTATGGGGCGCCGTTTTACAATTTAATCAATATTTATAGATATCCCTAATTCGATTTACGGATATCCATAATTCGAATTACGGATATCCATAAATCAGCCAAATAATGGATATCCATAATTCGAATAAAAGATATCCATAAATCGAATTATGGTTATCCATATTTCTATTTATGGATACCATTAATTTAGATTGATTTCTGGATATCCATAATTCGAATAGGGCCTCCGTGGCCTAATGGATAAGAGCGCTGACTCTTAGTCATTAGGTCTCTCACCGCCGTGGGTTCGAGCCTCGCTCGGGTCACGTGTGAGACGCCAAGTTCTGCAACGGAAGGTCAGGTGGTTTTTCTCCGGGTACTCCGGTGTTCGCCCACCTATGATTAACGATCGGCTCGATATGAGTGAAATAAACTTGAAAGGGCCGTAAAACCCAAATCAAAAAAAAAAAAAAATCCATAATTCGAATTATGGACATCACTAATTCTAATCATGGATATCTATAAATCAAAATATGGATAGCCATTATTCCGCTGATTTATGGATATCCATAATTCGAATTATGGATACCAATAAATCGAATTATGGATATCTATGAATTTGGCTGAATTATGGATATCCTTAAATCACCACAAAAGCCTTTGGTTCCAGTCATTATTTATTGCATTTATTTGCCAAGACGAATTATGGATATCCATAAATCGAATTATGGATATCCATAAATGGGCCAAAATATGGATATCCATAATTCGAATTAATGATATCCTTAATTCGAATTATAGATATCCATAAATCGAATTATGGATATCTTTTATTCGAATTATGGTTATCCAGTAATAATTATTGATATACATAAATAATTATGGATATCCATAATTCGAATTATGGATATCCATAAATAATTCTGGATATCTATAAATAGGGAATAAATAGTAAAAGGGCGTCCCATTAAAAGCCACCGTTTTATTTAGACAGTGGAAAGTTATTTTTTTCGCATCAAAACATTACAAAAGGACAAAAATTTGTGTGACACGGTCAATGAATAGAAATTGAATCTAACAAACAAACAAAATATTTTCAATTTTCAGTGTGAATGATCTGCTCTAGCGTATGATTTGTTGAATAATAAATCACTTTTCGACAGGCAGTAGTAAGCAGACAAATCACTCGCGCTACGCGCTTTTGATTTGAACTGCTTTGCAACCTATGACCTCATCACGAAAACACGCCTGTATAATTTTGACCCCTTGAACCCCACTTTTGTATAGTAAAACTTGTGTTTACAGGGGTAAACCTTATTTTTCTTCTTTCTGCTCTAAAATATAGATTGTTGGTACTCGGAATGAGGCGGTTCTAACTTGTACCCACAATCTATATTCTGAGCAGAAATAAGAAAAGTATCACAATCTTTAATGTTAAAATTTCCGTTTCTTCGGCGGTAAAGTTTACAATGTATTTGTATAGGCGTTTTGTTATGTCCAAACTGTGATTCATTACCTACCAAATTACTGCTAGAGTTGACCTGTTTCTTGAAAGAACTCACGGTAAATGCCTCAACAACGTCACTGCCGGCGTGAACAAATTCCCTGTGCATTGACGTAACCATTTCAGGGTGTTCCAGAACTACTTCTGGTGTCTGAGGTCCCAGCTTCAGGTAACCACGACGCTCAAACTCCTACATGTATCCCTCCGCGATAATAATGATTTCGCCATCTCGCAGTCTCTCCACCAAGCCTATCACAAAGAAATGCATCCTTCATTGTATTATTGGCTATGCCATAATTTGTTTCTAAACAGTTTCCCTCTTTCTTTCTTTCATTCATTTTTATCGTGTTTTCGCGATCATAAATGAATTTATTTATCGTGTTTTCGTAATCATAAATGTGATGTCATCAGATGCGCGCTTGTGCGGACCGGTAACTACCTTTTCCCCAGCAGGCACACGTCGCAAGGCCAACGTCAAATCGGTGTCGGTGTACAAAACGGCTAGGCGTTGTACATATGTAGATGTGACGTTGCATAAAAGCCATGACGTTGCACTGACGTTAATGTGACGTCACAATTATGTCATGTGCCTGCTGAGTCTCTTTTCGTTGGACGGCGAAGAAAGGTTTCCTCGCAGTGAGTTTGCTATTACTATAATACGTTGGAGGGTTCGTCGCAGCAACGTTTACGTTAACCTTTACCCTGCTGTAGGCGACAAGCCCTATCTTTGCAAACAGTGTAGATCCAGATCAGATGGCTTCTGAAGAAGCCATCTGATCAGGATCTACACTGTTTGACATTCAGTTTACGATTTTGTAGCAATAAATTACATCAAGTACTTTGATTGGTTGATATAACGAAATGGGTGTGGCTTAGATGAATATTCAGCAGGTTAAAGGTTAAACACTTTGGACGTAAACTGAGTATTGTCATGAGAAACATGTTTAACCCATATATGACAATGGAATATTCCATCCAGTAAGTTTGGAGTGGACCATTTCCAAGTATAGGGGTGTCAGGTTTGTTATTGCTTGTAGGAAATTTTACAAAAATGAGTGTTCTTTAAGCAAATAGTGAAGACACAGATCAGACGCCGCGTTTTGCGGCGTCTGATCTGTGTCTGCACTGTTTGCCAATGTCCCAGAAAAGGGCCGCGAGGCATATATGGGTTAACAACAAACGTGTAGGCAGTGACTGGACCATTATTTTTGGCTACACTGTAGGTCCATGCGTGTCTACCCTGCGTTAACCCCATATTTTGAGCTTTTAACCCTTGTTCTGCTGAATATTCAAATATGCCACACCCACTACTGATTATCAACCAATCAGATTACTTGATGCAAATTATTGCAACAAATTCACAATCTGAATGGCAAACAATGTAGAGCCTGATCAGATGGCTTCTTCAGAAGCCATCTGATCTGGATCTACATTGTTTGAAAGGTATGGCATATCTGGGATCAGCAGGACAAGGGTTAATATACGGAGTGTCTATTGCCAGACGTCTGTCTGGACGCCTATTTAAATTACAGGTTTATGCCGTGTAATTCGACTTCACAGTCTAGCCGCCGACTCTTGAAAAATCCTAGAGACAAAAACAACCAACGGTATACTCGCATAATAGAGGCAGTAATAGAACAGCGCATTTAGACCCATCCAACTTACAAGCCTATGTAATTTTGACTACATCAAATCATACGAAGAGCAACGACAGGAACTGATACAGTCAGTTCCCAAATCTTGCCCTAAACACCATAGCCCTCGGCCCCCGCCCATAGGGGCTTGAAGAAATATATGGGCTGCATGATGCTTCCACGCAGAGCTGAATCCGGCCCGCACACTAGTATTGGTAAACCGCTTAGAGGATCTTAGCCTGTCCAGGAACCGCGGTGCGAGGCTAATAAACCCTATTGGTTTCATTGGGTGACAGGGCTTGAGATGTCATTTCATCTCAATGTCGGGTAAAAGTCTCACAAAATTGGAAGCAACGTCTCCAAAATGACCTTTACAGTGTTGACGGGGACGTTAAACCTCAAATCAAACAAACAAACACCATAGCCCAATTTCATGTAGTAAATGTCGTTTTCTTTTTCGGAGTATATATAATTTTTCTTAGTTCTGCTCTAAAGAAAAATGTCAAAACATTTCATTTTCACAGGTATAACATTTGCATAGATGTAAAACGTGAACTGTTCTGGCGTTGTCATAACTTACCAGTTGCACCATAGCATCTGACAATTGCAATTTTCTCGAGTCGAAATTTTGCTATTGCCAGACGTCTGGCAATAGCAAAAACTCGGTAAAAGTGCAATCTCCAGACGTCTGGTAATAGCAGAAACTCGGTAAAAATGCTATTGACAGACGCCTGAGTTTTATGTATATATACGAATATGACCGAAGAATGTGTAAATGTCGCTGGTTTAAGTCTTTCATAGTCGAAATTCAAAAGTGGGTGATTTATTTATTTTTTGTTTATTAGATAATTCTATTTCGTAAAAGAGATATTGGTACCTTGGTCACACTAATAAATCTTTGAATCGTACGGTAAAATTCCTTTATTAAGCAGAATTGGTCTTAATTTTAGGTGGTCTTAACAGCTAAATTTAATAAGTATATGGCACATTAAAGGTGCATTATTGAGCAATCGGTAAAAAAAGCTTCCAAAAATAAAATACATATAGCCGGTATTTTTCTTTAAAACAATACAAATGAATGCATTTTATGCAAAAATGCGAACAATTATGATGACAGGTAAATGAGTTTGAGAGGGGTTCCCTAACTAGGTTTCGAACACTAGTTAGATTTATTTTTAGTTCGTGACAAAAAATCCCCATATATGACGTTATGCGGCGTTCATTTTTTGCCTTGTTTGCTTAGGCTATGCCTGGATCGGAAAAATATTACGCTGAATGCCATGCCATAAGTAACGACACTCAGAGACGATACTGTCGCCATGTATGTGTAAAGTGACAGATTTATTTTTAGAAAAGAAATTCCGAACACATGTTCAGAGCGAAGGGTAAACACGAATGAAAACGACCATTTTCACAAAGTTCTGAAGCTGTATTTGGCTCCAAATGTGTACACATGACAAAGGAGTATGAATTGAAGATAAAAACCAGAAAAAAAATGAGACCCGGTAGCTCAATAATGCAGCTTTAAATTAAGAACCCAGCCAACACTATTTAGGTAATATCGAGTCTAATCAGTCTTCGCTGAAAAAAAGAGGAACTTTTGCCATCTATCAAACGCCCACCGAAAACATTGACCGGAAAGCACTGATGCACATGCTGGTCTGGGTGTTGGCTGGACGCCTATTTAAATTAAAGGTTTATACCGTGTAATATATTTCAAAGCCATGTGAAAACTCGGACAAAAAAGACCTTTTTTTTTCTTAAGTGCAATTTAAGCATTATTCATGTATTAGGTAACTAGAATCGTACAGTCGCATATCACCACGCTTCCGTTCGATTCGCTTTGTTTCTAGATAATGTTCTGAAAACTATAGTTTTTGACCCCGGGACCCCGCCCCCTGGCCGCGCCCCATGGGTGGTATCGAAATTCTGAAATTGTCTACTCTCCCAGACCAAAGATCTATCAGTTCCCAAGGTTTCAAGTTTCCATATCTAACGGTCTAGGAGGAGTTATCCGGTAATCATTATGGAGAGGGTATGGTTTGTTTTTACATCTTGTGACCTCCACATTGACCGAGGTATCAAATTTTGACTGCAATATATTCTACTCATCATGCCGTTCGTTTTTAATGCTACACAATAATGTTCTTTGATTTTTGATGCCCAGCGACCCCTCCCAGGGGTAGGATCAAAATTCCAGAAAAGCCATGCACTCCCCAGACCAAACTCTGTTTTTGACCCCCCCCCCCCCCCCACCTTGCACCGACCGACCCCAGGGGTGGGATCAAAATTCCGAAAGTGTTATGCACTCTCTAGGCCAAAGATCTATCAGTTCCCAAAGTTTGTACCTCTTAAGATTTCGGAAGAGTTATCTAGTAAGACGGACGGGCGTACGGACGGACGGACGGCGAAGACAATTATAATGCCCCCACTTTTTCTTCTCGAAAATATGCATTCGTTATAGCTGCAGATTTTATCAGCGTTTGAGACCGTGGCTACTAAACATGTGCTTGTACGTGTTAAGCACAGACAGCCCATTAGAACTGCCTTATCGGTCCCCGCCCATCGGGGCTTGGAGAAATAGATTGGGCTGCACGATGCTTCCACGCAGAGCTGAAACTGACCGCACATGAGTAGGCCTACTGGTAAACCACTTAGACGGACTAAGCCTTTCCAGGCAACGTGGTGCGAGCCAGACCGTCCAGTGGATATAAGCTTTATTGGTTTCGCTGGGTAGCAGGGCTTTATATGTCATTTCATGTCAATGTCGGGTAAAAGTGCCACAAAACTGGAAGCAACGTTTCCAAAATGACCAAAATAGTGTTGACGAGGACGTTAAACAACAATCAAACAAGAACTGCCTTAAGGAGGTGGGTCTTACGAGTTCCCATACATAATCCGTCTTAGCACAATAATAAATTCTTGTAAACCCCAGTATTCCCTTCATAAAATGGGTTGATTTGGTTAGTTTGAATTTTAACGACCCGGTCAACGGTCACCTTGAACGGGTCAGTTTTTACGACTTAGTGGTTAACAAGTACGCAGTGCAAAAAAATGACAATTGGCTTTCTTGAAAATTAATACATTAACCCATTTTGTGCCAGAAACCCCAAAACGGGTACCCTGGCAAACAGTGCAGGCCCAGATCAGACTCCACAGAACGCGGCGTCTGATCAGGGCCTCCACTGTTTGCTAAAAGTTCAGTCATTTTCCAAATAAATTTTAATGAAAAACCTGACAGCCTGCACTATACAAGGAGGAAGATTCCATTTGGTACAAAAAGGGTTAAACGGAAGATTTCAGTCTGAGATATGTGAAAAACAAACAGACTGGCCGCAAACAAAGAAAAGGAAAATCAAATACCTTTTCGAGCTGCCTTTCTGGTGCGCTCCATTGCACAAATTGGTTTCTAACACAGTGTGTTAAATTCAGTGTTATGGCTAGTTCGATATACTCCTAGGCCCTGACCATATCGCTTATTCTGAGCGTTTGTACTTTTTACTGTTTGAGTCAAACAGTGACCCCAGTCTGTTTTCTGTTGTTTAGAAGGTGGAAAGTGAAACTGGCAGAGGTTCAGTGTTAACCCATAAATGCCCTTGGTCCCAAAAACGAACTCCAGAAACTGTTTAGATCCTGATTGTCAATAGTAATACACTGTGTCTGATAAAACCACCTGTGTAGATATTACTAAATATTTACGTGTAGATATTTTTTATTTAAGAAATAGATCAGCTCTGACTGTGATTTGTTGGGTAATAAATTACAGTTTGGAGATCAGTTGTAAAGTAGATCAAATGCATTTATATCCTTTTCTAACGTTTTCGATACGAGAATATGACGTGACACCGTCTAACGTCAAGGAAATCGACTAGTGACATCATAAACTGGCAGTTTTTAATGACGTCACTCGTCACGCTCTTCCTTGTCGTGATTTGTTGTAGAATAAAACACAGTTATTTTCCATTGCCTGTATAGACGCGCTGTGTTAGAATTCAAAATAGTGACATTAAGAAAACCTAAATTATATATGGACCTATGTATATCTGTAGCAAGAGTTTGATTCAGCAGAAATGGGTAAAATACAGTTTGTTTGAACTGAGGTTTTACATCCCCATCTAAAAACACTGTGCAGGGAAAGTCAGTCTGGGACCACTTTGCCCATACCGGACTTATACGGACACGACCTTTCTCAGCTATGCTGATAATGAAGGGAATTAACGCGTACAAAACAGAAAATAAATGGTTATCTAGCCATGGTTTCCTAGGTGACCAAGGTAAACTGGAAATAGAAAAAGGGGGCAGTGTATTTCATTTTCAAAAAGGACCAAATTATTTTCATTTTTATTTTACAAAATGTATATGGGCGTGTTCACAATAAATTTGCAATTTTACTTCCACTGGCACAGAAAAGAAATAACAATTTACAAAAAAAATATGAAAAGAAATTCATCAGTTTTTGTCGCTGTAATCAATAGTTATACTATATATTCTATACATTTAGTGGGTGCTTCCAAATATATGTAAAAAGGACTAAAATGTTGTTCTTAAAATTTCATTAAAAATACATGTGGATAATTGAAAAAGAATGTAAAGTCATCAGCCGCTTGCACAGAAAAGATATTCTTATAAGTTTTTATTTTATGCGGAAATAATTATCAAGTTCCTATATAAATCTATGAATTAACTTTAACCGACATCAGTTACCTGGATGTCCGTTAAAGCGACATGGTTTCCCCGCTTCTGTTTCCGTGCATGTGTGCAATGTCTTAGGATGCAGGGAAACAGAATCGGGGAAACAAATCATGATGATGATGATAATAATGAAATAATAATAATATTGACGGATAAAAAAAAAAACTAGATCAACTTACATTTTTTTTTTATTTTGCAGAAAAAACCCCTGCAGATTTGACGTCATCATTCCTCGACTGACGTATAACTAGCAATAATATGATGTCATTACAGAAGCATGCTTCTCTTTTTTCCTAAATGAGCCAGCGCATGGCAAATTCCACAAATGGGAAAGATTTTAAGGGGCTACAGTGCGCACTGCTTATTTCATTTTTATCAAAACCATTAAGAAATCGCGCCTTTTCAAATACATGTATATTAAAAATTTTAGCACTAAAAGCTTCTGATAATTTTCATACTTCTGCCAAGGAATAGATTGGTACTCATTAGAACCACCCCAACAGGTCGGTTCTAACGAATACCTACAATCTATGCATTTGAGCAAGAACAAGAAAAATAATGTATACCCTGTTCACCTCTATTTTACTTTATAAAAGCTTTGTTCAGTGTATGTGTGGGAGGTGAGGGGGTGGGGGGGTTCAGAATGACAAAGGCATGCTTTCGTGACGCATACATGTACATTGTGGGTACTACTTAGACCCACCACAATAATGACTTCTTCACACGCGATCGCTTGTCATTAGTTATTGCTCATTTTAATCCGTTTACTGGTGTTTATTAGACACTACCATTATATATATATATATATATATAGACTTGTCAACAACAAGAGCGGGTTTATGTATTTGGTTTTATTTGAAGTTTAACGTCCCCACCAACACTGTAAATGTCATTTTGGAGGCGTTGCTTCCGATTTTGTGGGACTTTTACCCGACAATAAGTTGAAATGACATCTCAAACCCTGTCGCCCAGTGAAACCAATAGGGATTTATAAGCATGGACGGACTGCCTGGGCATGCTAAGATCCTCTAGAGCGGTTTACCGGTATTCGGGTGCGGTCGGTTTCAGCTCTGCGTGGAAGCATCATGCAGCTTATCTATTTATTCAAGCCCCGATGGGCGGGGGTCGATTATGTAGTCAGTCGAATTAACATATGTCAAAGTCAAGACTGATCAGACTGCGCGGCAAAGTCATTGCATGTCGCGCCCATGACATCACAAAAACACATCTATATTCAAGTGCATTGAAAATTTTACCAGACCAAAAAATGAAACATTATCGGTGAAAAATTACCACATTTTTCACATTTATGCTCAAAACATTAATTGTGTGTATTGGTTTGAACCGCATCGATGAGGCGGTTCGAAAGTCGACTCACAATCTATGTTTTGAGCTACTTAGATTGTGTGTACTCATTAGAACTGCCCCGATGAGGCGATTCTAACGTGTACTCACAGTCTATGTTTTGAGCTCAAAACAGAGATTGTGTGTACTGGTTATTGTCGCCTCGGTGAGACGGTTCTAATGTGTACCCACAAATCATATTTTTGAAGAAAAATAATGTACAACCCCACTAAATCCCTGTGGTTTTTTTTTCTTATTTCTGCTAGAAAACAGATATTGTGTGTACTCATTAGAACCGTCCGATGAGGCGGTTCTAAGGGGTACCTACAATCAATGGTTTTGAGCAGGAATTAGAAGAATAAAATGTACCCCTGTAAATCCCAGGTTTACTTATAACTGTGAGGTTTAACGGGGTCAAACTTATATATGCGTGTTTTCGCGATGGAACATAGGCGGCCAGCGTATCTAATCGCCCTGAATGCGCTGGCTGATCAGTCTCCGCTGTGCGTCGTATGTAAAATCTTTCAAGTTTAAGGATCAGACGCCGCAAAACACAGCCTCTGATCAGGGTCTACATTGTTTGGCTTACAGTACAGGAATTTAAGTGTCAAACGCCGTAAAAGACAACGTCTGATCAGAGCCTACTTTGTTTGCTTACAGTACAGAAAATTAAGGGTCAGACGCCGCAAAACACAGCGTCTGATTATGTTCTACATTGTTTGCTTACAGTACAGGAATTGAAGGGTCAGACGCCGCAAAACACAGAGGGTCTGGTCAGGGTCTAAATTGTTTGCTTTCAGTGCGGAAATTTAAGGGTCAGACCTCGCAAAACACAGCGTCTGATCAGAGTCTACCTTCTTTGCTTTCAGTACGGGAATTTAAAGGTCAGACCCCGCAAAACACAGCGTCTGATCAGGGTCTACATTGTTTGTTTTTAGTACGGAATTTAAGGATCAGACCCCGCAAACGGGCCTAAGACATTGCACAAATGCATGGAAACAGAAGCGGGGAAACAGTGGGCCGATTGCCTTGAAACTTGACATGTATCATTGGGGACTCGGGCATTTTAAAGTTTGTTCAAATGATGACCCTCAGATGACCTTGACCTATTTTACGCCAATGTCAAATTTGGTCCCATAGACTTTTGTATGGGAAAAAGTCAAACGCGTGTATTTTTTAAAAACTGTTGCACCCGGTGATCTGAACGTTGGTAGCTAAATGGGTGGATGAAACTACATGAGTATTCAAGGTCAAGGTCATTCTTTGACCATGCTCAAGTTCATTCACATATGAAAATTTAAACTTGCTCAATTGGGTCAAAATTATATAGCCGTGTTTTTCCTGATGAAAGTTTTTAAATTAATTCTAAAACCTTGCTTTTCCTGAAAAATTATTTTGAAAAAAAAAAAAGCGGACAGCAATTTTCATTTTTTTTTTTTTTTTCAAAATAATTTTTCAGGAAAAGGAAGGTTTTCCATTTCAGGCAGACGATGATACGTGTCATATCAAGCCTCATTTGCTCTGCAAAAAAAAAAAAAAAAAACAAAAAAAAAACACGAGAACGTATTTGGAAATGACGTTTGCAAATTTCTGATTTTTCTCTAATAACATTTTCAAATGTTGTACTTGACAGTTTTAGAATTAATTTAAAAGCTACGGCTATATAATTTTGACCCAATTGAGTCCAACTTTTATATAGAAAAAACTGGGGTTTACAGAGATATACCTTATTTCTGCTCTAAAGTATAGATTCTAGGTACTCGTTAGAACCGCACACAATCTATAATTTGAACAGAAATAAGAAAAATATCACGATTTTTTCATCGTAAAATTTCGTTTTTTTCGGCGGTCAAGTTTACAGTGTAGTCGTGTTTTCGTAATGTCAAACATACACTAGCTGTTTCAAACTATCTAACACTTAAACTGCCAATTAGAACATTTGCAGACGTGTCATTTTCAAATTTGTTTTAGCTCACCTGAGATGAAGGCTCATATGTAAGCTTATAGTAAGGCAAGTCGTCTGGCGTCTGTTGTGGTTCTGTCTGTCAATATTTTCAAACATCACCCCCTTGAAGCCACTTGGCCGAGTGATGTCAAATTTCATGTGGAGTATCCATAGGATGAAAGAACGAAAGTTTGTTCAGGTCACATGACCAAGATGGCCACCATGGCCATATATGGTAAAATCCCGTCAAAAAACTTCTCCTCTGGATCCAGTGGGCCGATTGCCTTGAAACTTGACATGTATCATTGGGGACTCGGGCATTTTAAAGTTTGTTCAAATGATGACCCTCAGATGACCTTGACCTATTTTACGCCAATGTCAAATTTGGTCCCATAGACTTTTGTATGGGAAAAAGTCAAACGCGTGTATTTTTTAAAAACTGTTGCACCCGGTGATCTGAACGTTGGTAGCTAAATGGGTGGATGAAACTACATGAGTATTCAAGGTCAAGGTCATTCTTTGACCATGCTCAAGACCATTCACATATGAAAATTTAAACTTATTTCCCTCAGAAACCACTAGGCCATTTGTAACCAAATTTCATACAAAGACTTTTAGGAACCAGGAAATGAAAATTAATCAAAATTAGTTTTCTCACATGACCAAGATGACCAACATGCTCATATAAGGTAAAACCCTTCAAAAATCTTCAGCTCCCTAACCAGAGGACCGATTATCATGAAACTTGGTATGTAGCATTGGGGTCTCAGGCTTATCATAATTCATTCAAATGATGACCCTCGATGAACTTGACCTATTTTACACCAATGCCACTTTTGGTCACATAGACTTTTGTACAAGAACCTTGTTTTTTTTTTGTTGTTTTTTTTTTTTCAGAAACTATTGCAGTGTCTGATCTGAAAATTGGTAGATTGCAGTAAGCTTAATGAGTGGATGAAACTACATGAGTGTTCAAGATCAAGGTCATTCTTTGACTTCTGCTCAAGGTCATTCAGATAATTAAAACTTATTTTCCTCAGAAACGATTGAGCCATTTGTAATTGAATTTCATATAAAATCTTTTGGAACCAAGAACATGCAAATCAATTAATATGAGTTCGTTCACATGACCAATATGGCTGACATGCCCATATAAGGTAAAATCCCTTAAAAATCTTCTTCCCCGGAACCAATGGGTAGATTATCATGAAATCTGGTTTGTAGGATTGGGGACTCGAGCCAGTCATAGTTTGTTAAAATAACCTTGATCTATTTTACGCCAGGAACAAATTCGGTCACATAGACTTTTGTATGGGAAACAGTCAAAACTATGTATTTTTCAAAAACGATTGTGACCTGTGATCTGGAGATTGGTAGATGCGGTGCAGCATTAGGTTGACTAAGGGGTAGCGTTTTGGATCGAAGTGGAATCAGGCTTGACACAAAGCTGAAAGTCTACAGAGCTGTGGTGCTCCCAGTAAGCATTCTACATAAATCTACAGCGGGCCGTTAGCGGCCCGTCAGGGTAGCTGACGGGCCGCTAACGGCCCGCTGTAGATTTATGTAGAATGCTAGCAGGGCTGCCAACATGTATATATGCATGTGAAACATAGACAGTTTACCAAAGGTACGCCAAAAGACTGAACCACTTCCTTACAAGCTGTATTTGGCAAGACAGGAATCCAGACACAGATGTCCTGAAAAGGATAGGGATGCAGAGTGAACATACTCTTCTGAAACTGGCACATTTAAGATGGACCGGTCATGCTTACAGGATGCCTGAGGAACGGCTGCCAAAGAAAATCCTCTATGGAGAATTAGAAACTCTCCCAGTGGTCAGAAGAAGCGTTACAAAGACATCCTCAAAGCCTCCCTCAAGGGCTTCAACATACCAACCGAGTCGTGGGAACAAATTGCACAGGACCTAGAAAAGTGGCGAGGCCCCATCAGAAGGAGTGCTAGTGAATATGAGGCAAAAAGAATCAGCGACCAAACAGTGCATGTTAATAGAGGATCTTACATGAGTGTTCATGTATTATTGAATTTATTAAACGAGTTGAGGAAAATGGATAAAATGCGAGGCTTGCCGAGCATTTTATCCCTTTTCCTCAACGAGTTTAATAAATTCAATAATACATGAGCACGAATGCAAGATTCTATTTATCATATGACATTTAAAACGCTTTTAATTCACGTTTATTTTACAAAAATGTCAATATACCGCCATTAGTAAACGCGGCGTCGTTAAGTTCGTCGTACATGTAACGTTACGGGACGTATCTAGCTAATTTGCATATTTAATCCACTAGTGGATTATCGAAAATAATGCATGGCGTTATTACACTCTCAGACGCGACGTCATATGATAAGGGTAAAATAATGAATGCGATATGCTTTCAGGAGAACTACCAAACCTCTAACCTCTGTTGCTCTATCTGCAATACACAGTTCAGCCATCAGCAATTGTATAGAACACACAGCATTCGCATTTTTCGTATGTAATAAAGATTGGTCATTGCCGGTAATGACAGACGAACTATAAGTCAGTCAAGTGGTCTATTTTGGGGGTTTCACCCAAAATCATACAATTACAATTGTACTGCTATGGTCACGTGACCATCACCGATCAATTACGTTAAGCCCTTAATAAAAAAAACTAAACAGCGGGTTGAAAATAAAATTCCCGCAAAGAGATTATATGCCTATATTTCCGAAACGGGACAATGGCATATAGTGTAGACCCAGAACGCGGCGTTTGTATTTGCTTAACGAAATGAGCCCACCTGCGCTTAACGACCTTGTTAGTGGTTATATTGTTAGCTGTTCCAGCAAGTTCAATATCTAAAAGGTTGGTATTTTTGCTGAAAAAATATGAGTAGCTTTTGCATTTGCAAAAAGCTGCTCACATTTTTTTTTCAGCAAAAAATATTAGCATATTTCCCATGTTAAATTAACAAAGTTTTAACAGTACGTTAACTAACGACGTCGTTAGTTTTGAACAACTGGTCACGGGAATTTAAGGGTATAGGTCCCTATTCAGGACCATTTTAAGCCTACACTTGGAGACTATCAGTAGGGCTCTGTGTGCTGTGGTTGCCACGATGAAACTGCCAGCATCGGCCCAGAATCAGCGCACATGTGCATCACAAGTTACCTTACTTACAATTATGTTCTATAAAAGGGTTATCCTTTGGAAGCAAGGAATACACCACAGAAGTGAAAAATATGGAGTGTACATGTTTTCTGGGCCAGACTAGCTAGTTTCGGCCAATTAGGCCTCATCAGTGACCCTCAGATATTTTCAAAATTCCACAATGGAATCAATGATCCCAAAGGACAAGAAAATATAATCTACACTATGATGTAGGGCAGGGAGACGTTTTACCGCCGCCACACAGTCCCACACACCAGCTGTAGTGAAGTCAAATATGTTCTATAAAAGGGTTATCCTTTGGAAGCAAGGAATACACCACAGAAGTGAAAAATATGGAGTGTACATGTTTTCTGGGCCAGACTAGCTAGTTTCGGCCAATTAGGCCTCATCAGTGACCCTCAGATATTTTCAAAATTCCACAATGGAATCAATGATCCCAAAGGACAAGAAAATATAATCTACACTATGAAGTGTAGATTAAAGTTGATATAGAATAGCTCTATTTAAACCCTTAAAGTTGATATAGAATAGCTCTATTTTACATAGACACGTTTGCATGGTAATCAAAATTTGGAAAGTGAGGAGTTTGAAACTGGGTGTACGAAACATGGCTGTTAGACTTTTTTCCCAAAGTGTGACCCTGATTTCCTTTTATAGTGCCTGTCCTAGAAGAAATAGGTCTGGAGATACCAACGGTTATTATAGCAAGTACTTTCTTGCATTAGCTACATCTCTGTGCCTTTGAAAATAAATGCAATTCTGTATTTTCACTTTTACCAGGAAAAAAATGAAACTGCTTTCTAGCCTTTTTACAAGTTACTAAAACAGCTGCAGATCAATAGTTCACATTAAATACTAGCTACTCGGACCAAGCTTTCTATCAAAAAGCCTACCTTAATTGAGAACCAGAAAAAGACTTTGACATGTTTTTCTTCATGGGCGCCGCCATCTTTTTTTTGCGGTAAATCTGAATGCTCAGAATGCTCATCATTTATGCATTCCACATTTAATTTTGCCCATCATCAATGGATAGACCTTGAAAATTCAGCTATGTAGCCTTCTCCCTGCTTACAGCAGTATGACATCGCCTATCTTGGAAGCCGGTCATCACTGATAAATTATTGTAGCTGTCAAATTGAGGAGATATCCATCTTGCCAACTAAAATTGTATTCATACGCCTTAGAACTAATCTCCCAAAAATAACAAAGGTACACCATTGTTTTTAATTTAAAACGTTATATTCATATTTGAACCTGTCTTGCAACTAATTTCAGGTACTTTCTAAAATAATTTGTTTGTTACTTTATGAAAAGTATGCATTCATTTTCCGAACTATTTTTTATGTGTAACATTGTCCTGATTGTGCTGTTCGGTCCAGTACAAGTAAACACATTGAAAAAAATAAAATTTTCAAGCTATTTTTCATCAAAACATATTACATGCATTGGGCTTCTATGAGTTTTAACCAGCCTACACATTGGTAAGTAGGTGACACAACAGACTATTTAATAGATTAGATAAATATAACCTTGTGTTGTCCAGAAGTTCACCTGTCAAAAATCACTGATTTGTGTATGGTGGCTCATGTAAACCAATGTAACAAACCAAAATCATTTATATACCATTGCAGTTATTGGCCGTTGCACAAAGTTTCTGCTGCTGAACAGGCTGCTGTCAGTCCTTCAGTTCAAATATGGGGATAGACTGTTGGCTTCTCTTAATTTCAATTTTTTGGTTTTTGATTTATCAAGTATCAAATCACCCATCCTGTAAACCCAATCAGTAACACAGTGAAACGTTGGTGCAGTGATTGCATGAATTGTTATAAATTGCCTGACTGAAATATATAAAATGAATAACTGAAAGCACCAAAGAAGGGCAATCATTTAACAAGCTAAATGCAAGAGATTTCAACACCTCAACCCAATCAATGAGCTTGTTGCCAAATTGGTAGAATTTGTCATTTTTGGCTACCATACACTGAATTTAAAATAGTACCAGGTGAGATAATTACATTTTTTTAATTTATGGGAATCATTAATTTTCAGTACTATTTAGGTATTTTACTTGAAATTCTTCTGCTGCAGTGCCTAAAGGCAACCTTGAGCCACATTTCTATGATAGTATTTTACACATCGTGGTTCTGTGGATTGAGATATCAATTTTTTGCAAAACCAAGGAAAAATGCAATAAATTACTAAAATGGTGACTTCCGAATAACATTCTTTGGCTTCCATATTCTTACATTTACATGGACTACCATCTGATGAAAAATCTTTTTGGGTAATTATTTGCAAATATGATTTTTTCAGTACCTCAAATATAGCTAAGTAACTGTATAGAGGAACCTTAAGCTCAAGATGAAACGGAATTTGATAAGGGTATTCAAAAGATATTCAAGAATTATTTTGTATTTAAGGGGAATGGGAACACCTTCAGGGGCGGCAATTCCTGCAAAAGTGTTTTTGTCTCCCATGTCAATAAGCCTTTCCTTTGAAAGTAGACCCCTTTTTCAGCGAGACAGGGCTTATGGAAAAGCGAACAAGCAGTCCCGAAAGGTGTCTCCCTTTGAAAAATAGCAAAAAAAATCTGTCAGGTGTTCCCATTCCCCTTATTACGCCTAGATACAAATGTTGTCCATATTTGTTAGAATCACCTCAGCGCCATAATTTCAGGTAGCCAAGTACTGGGGGATGGTGTAAGGATATTTAACTCGATTTACTCTGAAATTGCATGAGGAATATTTATTCATTAGCCCATTTAGTACCGAAAACCCCAAACAGTGGCAAACAGTGCAGGCTCAGATCAGACGCCACAGAACGCGGCATCTGATCAGGGCTACCACCGTTTGCTAAAAATCCAGTCATTTTCCAAATAAATTTTTATGAAAACACAACCTGACACCCCTAAATTTTGAAATGGACACCTGCTGTATATAAGGAGGAAGATTAAAAGGGTTAGAATCACCTCATCAAGGCGACTTGGCATACCTTTAGTATATTGAAGGTCCTATGGCTACTTTCCTGGAGATACGATTACACCTCAATGGCCATGCACCGTGGTTATAAAACATTTTCATGCTCAACTCACTTGAGAATGAAATTTGTCCTGCTCGTAAATTTTAAAATGCCAACAAATGTTGGCATTATAAAATTAAGGATCAGGACAAATAACATTCCGTGCTGATATTAGCGGGAAAATAGCCAGTTTCATTTGTATTTTAAATATTTATGAACATTATCAAATTCATGCTCAGCTAAGTTGAGCATGAAAAAGTTTTATAATACCGGGGTCGAACTAACCCTGCCTAGAACAAAACTTCATAGTCAAAGAGGTGTTCGAGCCACTGAAGAAATAACAAAGTTATTGACTGCGTTTAAGTTTAGGACCTTTTTTTGCCATTGACCTCCACGTATGGCATTGACATTGAAGGTACGGACCTGGATTTTCCACGTGACACATCGTCTCATGATGGTTAACATTTCGACAAAGTAATTTCAATATCCATCCAGACATAAGAAAGTTATTGACTGCGTTTAAGTTTCGGACGGACGATCGAACGAACGAACGAACGGACGGACAGGGGCAACGCTATATGCCATTCCACCATTCTTCGAAAGGCGGGGGCCGAAAGGCGGGGGCATAAAAGGTCATGACTAGTTGAACGTTTTTTTTTCTACTAGCATGCTATCCGTGTTATTTTCTGAGCCTTTGGGAGTAGACTACCTAAGGTAGCATTGCACTAAATACTGGCAGGTGCCGGGTTTCATCACTTTTGGACCGAGCTTTTAGTTGCGTTCCATATACCAGACTTGCTTCCATTAGATATATATTCAATGTGAGAAAATGATAGGTATAAGGGACTAAAATGATGCATGTTTTATAAACATATCTGCAAGCAATAAAGAATGTTTTGCTGATTTTATATGGTCACCCTCCTTTAAAAAATGTTGGTTTGTATTTACTCCATTCTAGTAGCTAAACAAAAATGGTTGACTGTAACTTGAAAAGGAGTAGTTCAACATATGGATTTTTTCTCACTAACTTGTTGGGCTTGGATGGCTCTATAAACAAGTAGGGTTTGAAATGTTTTGTATGTGTAGTTTTTGTGGGAGCAGGTAAAATGTTACTATTGTCGCCAATGGAAACATTTAGTGGAAAGCTCCCTATAGCAAAAGTAGACCACAGTCCTGTTTTCAGTCATTACATACTATTTCCACACATTTGTAGGTTCTGTCCAATTCTGCTTCATAAAATGTATCTTCATGGCATGTATTTTGCCATAGATACTGTAAAAAATGTGATGGTAGTGCTAATTTAGGTCTAACTGGGTGTATTTGATGAATTTTTGCCTCTGATCTATGTTCTTGGGGTGGGGGGTTACTTTAAAGCCATGTAAATAAGTTTTTCTTGGTGTGTTTGGAAAGGAGACTTGCAATTATTGTAATTGCAGGAACACAAGAAAGAATCTACACCTTCTGGAATATAAGAGTAAGGTTTCATGGCACAAGGACTATGTCTCAAACCAAAGCAAAACTTTGAAATTGTCTCTACAAAACAGCCCCCTGCAGTATCCGGATAAGTTTTCTCATCCGTTATAAGTTCTATTTTATTGTATTCATGTAAAAGGATGTGAACATATATATTCATCTTTTCCTCATGGCATTAAGGCATTTATAAACATTTTCTTGGCATTTTTGTCCTCAAAATATCCTCAAAATGCCATTTATACTTTAAAATGGGGGTGTAGGTGTGAAAATAGCCATAAAAATGAGTATTTGTGATATTTAGGCATAAGTCTGTGCATTTTAGTATTGAATTGTTCCAAATACATTGGAGAAGAACCACTGATGCAATCTGGTGTCTGGGTTCCATTCCAGAAAGATATAAATTTTTGCGCTTTTCAAAAACTATGGTTTGTTCGGCTTTCATTGTTGAATCTGAAAGGGATAACTTTTTCACAAACTTTAAAGATTCTTTGTGACTGAACTGTTATTACACATGACAAAATTATTAGATATGACCTAAAGTGTGTGTGTGTGTGGGGGGGGGGGGGTTAAGGTCCTTTTCTTGCCCTGGAACAAAAGTCTTCATTTTCTCCTGATATATTGCCCATAGTGTCCGATTTACTAAAATAGTATTGGTTTTGTAACGTAAGCCCTTATTATGGAGAAACATGATAATGAAAGTGGGCGGGGTAATTCAGCATTAATCTGAGGTATCATGTTATTAATCTGAGGTATCATGTTTTACGCACTGTTTCTTTTTGAAAATATATCACACTCACTCATTCTTCCTCTGTTTGTTAGACAAATGTATTGGGTAAATTCCTACTTAAATTTTCATCCTCTAAAGTAACATACTACATCTGCAGCAACTATTTTATGAACATCGTCAATTTTTTGTTAATTTTGCATCTTCAAATTTAATAAATTCTAGCCTCTCCGAAACTAAATGGCAAATTATTTTCAAACTTACTAGAATTTAACAATTGGATTGTACAAAGTGTTGATCAGGTTTTGGTGACCTTGACCTTATATTCAAGGTCACTTGGGCTGGCAAAATGTCAAAATTAGGGGTGACCGTTTTGGCCATTTTTCTGTTCCTAAACAGAAAGCTTCAAATTCTCCTAATAAATTGCCTATAGAATTCCTTTTACTAAGACAGTCTGGGTTTTGCAAAGTAAGGATGGAGTTAAATGATCCTGAAACTGGTCGGGGTAATTCGATACGATGCTGAGGTTTTGTGTTTTATGCACCACATCTCTTTTAAAATATAGTAAACGCAGTCATAACTTCCTCTGTTTGTTTGCCGATAGTATTTTACTAGATATAGTATTTTACTTTAGAGGAAGAAAATTTAAGTAGGAATTTACCCAATACATTTGTCTAACACACAGAGGAAAGAATGAGTGAGTGGGATATATCTAAAAAAAAACAATGCGTAGAACATGATACCTCGGATTAATGCTGAATTACCCCACCCACATTTATTGTCATGTTTCTCAATAACTAGGGCTTACGTTACAAAACCAATACTATTTTAGTAAATGGGACACTATAGGTAATATATCAGCAGAAAATGAAGACTTTTGTTCCAGGGCAGGAAAAGGACCTTATGGGCACCCCCATTCTATTTGGCAATTCTTTTGATGCATCATAAAGAAAATAAGGGTTTGGTATATGAAGCATTGCACTAAGTTCTGGGAGGTGCCGGGTTTTATCACGTTTGGACCGAGCTTTTAGTTGCGTTCTAAATACCAGACTTGCTTCCATTGGATATATATCCCATGTTTTATTTCAATGTGAGAAAATGATAGGTATAAGTGGCTAAGATGATGCGTGTTTTACAGTATATCTGCAAGCTCTAAAGAATCTTTTGCTGATTTTATATGGTCACCCTCCTTTAAAAATGTTGGTTTGTATTTACTCCGTTCTAGTAGGTAAACAAACATGGTTGACTGTAACTTGAAAAGGAGCAGTTCAACAAGTGGATTTTTTCTCATTAACTTGTTGGGCTAAGATGGCTCTATAAACAAGTAAGGTTTGAAAAGTTTTGTATGTGTAGTTTTGTGGGAGCAGGTGAAAGGTTACTATTGTCGCTTATGGGACATTTAGTGGAAAGCTCCCCTTAGGTTTACTTTTGCTCCAGAAGCATTAGAGAAATGGTCATTACTTGCTGAATGCTATATTCTATTGACAGGACATCGGTGTTATTTGTTATCAGGATTAGAAAACGGGATTGACCGGAACATTTGCATAGGTTATCACATCCTCTTCGCTTACAATAAACGTGTTTCCTGGGTTCAGATGATGTTGACTTCCATCCGATGAAACAGTGCATCTATTTGTGTTTGTTTTCACTAAAAGAAGGCAGGTGCATTTGTTCAACTGAGAGTTTTGAAGCCTCCGTGGTGTAGTGGTTACGCTACTCGCCTTGTAAACGCAGGATCAATCCCGGGCTTCTCCAGACTTTCGGATGAGTCTTTAATCGAGGCCCCGTCTCCGTATGACCTTAGCTGTTGGTGGGATGTCAAACTCAAACACTCACTCACTGTTCTACTGATATTTCGCTTCCTTAGTACGAGTAGTTGTAAAAGATTGGTAGTTTTGTTAATGATTTGAAACTGGAGGCAACTTTTGGAATCTTTGGCAACTTTCCGTATTTACTGGCACACTTATCGGAGTCTAACTGTTGGTTTTCTTTTGTCCAGCATTTCAGTGGTTTCTTGTTGTCTCACCAATGTTTCATCTCTGTGATTGTTTGATGTATGTGTTCACGGAGATGTTGCACTGATGTGTTAGGAGGCCGCCTTCATGCGGACTGAACAAATTATTTGTCTTAATCGCGACGGAAGTAGGGGCGAGGATTGTGGCCACGAAAAATGGATTTAAGCCCCGTCCCCCAGTGAAATGCGTTTCCGCTGACCATTCCAAGGCGGGTTCTTATGTCGCGGTTGATTTTTGTTATGGTTTGTCTTTGGGTGTTTGTATCGCTTATATTATTTTATTTTGGATAGCCTATCGGCCATTTTGTGGGAAAGTAGCTGTCCTTTTGGCTTTCCGCTATTGATGTTTCCATTAGGGTCTAGTGTTTCGTGCTTTTGTTTCTTTCCCTTTGGTGTCTCGGTTAATTGTATTTATTCCTGATCATTGCCTCAACTTCTATTCTTCATACAGAATCATATTAACAGCTTTGTCATTTGACGTTCCAGTCCTATGACTACACAAATTAATGTGTGCTAAGCGTAGACTCAAGCTTTTTGTAAAAGATAATACTTGCATAAATATAAAGGTCAACCTGCACTGTAGTAACTAATGGCTGTGCGTCAATGTTAAACCCGCCATCTATAATGTCTACGCCAATTGGGTAGACAATGAACGTTAGTTTAGTTTATACTAATTTATTTCAGTTCGATTGCGATGGAAAGTAGAAGTAAAACAAAGATCAGGAATCGATACAATTAACTTACTCACCCCATCAAAGACACCAAAAGGAAAGAAACACAAACACGAATCGACCAGACCACAATGGAAACCTAAACAAAGGAAGGCCATAAGGACAGTTACTTTCCCACAAAATGGCCAAATGGCCATCCAAAATGAAAAGACACAAGTGATACACACAGTAAGTAACAAACAACAACATAAATAAACCGCCACAGAAGAACCGCCTTGGAACGGTCAGTGGAAAGAATTCCACTTGGGGGGGGGGGCTTAAATCGATTTTACATGGCCATTATCCTCGCCCTTACTTCTGTCGCGGATGTTTAGTCCGCATGAAGGCTTCCTAACTCATCAGTGTAACATCTCCGAGAACATACAAATAAAAAAAAAAACTACAGAGATGAAACAAGGTTGAGGACTCGACAGCATACAACAACAGAATTGCTGGAGCAAAAGAAAACCAACAGTTAGACTCCGAGGAAGCTTCTAGCTTATTTAATCGCTCTCGAATACTCATTCCGGATGTTTTCAAGCGCACGAGAGAGAGAGGCAGTGGCTATTACACCACTGCTACTCAATTACTCCTGTGTGGAGTGAGGCAGTGTAATTAGGTGTCTTGCCCATGGACACACTTCGATGCCGGCTGCCGGATTCGAACGCACAACCCCTCGATCATGAGTCGAACGCGTTAACCCATGCGCTATCGAGGCTGACTGACTGACAATGAACGTTTCATTTCTTCTTTGGAAAATACATCGAAAGCCTACTATTAAAGACTAAAAATTAAAGCCTAATTATTCTTTAAAAAATTAAAAGGTGTCACTTATTCTTTCTTTGTGTTTTCTTCACTTAGTGTCCTCTAGTAACGGACCACCTTTCGGCCTGTTCAAAATTGATCTTAAAGACCACTTTTGAACAATCCCAAAGGTGGTCTGCATATAGGAGTTTTACTATGAAGTAAAATGCCGTTGTTTAATTCAAGGTCTGATGTAGTCACAAAATATGTTGTTGATTCCCAAACAGGTCTTAACTAAAAATGAGCAAAATAAATAGTGGTCTATTCAGGAAAGAAGATCTAGAATTCAAAAATAAACTATGACGAGTTTAATATACATTGTGAATTTTGATGCAAATGTAACAGTTGCAAAGATCAAAAAAATTATTCCAAAAAAACTTCATTGCACATGTTAATATTCATTTCACCATTTCCTCAGCAGATAACAGCTAGCAAGGCATTTCACTAAATGCTGTGCTGGCAGTTGAATGTGCACAGAGGCAGCTTTCAAAAATCAAAATGAAATACAATCAGCTTGTAATCCATTATCTGAGCAAGTGCAACAAGACATAAAACAGAAAACAGTTTTGACAAAATGTAGGGCCAGTGCAAGTAACCTGTTGTGCATATATTAAGTAATGCTTGACAGATTAAAACAGCTGTTACATCACGTGAACAAGTCCGTGAAATGTAGACCCCTCTAAACCCCACTTTATATAGAGAAAACTGGGGTTTACGGGGGTATATTTTATTTTTCTTATTTCTGCTCCAAGACATAGGTTGTGGGTACTCGTTAGAACCGCCTCGATGAGGCGGTTCTAACGAGCACCCTCAACCGATGTTTTGAACATTTATAATAAAAATATCAAGGATTTTCATCAGAAAAGTAGCCATATTGGAAATGTGAAAAATGCACTATGTCGCACGGGTGAGTTATCGTAATGAAACCCCGGTAGGAAACAGCAGCTTCAGAAATAACCGTCAAAGGGTGAGGAAGGGTTTTCCTACAATGTTCTAAAAACGATACTCGGACATGCGCTGTTTTGTTGAAATTTTGTAATACTCATTATGAGAATTTTGTAATAATCATTATGAGAATTTGTACCTCTTTTTCTTTTTTACTTAACTGTGCAAATAAAGAAAATCTTAACCCACAGCTACAACAACAAATGTTTGTCCTAAGACCACTATAATGCACGGCAATGATTTGTTATTATTATTTTTTATCATTTATTTATTTAAATGCCATTGATGGGATGGCTATCTTCGCATCACCGAGTGAAAATCGACGTACTTTCTCAACCTCTTTGTTGATTTCAGTACCTCTGCGACCAACAATTATATTTTCTGCTATATCCGGTGTATATTTGGAAGCCTCCGGTGTTCTGTCATACACTTCTGCTACCTCGCGCAGCAAGTTGGGCGCATTTCCGCAACAGAGTCCTATGTATTGCACACCAATTTCTTTCGCTTCTTCTGCAAATTTTCTGACGTCAGAACGGTTACACATGAAGCAGTTCAAATCGACAGGGTACAGCAGTTCTCCTGAAAGCATATCGTATTCGTTATTTAACCCTTAATGTGCCAACCATTACAATTGTATAGTCGTCTGCCAGTGAACTTAAAAGTTATTGTTGCAAACAGTGTAGACCCTGATCAGACTGCTCTAGGAACAAACTGATCAGGGTCCACACTGTTTACCTGATTGCACAAATATGTCTGAAAAGTTTGCAAGACGATTAAGCGGAAGACAAAAACAGACACTATTTTTTATCTCGGCAGCTTAATGGTTAACATCTATAAGAGAAAATGCTGTCTTCCATGCCTTTAATTTGCATTTGTCAGATAAAATAAATTCGAGAAAGTTCATTAACATTTACCACTCTCTAGGCTTATTCAGCAGATGACAAATTGTTGGTATTGTTTGTTTTGTTTTTTTGTTTGTTTTTTCAGATTTCCCAGAAATCAGATATTGGCATTCTATACACATATAAATGTCAAATTCTGTTTTCAAGGAAAAATAAGCAAATTTTTTTCAAAACGTTGTCTGCTGAAAAAATACCCAGCATGCAGAGGGTAAACTTTACAGGAAGTGATAACCATTTCTTTATCGTTATCAAATAACCCAGTGCAACGCATCACTTGAACAAGTCCGTGAAATAAAGACCCCCCTAAACCCCACTTTATATAGAGAAAACTGGGGTTTACCGAGGTATATATTATTTTTCTTATTTCTGCTCCAAGACATAGGTTGTGGCTACTCGTTAGAACCGCCTCAATGAGGCGGTTCTAACGAGCACCCACAACCTATGTTTGCCGTATAAATAAGAAAAAGATCACGGATTTTCATCGGAAAAGTAGACATTTTGGAGATGTGAAAAAATGCATTATGTCGCACGGGTGTGTTATCGTAATGGGAAAATGGTGCAAGTCATTACGAAAACACGCCTATACAAATACATTATAAATTTTATCACATGAAAAATGAAAATTTTAAGATGAAAAATTGTGATATGTTTCTTATTTCTGCTCAAAATATAGATTGTGGGTAAACGTTAGAACCGCCTCATCGAGGCTGTTCTAACGAGTACCCACACTTTATATCTTAGAGCAGAAATAAGAAAAATAAGGTTTACCCCTGTAAACCCTAGTTTTACTATAGGAAATTGGGATTCAAGGGGGTAAAAATTATATAGGCGTGTTTTCGCGATGAGACATATGATAATTTGGGAAAACTCTGATCTTTCTGCGCATCCGCGTAGTCTAATTTATATAGTACTAGTTGTCACAGGGAAAGATAAAGAACACAGTTCGACCTTTACCCGAATCCAGGTTCCCTCGCATACCGTGAATGTGTATTGGTTGCACAGCATTTTGACCTCACTGGTGACGAGGCTGGCTCAGATTCTTGTTCACATTTCAGTCAGGTTGACTGGCGTGCTGAACACAGCACTGAAAGCACGTTGAACAGAGTCAAGAATAAACCAACCAAGAGGCAGATTACTCTTGACGCAAAGGAATGTCAGAAAATCCTGGAGAATTGGGACAGTTTATTATTCAAAGACGAGGTTCTTAAGCGTCTTCATTCTTTACACGGTAGCTCTGTAAACCAGCTGGTATTGCCTGACCTCTGTAAACATGCTGGTATTGCCTGAGGTTTTCCAGGAACTAGCACCAGAGGGACTCCATGATGAAGCCGGCCATTAAAGTAGAGACTGCACTGACCCTGGTTAAGTCTCGAATATACGGGCCTGGAATGATGGTGACATTGAAAAGAAAGTCCGAAACTGTCCCAGATGCATCCGAAAGTCTCTGGAGCGGGCTCCAGCACAACTTGTGACTGTAGAGTCCACGTATCCCATGGACTTCGTCTTCTTGGATTTTGGCTCTCTTGAGACATCAGCGGGCGGCTACAAGAACATCTTGGTAATGACAGACCATTTTACCCGCCAAGCTCAGGTCATACCAACAAGAGGCCATACCATCCACAAACAACAACCATAGTACTCTTCGACAACTTTACCTGTCACTATGGCTTTCCAGTCCGTTTACATAAAGACCAGGGTTGCAATTTTGAGAGTCAGATGGTTATTTAAACGTTGCTCCATTTCCAACGTTGACAAATGTAGGAGAACCCCTACAATCCTTTGGGCAATGGAATGCCTGAGTACTTTAACCAGACTCTGCTCAATATGTTGGATACTTTGGAGGATGACAAAAAGTCCAACTGGAAGTCATACGTCGTGCCATTGGTTTATGCCTACTACCTGACTCGTCATGAGACCACTGGATTTTCGCCGCACTATTTAATGTTTGGGCGACACCCTAGACTGGCGGTTGATGCCTTTCTAAGCATAAATCCAAAGGAAATGCATGCTGACCAGACAAAGTTTACAGCCAATCTGAGAAAGAGGCTCGACTTTGCCTACAAATAGGCCGTCAAGGAGGCCCGTCAACAGGACAGAAGGCATAATGAAACTTATGACCTCAGAGCTCGGACTACTCAGTTTTTGCCCGGGGATCGTGTGCTTGTTGGCAAAGCCGGACTAATAATGAGGTTTATACGCGAACATGGGGCTGCTAAACAGGAATCTCCTTCCATTTATGGCCCTTCCAGCACCCAAATCACGTTCCTTGGATACGGATATATCACCAAATAACAGTTCTCAATCGTCACCGGTTGATGATGCATCTGTCGGTAAGTGACGCGGCAGGTGATGCAGCCTCTCTTCAGATACATATCGTGCAACATGCTGGATGTACCGGTATCCCCTAATGTCGAGATACCCTCAGAGAGATCGTCATTTGCCCCTTTGGCAAAACCTTTCAGTCTTGCTCTGAGGTCTCAACCAGAATTGCGACCTGAGGTGTGCCCAACAAGGCATAGGCAGAAACCATGGTGGCAGACAGGAGGGGGATGGTTGTTTTAACTTATTAAGTATTTTAAACTAAACATTACAGCTGAAATGGTTTTCTTGGTTTCCTGTTGAGATGTGTTTTTGTGTTTTAATGTTAATCATTTTAAATATCAAGACAATATTTTTCGTAGAGTGTGTGTGGGGCAGCAGGTTGTAACATTTTCACTAAAATTATATTCTGTGGAGAGGATTCTAAAAGCTGTAAGTGTTTCTAAACGGGTTGCTGGGTTGCAGTCGGTTCGCAGTACATGGTTTGTCGTGGTATTTCTGACTGCCATTGGTTGTCGGATTACCGCTGATGCGTGGTGTACTGTACTGCAATTCTGGTGGCTCAATGTTATTAAGGTTTCGTGATACTGTGCCGGCTGGAGGCATGGCTTGGTTACAACCTAGGTAGGGTAGGTAGGAACTGTCCCAATCAGACCGTGACCGCTTCTTGCTTCTAGCTGGTACTAAATTATTTTCAATAAGACTTTAATATTTTTGTTATTCATCCTCTTTCTCCCGTCCAGCGTGTACATTATCTTTTTTCTTTTACTGTATATGACGGTTCAATTTGGTCTGTGCCTTTCGGATAACACATTAACAAATCCTCAGCCTGTTTTAATTTTTATAAGTTTCAGTCTAAACCAGTAAGGCATGCTCCTTATACGCGCAACCAATAAATGATTTTCCCCCAGTTCTATAGATTAACACGTAGATGCGTAGTCATAACAATCTAATTTGCCTATGGAACTTTATTTTCTTGGTCCAATCTCGTTAAATCTCGGCGAGACATCACGACCAGTTAAAGGTTTCTTCCCCCACATAAACTGTCCGGGTAGACCACCAGTCCAAAACTTCTTTTTTGACGATCTTTTAATTTGTTCTGTTTTTTATTATTATTATTATTATTATTAAATGCTCATATCTGTATTCCTTAATCTGACTTACAGTATTCTAATTTGTGAAATAAAAACAAAAACACAAACACAAAACTCATAAACGCCATCTTTGAAAAGAATTACCGGTAAAAGTCATAGCAGCACCTCACGTGGGCTCATGATTCATCAACCTCGGTAGGATGGAAAGCACTTATCTATCAGCAAGTTAATTATAAGTAGATAACAATGCTCATGTCCGCATTTAGGCTGTCCCTAAGTTCATATAAACTAACCTGTTTGAGGATCGGTATACCCAAAGAATGTTTTGCAGTCGTCCGTTGTTCTGAATGGAATTGGTAAGGCAGCTATAGGTCCCTGAAATAAGCATACAATCTAACACCAGTTAAGCAGAAGCTCAGAGAAAACTAAAACTGGTTGCTTAAAAGGTTTTGGCTGCATGATGCTTCCACGCAGAACTGAAACCAACCGCACACGAGTACTGGTAAACCGCTAACATGGTCTAAGCCTGCCCAGGTAAAGTGGTGCCAGTCGGACCGGCTCTTCATGTAAGCCCTTTTGGTTTGTTTGGGTGACAGGGTTTTCTGATTTCGATTCATCTCTTATGTCGAATAAAAGCCCCACAAAATTGGGAGTAAAGTAGAAGTAAACAAAGATCAGGAATCGATACAATTAACTTACTCCACCCATCAAAGACACCAAAGGGAAAGAAACACGAACATGAAGCGACCAGACCATAATAGAAACCTAAACAAAGGATGGCCATAAGGACAGTTACTTTCCCAAAAAATGGGCAAATGGCCATCCAAAATAAAAAGACACAAGTGATACACACAGTGAGTAGGAACAAACAACAACATAGATAAACCGCCACAGAAGTCTTCAAAATGACCTAAATAGTGTTGACGGGGACGTAAAACATCAGTCAAAATGAAAAACACACAATGGAAACATGTGGTTCTTTGCTTTATGTAAATTTGAGTTGGCATTGCAGCTCACATGCATGATATACAGCGAACACTGATCAGAATGCGTCGATACACAGGCTGATCAGAGTCTTCAATGGGCGCACTCATTACAAGACACGCCTATACAAACTGTAATTTGTAAATTTTACCACCGAAAAAATGAAAATTTTAAGATGAAGAATCAGGCTGGTTCAATAGTACATTTTCACTTTATGCGGCTGATCATAGAAAATCAGTCCCGAAGAGACTACAGTTGTTCGCTAGGACAGAGACAGAATATATTAAGCACTGTTTATTATTTTCAAAATATTGCTGCCTGTTGATTATTCAATGGGCCAATTTATTTTCAGCTGAATGTATATGTCTTATCAGTGCAACTTCTTCATGGTGTAGATTATATTTTCTTGTCCTTTGGGATCATTGATTCCATTCTGGTATTTAGAAAACTGATGGGTACTTATTGGCCAAAACTAGCCAGTCTGGCCCATAAAAGAAAAACAAACTTGAATTCTACAAGTGTAGTCCATGCTTCCAAGGGATTACCGTTTTATAATACAGTAAAATTCCTATATTAAGACCACCTTAGGAACTGTTCAAAAGTGGTCTTTTAGACCACTTTTGAACAGTCCCGAAGGTGGTTCCTTACCACTTTGGACAGAAAACACACAAAAAGATTAAGTGCACCCTTCAAAATAAGCTTTTTAAAGCAGAAATAGTCTTAAAGTTAGGTAGTCTTAATAGCAGAAGTTCACTGTCTATTGCTACTGATTGGTTCAGCAAATTAGTAAACTTGCTATAAAGTATATTTTTCCTTGAACGGAGTTGAGTATTAGAAAGATATACGATGTATCTGAAATGCTGACACCATTCACAAGCAAATGATAGCTATCTTTTTTAAAGCTTATACTTATGACGTACATGTATAATTGGCATTTAAATGGCCGATGCAAAAAGTTAATCTTGGATTACCAAAGATACTGAAAATATTGAGTCTTTTTCAGTATTGTTTTCTTGTTTATTATTATTATTATTATTATTATTATTATTATTATTATTATTATTATTAAACATATGTACTGGACTCTTTTCTATATTTTACTTTCAACATTTAAAGTTTGCGGAATGATAAAAATTGTTACGTTTGCGAAATTTACTACATGTTCGTCTTCCGAAAAAAAAATGTTGTTCGTACCAAACAACAACAAGAGAGCCATGATGGCCCTGGATCGCTCACCTGATCCATAGAGTAACAAGTGGGTCCCGGGGAGGGTCATTATTGACCCCAGGGTTATAATGTGCAAAATGTTGAGGGAGGTCTAAAAAGGTGAAGCTTCATACATAATATCAACAAAGGCTATAATTTGAACAATCTTGGTAGGGGTCCACTAGATGAAGCTACACACCAAATATCAAAGACCTGGGCCTTGCGGTTTCAGAGAAGATTTTTTTAAAATATTCCCTACATAAGCCTATGTAAAACCAAAGGGCCCCGGGGAGGGGGCATTTTTGGCCTCAGGGCTATAAATTAAACAATCTTGATAGAGGTCCACTAGATGAAGCTTCACACCAAATATCAAAGACCTGGGCCTTGCTGTTTCAGAGAAGAAGATTTTCAAAGATTATCTCTATATAAGTCTATGTAAAACCAAAGGGCCCCGGGGCAGGGGCATTTGTGGCCCGAGGGCTATAGTTTGAACAATCTTGGTAGAGGTCCACTAGATGAATCTCCATACCAAATATCAAAGTCATGGGCCTTGCAGTTTCAGAGAAGAAGATTTTCAAAGATTTCCCAATATTAGTCTATACAAGAGGGTCATGATGGCCCTGGATCGCTCACCTGATCAATAGAGTAACAAGTGGGCCCCGGGGAGGGCCATTATTGACCCCAGGGTTATAATGTGCATAATGTTGAGGGAGGCCAAAAAAGGTGAAGCTTCATACCAAATATCAACAAAGGCTATAATTTGAACAATCTTGGCAAAGGTCTACTAGATGAAGCTACACACCAAATATCAAAAACCTGGGCCTTGCGGTTTCAGAGAAGAAGTTTTTTTTTTTAAGATATTCCCTACATAAGCCTATGTAAAACCAAATGGCCCGGGGCGGGGGCATTTTTGGCCTCAGAGCTATAATTTAAACAATCTTGATAGAGGTCCACTAGATGAAGCTTCACACCAAATATCAAAGACCTGTGCCTTGCTGTTTCAGAGAAGAAGATTTTCAAAGATTATCTCTATATAAGGCTATGTTAAACCAAAGGGCCCCGGGGCGGAGGCATTTGTGGCCCGAGGGCTATAATTTGAATAATCTTGGTGGAGGTCCACTAGATGAAGCTCCATACCAAATATCAAAGACATGAGCCTTGCAGTTTCAGATAAGATGATTTTTAAAGATTTCCCAATATAAGTCTATGTAAAACCAAAGGGTCTCGGGGCGGGGGCATTTTTGGCCCCGGGGCTATAATTTGAACAATCTTGATAGAGGTCCACAAGATGAAATTTCTAATCAAATATCAAAGACCGAGACCTTGTGGTTTCACAGAAGAAGATTTTTAAAGATTTTCTCTATATACGTCTATGTAAAACCGAAGGGCTCCGAGGCGGGGGCATTTCTGGTCTCAGGCTATAATTTGATTTTGGTAGAGGTCCACTAGATGAAGCTTCATACCAAATATCAAAGACCTAGGCCTTGTGGTTTCAGAGAAGAAGATTTTTCAAGATTTTCCCCATATAAGTCAATGTAAAACCAAAGGACCCCGGTGCGGGGGGGGGAGTATTTTGGCCCCAGGGCTGTAATTTGAACAATTTTGGTAGAGATCCACAAGATGAAGCTTCATACCAAATATCAAAGACCTGGGCCTTGCGGTTTCAGATGAGAAGATTTTTAAAGATTTTCCCTATATAAGCCTATGTAAAACCAAAGGGCCCTGGGGCGGGGGCATTTTGGCCCCAGCACAATAATTTGAACAATCTTGGTAGGGGTCCAATAGATGAAGCTTCATACCAAATAGCAAAGACCTGGGCCTTGCGGTTTCAGAGAAGAAGATTTTTAAAGATTTTCCCTGTATAAGCCCATGTCAAACCAAAGGGCCCCAGGGCGGGGGCATTTTTGGCCCCAGCACTATAATTTGAACAATTTTGGTAGGGCTCCACTAGATGAAGCTTCATACCAAATAGCAAAGACCTGGGCCTTGTGGTTTCAGAGAAGAAGATTTTTAAAGATTTCCCCTATATAAGCCCATGTAAAACCAAAGGGCCCTGGAGCGGGAGCATTTTTGGCCCCAGCACTAAAATTTGAACAATGTTGGTAGGGGTCCACTAGATGAAGCTTCATACCAAATAGCAAAGACCTGGGCCTTGTGGTTTCAGAGAAGAAGATTTTTAAAGGATTTCCCTATATAAGCCAATATAAAACCAAAGGGCCCCGGGGCGGGGACATTTTTGGCCCCAGCACTATAATTTGAACAATCTTGGTAGGGGTCCACTAGATGAAGCTTCATACCAAATGTCAAAGACCTGGGCCTTGTGGTTTCAGAGTAGAAGATTTTTTAAGTTTTCGGTGAAAAAAGGTATTTTGGGCTCCTGTGACCTAGATGTGCAACGGACCGGAACCATTTGAACAACGTTGAAAGGGGACCACCTAAGGATCATTCCTGTGGAGTTTGGTCAAAATCCGATCAGTGGTTTAGGAGAAGATGTCGTTTGAAGAAATTGTTTACGGACGGACGCACGACGGACGACGGACAAAAAGTGATCCCAAAAGCTCACCTCGTCACTACGTGACGGTGAGCTAAAAATGAGAAATAGAAGAACTTCATACGAACCTCGCAGACTTTTCTGATATCTCTGATTAGCGGCATCATGGTACGTGGCCCTCGACTGCAGTTCAGTCCCACAACATCGGCCCCAGCCTCCTCTAGTCTGCGACAAGCTTCCGGTATTGGCACATCATCTAACGTTACGTCAGGAACTAACGCCGTTATTGTTATAACGGACGGTAGACCTGAAAAACATGCCTATGCCCTCTTAAGGTAATTTGGAACATGTAGATCTCAAACGGGATGGGGACCACTCAAGCCTGAAGTCGCTATACTATGTACCTAAATACCATTCTAGTACAGCGGACAGCTTGGTGGTGAAGATATTTAGGGGACAACTGTATTCAAAACTGCTATTTGGGCGGTAAATCGGCAGTTTTATGACGCATCACTAAAACACGCTTATATAATTTCGACCACCTTGAACCCCGCTTTTATATTGTAAAACTGGGGTTTACAGGGGTAAACCTTATTTTTCTTATTTCTGCTTTAAAATATAGGTTGTCGGTGTTCGTTAGAACCGCCTCATCGAGCACCCAAAACCGATATTTTGAGCAGAACTAAGGGAAATATCACACCTTTTCATCTGAAAATTTTCGTTTTTTTGTTGTTGTTTTTCTTCGGCGGAAAAATTTGCAATGCATTTATAAGGCGTGTTGTCGTTGTGGTAACACGTCAACGGAGCCTTAAAACGGAATTAACGGCCGTAAAACCGCCGATGTACTTTCCCAAATAACAATTTTCAATACAGTAATCCCTTCTCTGACGCACTTAAAAATGTCGACTGCGCAAAACACAGTGCGAACCAAACAAAAGCGGACGGCCCCGCCCATCGGGGCTTGAAGAAATATGCTTCCACGCAGAGCTGAAACCGACCGCACACGAGTACTGGTAAACCGCTTAGAGGACCTAAGCCTGCCCAGGCAAACCGGTGCGAGTCAGGTCGTCCAATGCTTACAAACCCTGTTGGTTTCATTGGGCAACAGGACTTGAGGTGTCATTTCATCTCAATGTCGGATAAAAATCCCACAAAACTGGCAGCAACGTCTCCAAAATGACATTTACTGTGTTGACGGGGACGTTAACCCTCAAATAAAATAAAAATCAAACAAAAGCGGCAATACATGATGACGCCGGGTTTCCGACAATTAATGGTTTTGTTTTTAGGTAACCGGGCGCTCCTCTACCAAGATATTCAAACTATAGCTTTGGGGACAAAAATGGCCCCTCCGCGTGGTCAAAATCTTTTACATAGGGGGATACCTTCTTGGAGAAAAGCAAACAAGCAATAGGGCCGAATTGTCCGCAGCCAGCATTGCCTTAACGCAAGCATGTCACTTTAAAATGCCGTCAGTGGGAATATGCACAGATAGCAAATATGTGGAAGAAGGCATCACAAAATGGATCAGTAAATGGAAGACAAATAAATGGAAAACAGCCAGAGACAAATCCGACGTACTGAATAAAGATCTATGGACCACACTGGATAGTTACACGAGTAAACTACAAGTAAAGTGGCACTGGATTGAAGGGCATGGAAATTGTGATGGGAATAATGAGGCAGATGCACTGGCGAAGTCTGGGATTTCTGACGAGTCGTGCTTCAGACAAAGCTTTGCTTTATGGAGTGGAGGCGAAACCACTTGTTCCACCCTTAATCCCGATACCTCTTCTAAGACACTGGCCCCAAGCAGGATAATAATTTCCTCTCCCATCAAGCAAAGAAAAGCTGAAAAACATCTAACAAGTAAATGTGGAGAATGTGACAAGGCAGTGTCTGAAACAGGGATCCAGAGTGTTGACTGTAGACGGGGTACCATTACGATTGTTCGCAGCTACCAGCATTCAAGCTCTACATATTCAAAGCGTCTCAAAGACGATATTCTTGCGCAAGATATTCGATGATGGACGATGAATTTCTAAAGAAATATAATTCAGAATCCTCTTTGTCACCAGCTTCACATTTGAAAATTTTCCCACATTACTAATGCTGACCCAGAAATACAGTTTGAAATGGGGTTTGCTGATTCGGGCATCCAGTGTAAATTCGAAAATGGTATTTCTCCACGGACAACACCCAGTGACATGAAAGAGTATGCAATACAGGCCAATCCCAGCAGGTAGACAAAGGAGTACAGGCAGCAGATGGGTTTGGTACATTTGCTGAGCATTTCAAAGAATTTAAAGAGGGTGTGATATCACAGCCGGAGAAGTCAATTTTAGAAGCTTTAGATAATTTCAGCAAAGGTCATTCCAGTATATCAGATTTGCAGGCCCAAATAAAAAAGCTATCGAAAGAAAAAGAAGACCTGATAAAACAGAAACAACAGAACTAAGAAGCTACACCACAGAAATCACAGCAGATATGTAGGTGTAAAGAGGTGCAGTCTAAAATAGAAGCATACACAAGGGATATTTTGAAACAACAGTGTTTTAAAGTAAATCTTGATAAGGAAATGGAAACGCCAAAATTAGAAGGTGCCAAAGCTATATTGAATCAAAAGTTACAGCCTAGTACTACATAGGTGAATATACTTAAACAAGACATAAGCACCATCGAGAAGAGGTTATCCAACAGAAATGAGACTATCCTTGAACTAGAAGACAGTATAAATATGTTCTATAAAGGGGTTATCCTTTGGAAGCAAGGAGTACACCACAAAACTGAAAAATATGGAGTGTACATGTTGTCTGGGCCAGACCAGCCAGCCTCGGCCAACCAGGCCCCATCAGTGACCCTCAGATATATTCACAATTCCACAATGAAATCAATGATCCCAAAGGACAAGAAAATATAATCTACACTATGATGTAGGGCAGGAAAGCTCAAAACTCTGAAATTTTGAAACGTCATGATGAAATGATGTCTTGGAAGTTACATGCTTCAAGAAGTGTTGATACCTTGCTTTCACTAAATGATGATAGTCCAAAACCAGCACACAGCAAAGATGACAAAATCACATACAAAAAATGAACCTACAAACGATTGGAATCAGATAAAGGAAAAACAAGGAATGCACAAGAGGAGGATAAAGATAACAGCCCATAAAAGGAAAGTGAATGCAGTTGACGACACTATTGACCTTAGAGATGATGTAGAGGTGATTAGAGTTTTGTTAGTGGGAACTTCTAATCTGAAATGTATCAGCACCCAACAGTTATCCGATGCAAAGGTGAAACTAGAAATAGTTATCAAGGATACAGAAGATGAATGTCAGATATACATCAACTCATTAACGAAGCGAGAAAATAGAATGGATGCCATAGTTCTTCATCTATTTGAGAACGACATTGCTGAATATACACTGGAGCAATGTATGGACAAACTCTACAAGATTATAGAGGATATTACGCAGACGTTCCCAGAGGTGAAAGTCATAGCATCAGTGGGATTACCACAAGGGGACGAAGGCTTGAATAGGAAGATCAGCAAACTAAACTTTCTCCTGAAAGAGAAGCTGGAGGACGTAAGGAAGGTACGCTTCTGTGATAATGGAAACATATTCTACAGAGGCAATCCATCGAGAGGTATGCTGAGCGCTGATGGGAAACATCTGTCGAGACAGGGAACCGGGACCCTCGGGGCGAATCTGAAACGGACAATAGGCAAGACGTTGAGGATTACAGAGGGAACTCCCCAGGGAACTTATCGGAGAACATATCAGGGACATTATCAACATCGACAATATAGACGATATTGACAGAGATACTGGAACCACGGTGGCGGTAGACCAAGAAATACGAATTATAATGGACGACTATATTCATAGATGGAAACGATTCAAACATCTTTGAACATTGGCTTTAGGAACATCAATAAACTTATTTCAAAGCAGACTGACACATCTATAGATAAACGTTTTATAGGATCTATTCATAAAAGTGATAATTGGATTGGCAGAAGTAAAATGTGATTTGAATAAGGCACATTTTGACCATTTTGTTGCTCACTATGTTGAAAGGAAGTCTAAAAAGGGTAACCAAAGTTATGGGGGTTTGGGCATTCTTTTAAAGAAAACAATAAGAAAAGGGGTTAAATGTCTACCGGGAAAATGTTCAGAGTACCAAGGCTTGAACTTGACAAAAAGTATTTTTGTTTAGATAAGTATCTTTATATATGTTTTTGCATATATTCCACCACAGTACTCTTCATTTTCTATCGATCAAAATGTTGACTTTTTAGACTTACTTGATAATGATATAGCATTTTACAGAAATGAAGGGTCAGTATTAATTTTAGGGGACTTTAATGCGAGGACTGATTCAGAACCAGATTTTGTAATTAATGATGATAATAATTATATACCTTTAAATGATGATTACATAAATGACAATGCCTTATCTCTCAGAAATAGTCAAGACATAAAAGTTTGTACGAGGTTGAGATTTATTAGATGTTTGTATATCCAGTAATTAAGAATATTGAATGGAAGAACTTTCGGTGATAGGAAAGGTAAATTTACATCATATCAATACAATGGCAATACTGTAATAGATTATTGTTTAATCTCAGAAGAGCAATTGTCTAAAGTATTATATTTTCATGTAGAAGATCCTATTCTGAGTTCATTCTAAGATCTCTGTAAGGCTAATCGCTAAATTTCAACAAAACGTATATAAACAATGTCCACACCAATTTCCTGAACAATATAAGTGGGAAAATATTTCACCACAATTATTTAATGAGGCACTACACAGGGACGAAATTAAATCAAAACTAGAAGAACTTTCTAATATCTCAATTTGTGAAAGATCAATGATGAATTCTACTGTGACAGATTTGAAACATATATTGTTGTCTGCTGCAAATATGTCATTAAAGAAAAACACATTCAATATGAAAAAGAATGAAAAAAGAAGTGGTTTAATTCTGATCTTAATTAAATGCGTAAAAGGGAAATTTATTGGCAAAGTACCCTAATGATCCATTTATAAGAGGCAGTTTCGTTAAGCATAGAAGAATCTACGGTACATCATGTAAATCACATCTTAGACAATATAAGGCTGATTTCATTGCAAAATTAGATTTTCTATTTGAGAATGATCATAAGGCATACTGGTCCCTATTAGATCAGCTAAACGACAATAAGAAATATTCTTTGGATTCGATGCCTCCACACGAGGAGTTATATGATCATTTTCCTAATCTTAACAAGTTACCCCTTAAATTTAAGGAAAGAACACAAGAGATCGAAGAAATCTTTAAGCAATCCAGAGACACATTCTTCTTTCTCAAGACTTAACTATAAAATTACGAAAGATGAAATATTCAAATTATACGCAGTCTAAAAAAATAAGAAGCCATGTGGTTTAGATAGCGTAGTCAATGAAATGATAAAAACGAGAAAATATTCTATTATACTGCGTTCATAAAATATTTAACGCAGTATTACATTTTGGTATACTTGTTTGTTTGATTTGAGGTTTAACGTCCCCGTCAACACTGTAAAGGTCATTTTGGAAACGTTGCTTCCAATTTTGTGGGACTTTTATACAACACTGGGATGAAATGATATCTCAAGCCTTGTCGCCCAATGAAACCAATAGGGTTTATTAGCATGGACGGTCCGCTTCGCACCGCGGTTCCTGGACAGGCTTAGATCCTCTAAGTGGTTTACCAGTACTAGTGTGCGGGCCTGATTCAGCTCTGCGTGGAAGCATCATGCAGCCCATATATTTCTTCAAGCCCCTATGGGCGGGGCTGACAACTTGTTATATATCCTGCAGAATAGAAGAAAGGATATATAAGCCCCGTTTTCAAATCTGGGGAACGATTGGATCCTTCTAATTACAGGGGTATCACTATAATGTCTTGTATTGGCAAACTTTTAAATTCAGTGTTAAATAATAGATTGGACGAGTACTTGAGTGAAAACAACACAATTAGTGAAACACAAATTGGTTTTAAAAAGAAAGCAAGGACTACAGATCATATATTTATCTTAAGAACACTAATTGAAAAATATACTAAACAAAGTAATGTCCGTTTATTCACTTGCTTCGTTGATATAAAAGCGTTTTATTCAGTTTTACATACAGCTGTCTTCCTTGAAATTCAAAATATTGGAATTTCGGGTTTGTTTTATAATATTGTCAAAGATATGTACAATGGAAGTATTTTACAGCTTAAAATAGGACATGCTATTACTGATGAGTTTCAATCGGAGATAGGAGTGAGACAGGGCGATACTTTAAGCCCTAACCTGTATATAAAATTATGAATGATTTACCAGATATCTATGACGAAGAATGTGATGGCGCCATATTTGGTAATTTTGAAATCAGTTGTTTAATGTATGCAGATGATGTCATTATTGTATCGGAAAGTGAGAAAGGGTTGCATAACTGTTTAGAAAGCTTGAAAACTATTGTGATTCATGCTGTTTAGATATCAATATAGACAAAACGAAACGGCATTTTTTAACAAAAGTGGTAAGATCATGAACTATAAGTTCCGTTTTAATAGTCATTTAGTCGAAAATGTACAAACAAATAAATATTTAGGTGTTCTATTTTCAGCTTCTGGAACTTTTTCACATGCCAAATCAGATCTGTACAATAGCGGCCTTAAAGCATTCTTTAAGCTTAAAAGTATTTTGGCGATCTATCTCCAAATATTAACACACGTTTACACATATTTGACCATACTGTAAAGCCTGTTTTACCTTATGGGTGTGAAGTCTGGGATACATGTTCCCCATCAGCAGCTGCCGTAAAGAGAGAGGAGATTTTAAATTAGAAAAAGGTTACAATAACATAGAATGTCGAAAGCTGGCTTTAAAATATTATAAATACATACTCGGGGTGCATAAAAGAACTACAAATATGGCTGTATATGGCGATCTTGGTAAGACACCGTTATTCATTGATATAGTTTGTTCTATCAAAAATATTTCATAAGAATTGAGCAGATCCATAACAATAGTCTTCTAGGACAAACATTTGGCGTTAGTAAAGAATTACATATGAGCGGTAAAGAGAGTTGGTTTACAAGTTGTTCATTTATATTAAAACAATTAAACATAGACATTGACATGAGTACAGAAGACATTAAATCCAAACTAATAAAAAGATCAATCGAATTATGGGAGAAACTGTTACATGAAAATACAGTCATAAAAGATGGGAAAATGTAGACATTATAAATTCAAGCCGACTTTAAAAAGGAAATTTATTTAAATGTAATCTTTAACAGGGATATAAGAAAAAAGTTTAACACGATTTCGAGTTAGTGCTCATGATTTAGAAGTCTAAAAATGTAGATATAAAAATGTAAAATCAGAGAAAAGAGTATGCAAAAATTGTCAGACACTTGAAATAGAAGATGAATTTCATTTTTTGATTTCATGTCCAAAATATTTAGCTGAACGTGAAATTTTATTTACATATACAGCAAAATACTGTTCAATTTTGATAAATTGTCAGATCATAATAAGTTCTTATGGCTAATGACTACAGAAGATATTAATATTATTCAACAACTTGCAAATTATGTTCATCCATGCTTTGAATTAAGAAAAAAGTAGATGCTACCAAAAGTTTCATGTATGTCACTTTAGTGTTGACTAATCCTTACCTTATTAATTCCCTTGCATGGTGAATGGTGAAATTGGCAATTATTTTATATATCTGGGCACTTTATAGACAAAATGAGCCAAACACTTGGAAGTTTATCTACTAGTTTGTTTTTTTTTACGCAAAGAGAAGTTGGGGGAGGTAGGCAGGAAAAATGGTAACGGGAACCAGGTCCAATAATACTTGTAGTGAAATTTAATAGTTTGAAAGGAAGATATATGTATGTATGTATGTATTATTATTATTATTATTATTATTATAGTATTTCTGTAGAAAATTTGAAACCCTCACATGATTAGAATACCATGTATGTGATGTGAGCTACACAGTACAATAAAACTAGAACTGGAATATGAGCTTATTTCGTAAGCATGCCTATATAAATATAATAAAAATGATACCGCCGAAAAAAATATAGATAAAAAATTTAATTTCATTAGTGTTACGGCTTGGGATGTAGATTATCGGCACTCGTCTGTACCACCTCGTTGAATAATAATATATACCCTTGTAAATTTTTAGCTTACTCTATAATGGTGGTGTTTCAAGGGGCAATATTTATATAGACATGCTTTCGTGATATGCTTAAAATACCTGACTGAACAGATAAGGAGATGTGGGGCGGAGTGGTTGTTTGAGGGTACGCCGTCTTGATATCCTGTAGGCTGACATCTGGTACAATTTAAATGAAGGATTTATTGATATTGATGCCTTTTTATAAAGTTGTACGGTACCGCTTATAAGAAATAGCTATGTATGTCTGGAAGTCCAAGCTTTCAACCGCTACATATTTCTTGCTGTTATTTTTATAGCTAATATATTAGTATTATCAGCAGTAGCAGTGATAGTAATAAATGAAAAAAAAGATTACTGATATTTACAAAATGGTGAAAGCTAATGCTTGTATGCTCATAATCATAGGTTGCAGTGATATGTCCTCTTTATATTCATGTGAGATGATTCATGAATAAATTAAAAAAAAAAATCCTTTGCATTATAAGGCTATTCTTCATCCATCTAATCATTTCATTTCTGATATTGTTATGGATTGTATGTGTTTGTATGTTTGTATATACATATATATGTGGCATTAGTTGATGTCCATATAGGCCCTTATTGGAAATAAAATCTATTCTATTCTATTTATAGGGCCAAAAATGGCTCCGCCTCGAAGCCGTTACATTGGGAAAACCTTTAAAAATCTTCTTTTCTGAAACCAGAAGGCCTAGGTCTTTGATATTTGGTATGAAGTTTCATCTAGTGCACCTCTACCGATATATTGCTCAAATAGAAACCTTAGGGTCCGAAAATGGCCCCCTTCCCGGGGCCAACATGTTTAGGTAGACTTATATAGGTAAAACCTTTAAACTCTTCTTGCCTGCAACCAGAAGGTACAGGTGTTTGACATTTGGTATAAAGCTTCATCTTGTCGGCCTCAACCAAGATGGTTCAAATTATAACATTGGGGCCAAAAATGTACCCGCTCTGAGACCCACGTGTTTTGCATAGACTTATGTGGGGAAAACCTTTTAAAATCTTTTAGTCTGAAACCAGAAGGCCCAGTTCTTTGGTTTTTGAGATGAAGCTTCAACCAAGATTTTCAAATTATAGCCTTTCAGTTTATGGTCCTCATAGCTCAGGAACCACCTCTCTACTCAGTGCAGATGGAACTAGACTTCTGGCTGATTAAGAGGCTGTCTTGAATAGAAGGACTGAGGACTTTACTTGTGTTCTTAATCGGTCATCATCTATCAATGATGACGCTATCAACAGACTACCACAGTTGGAATTTAATATTCTGCTTGATGAGTTCCCAACCGTTACTGAAACTATGAAAGCAATAAAAATTCCGTCATCTGGCAAGGCTCAAGGATCATGTTCAATACCTGCTGAAAGGAAGCATCCCAGTTGCTAAGAAAATGACAGAGTTATTTCACATTATGTGGAGAAAAGAGGTCATCCGTCAAGAATTCAAAGATGCGTCAATTACCCACCTATTCGAACGAAAGGGGATCCTCAGATCTGCGATAACTACCATGGCATCTCTAACCGACTGAATGGATATCTTGAGCAGTCAGGGCTTCTACCAGAAAGCCAGTGTGGATTCAGAAAATGACATGATCTTCACAGCAAGGTAGCTTCAAATGAAATGCCAGTATCAGAACATTGACATCCACATGACCAGGAGAAATAAGGAAAATAATGTAGGCTCGCGTAAACCCCAGTTTTCTCTAAATAAAGTGGGTTTTACGGGGGTGTTCATTTCACGGACTTGTTGATGTGATAAATGACTTGAATAAATGTAATATCCCAATCATTAATTAGAAAAATGACCTTTTTCAGTAATATAATATAATGCACTTAGTCACACGGATGTGCGGCCATCGGGACTTCAAAAAAAAAATAGATGGGCTGCATGATGCTTCCACGCGGGGCTGAAACCGACTGCACAAGAGTACTGGTTAACCGCTTATGCCTTCCCAGGCAAAGCGGTGCGAGTCGGCCCGTCCATGTTTAAAACCCTATTGGTTTCATTTGGCGACAGGGCTTGAGGGGTCATTCCATCTTAATGTTGGGTAAATGCCCCACAAAATTGGAAGCATTGCCTCCAAAAAGACCTTTAGAGTGTTGACCGAGACGTTAAACCTCAAATCAAACAAACAAACACACACACGGATGTGTAATCGTGACAGAATGTTCATAGTACGTACCTTTTCCATACTTTTTAATGGCATCAAGAGCCAGTAACGCCTCGCCTACGTAATTGAATGTTTCGGCAATAATATAATCTGCGCCGCCTTCCACTGCCCATTCAACTTGTTCCTGAAAGGTGGATTAACCCTTTTTGTACCAAATGGAATCTTCCTCCTTATATATGACAGGGGTCCATTTCGAAATTTAGGGGTTTCAGGTTGTGTTTTCTTCAAATTTTATTCGAGAAATGGCTTAACTTTTTGCCAACAGTGTTGGCTCTGATCAGACGGCGGCGTCTGATCTGGGCCTGCACTGTTTGCCTAGGTACCCCTTTAGGGGTTTCTGGTACTGAATGGGTTAATTTAACGTTGCTGTTATCAAGTGAATGATGCCCTGTCATTAAAACATAGAGGATCTTACATGAGTGTGCATGTATTATTGAATTTATTAAACGAGTTTAGGAAAAGGGATAAAGTGCGAGGCTGGCCGAGCAATAATACATGAGCATGAATACAAGAACCTGTTTTATATCATACGACAGTTAAAACGCATTTTATTCACGATTGTTATACAAAAATATCAATAGTCCGCCATAAGAAATCGCGACGTCGTAAAGGACGTCGTGCATGTAACGTTACGGGGCGTATCTAACTAATTTGCATATTTAATCCACTAGTGGATTATCGAATTTATTGATGCGACGTCATATGACAAATTTATAAAGCCACGCGTGTAATAACACTTGGTTACTGTCGCGTAATGTCATCACGCCGACCGTGACAACCCTATCCTTTCTACTGAAACTGAATTTTTTTCAGCATCCAATTCCGATATCGTTAAAAGACAAACAGAACCTCACACTCGTGGTCATTTCCCTGGAAATTTATGAAACCCGCCTAAATTTCCTAACTGAGACGGGGCCTAGCACAATTTACAATTGCGCCCAGCGAAAACTCAGATCAGCCTGCGCATCCGCGCAGCCTGATCAGAGTCTTCGTTGTGTGCTCTAGAGATAGCTAAGGGCCTAATGCTCCTTCATACAGCAGACTATATGGATGCGCATGCTGATCTGATTCTTCGCTGGGCGTCCGCCTCCGTCCATAGGAGCTTGAAGAAATATATGCTCTGCATGATGCTTCCACGCAACGACTTCCTGTTCGCTTTCCCTTAAGCCCTGTCCCGCTGAAAAAGGGGTCTACTATTAAAGGAAAGAATTGGCTCCTTTCCTTAAAGAAGTTGACCCCTGTTGACATTGGAAACAAATATACTTTTGCAGGAGTGTCCCCGTCCCCATCCCACCCCGATGGTGTTCCAATTCCCCTTAAGGTCCTATATTTGTCATCACGCGAAAAAGTCCGTGATATAAAGACCCCATAAACCCCACTTTATATAGAGGAAACTGGGGTTTACGGGATTAAACATTATTTTCCTTATTTCTGCTCCAAAACATTGGTTGTGGGTACTCGTAAGAACCGCCTCAATGCACCCACAACCTTTGTTTGCAATATAAATAAGAAAAATATCAGATTTTCATCAGAAAAGTAGCCATTTTGGAGATGTTAAAAAGACACTATGTTGCACGGGTGTGTTATCGCAATGTAATGACTTATAAAGTCGAACTACAATAGCTCAATCACCTTTAACCCTTATCTTGCTGAATATTCATTTTAGCCACACCCATATCTGTCTATCAACCAAACAAATTACTTAATGTAATTTATTGCTACAAATTCATAAATTGAATGTCAAACAGTGTAGATCCTGATCAGATGGCTTCTTCAGACCTGGATCTACACTGTTTCCAAAGATAGGGATTGTCGTGAACAGCAGTATAAGAGTTAAGGCATTGAAACTGTGGTCGAGACACGGGTAGTTCGTGCAAATGAAGATTAGTCAAAACGCTAGGTTCGGAGACATAATTAAGGTATTTTTAAGGATATCTGCCCAATTCTCTAAAATTGTTTGTTTGATTTTCGGTTTAATGTCGAAGTCAACACTCTTTAGGTCATTTTGGAGACATCGCTTCATATGTTGTGTGATTTTTACCCCACATCGCGATAAAATGACATCTCAAGCCCTGCCGCTCAAGGAAATCATTAATATTCACATGCATGGGCGGTCCGACTCTCACTTCTTTGTCTGGGCAGGCATAGACCCTCTAATGTGCGGTCAGTTTCAGCTGTGCAAAGAAGCACCAGCCATCCCAATCTATTTCTCTCAGCCCCAATGGGCAGGGGGTCCTTCAAGTAAAGGTATGTTGTGTGTACTCATTAGAATAGACTCAGTCATACATATTCAAGATAAAATAAAAAAAAATCTTAGGGACTCGAGAAGTTCGAATCAGTCATGGTAAATAATGCAAACGCGTTCGAGCGATTAACCCATTTAGTACCAGAAACCCCTAAAGGGGTACCTTGGCAAACAGTGCAGGCCCAGATCAGAGGCCGCAGAACGCGGCGTCAGAACGCGGCGTCTGATCAGGGCCAACATTGTCTGCAAAAAGTTCAGCCATTTTCCTAATCAATTTTTAAGAAAACCCAACCTGACATCCCTTAATTTTGGAATGAACTCCTGCTATATATAAGGAGGAAGATTCTATTTGGTACAAACTGAAGGGTTAACATAAGCTGCATACATGTATATCAGAAGTAATGATTTCAAAGTTCGGGGGCAGAGTATCGTAGAAAAACAAGCGGCCATTGCCAATAAATGGGAGAAAATGGCGGCGTACATGGGTTGCTAAGCGGAAGTAGGTCGTATTTTCCATTGTTTTATCGTTTGTGTTCAACACAGAAACACACCACCTATCACACGGAGTATAGAAATTTTTCTGTTTAAAGCGTGCGGTGTGCATTTGGTGGTATTTTTTAGATTTTTGCGATTTTTAGGCGGGCGTAAGCCCGTCTATAGTCATGGTACAGCATCAAAATTTGTGCACCTCTTTAGACATTACTTCTTGTAGTTCTCCGCTCAAGAAAAAAGAGAAACATATCTAAATATAAAAAAGAACACGCAATGAAACCAAACAAGTTCGGCTGGATTGTTTGAAAAATGACAAAAGATTGTAAAATGCTTGTTAGATTTCACAAATAAACTTGTGCTGATGGCTGAGTGGAAAAAAAAAAATCGGCACTATTTTCTTACGCCGTTGCTGTTTAGTCCCGAAATCATTCTGACCAGAACCCTTCCGTTAGCTTTGATATTTGGTGTCCCAATTCTTATAGAAATGCGTTTTGTCCAAGACATTGACAGCTGGTAAACGGTGTACAGTAGATTCTGATGAGACTGGTCGTCATACGACGTCTGATCTGGATTTATAAGGTTTGTATTAGTATCTGTACCTGTATCGGTATCTGAAGTGATGAACTATGGGGCGCCGTTTTACTATTTAATCCGTATTTATAGATATCCAAAATTATTTATGGATATCCATAAGTCGAATTATGGATATCCATAAGTCGAATAATGGATATCCATTATTATTTATGGATATCCATAAGAATTATGGATATCCATAATTCGAATTAAGGATATCAATAAATCAAATTATGGATATCCATAAATCGAATTATGGATTTCCATAAATCGATTTATGGATATCATTAATTAAGATCGAAATATGGATATGCATAAATCGAATTATGGATATCCTTAATTCGAATTATGGATATCCATTATTCGGGTGACTTATGGATATCCATAAATCGAATTATGGATATCCATAATTCTCCTCTGCAAATTAACCTAATGAATAATGACTGCTCCCTTTGCAAAAACAAAAACAAAAAAAAACTCGACTATTTCGCGTCAGGTTTCCGATTTAGGTAATAAAAGCCGGGATGGAGGTGGAGGTAATGTAGGGTAGGCTTAGTGGTGGCCTATGGTGTGGTAGTGAGATGTTTTGTTTGATTAACGTCCCCTTCAATACCATTTTGGTCATTTTGGAGACGTTGCTTCCAATTATGTTGGGCATTAAGCCTTCATTGCGATGAAATGACATCTCAATCCCGCCGGCCTCGGTAGCTCAGTCGGATCCGCGTCTGACTAGTGATCAGGAGGACGCATGTTCGATACCTGCCAGGGTCGGCAATATTCTTTCGTGGAGATTGATCACGAAATCTTTTCTACGGTCATTCTCTCCCTTCCGCTGACTCAAGAAGAGCAGTTGTCAGTTTCTGGCGAAAGAATGTGCACTGTACTGGTTAACTGCTTACGAATATGCCTGCCATAGGTAAACTGACCGGCTCAAAAATGACCTAAATTAGTGTTGACTGGGCCGATAATCTTAAATACAAACAAACAAACAAACATCTCAATCCCTGTCGCTCATTGACTCGCACGACTTTGTTAGGACAGGCTTAGACCTTCTAAATGGTTTACCAGTACTCACAGCTCATGTAGCCAAATCTATTTCTCCAGGCCCATATGGGCGGGGGCCAGGAGATATATCTAAATCTGCCTGGTACTCCATACACCTCAAGTAGAGTATTATATGGATATATGTTTGTTTGTTTGTTTGTTTGTTTGTTTTATTTGAGGTTTAACGTCCCCGTCAACACTGTATAGGTCATTTTGGAGACGTTGCTTCCAATTTTGGCGGACTTCTGCCAGACATTGAGATGAAATGACACCTTTAGCTCTGTCGCCCAATGAAACCTTTGATTGTTTGTTTGATTTGAAGTTTTACGTCCCGACAACACAGTAAAGGTCATTTTAGAAACGTTGCCTCCAATTTTGTGGGACATTTACCCGACATTGAGATGAAATGACATCTCAAGCCCTGCTGCCCAAATGAAACCAATAGGATTTATACTCATGAACAGGCCGACTCACACATCATTGCCGGGGCAGGCTTAGATTATCTAAGCGGTTTACCAGTACCCATGTGCGGTCGGTTTCAGCTCTGCGTGGAAGCATCATGCAGCCAATCTATTTCTCCAAGCCCCGATAGGCGGGGCCTGATGGATATATGTTAATACTATATATAACGACCATGTGCATTTTCTTCTCCAGAAAGCATGCACGGATTGCCTGTTTGGATCAATTCGAATTATGGATATCCATAAATCAGAGGAATAATGGATATCCATAAATCGAATTATGGATATCCATAATTCGAATTATGGATATCCATAAATCGAATTATGGATATCCATAAATCGATCTGAATTAATGAAATCCATTAATCGAATTATGGATATCCATAATTCGATTTATGGATATCCATAATTCGAATTATGGATATCCATTATTCGGCTGTTTTACGGATATCCATAAATCGAATTATGGATAGCCATAATTCGATTTATGGATATCTATAAATACGGATTAAATAGTAAAAGGGCGCCCCATAATGAACAGGGTTGAAAGGGTTGACACGCTTATCTGATTATATAAGTGTCTGACAGCTTTGGAGAGGTCTAAATATAATTATAAAACAGAATTTTTATTCGCTGTGAGTTTTACATTGAAGTTCCGTACTTTAAGCAAATAATGAAGATATTGATCAGACGCCGCATTCTATGGCCTCTAATCATGGTCTTCGGTGTTTTCGTATGCCCTAGTAAAGGGACGCTTGGCATTTATGGGTAAACAAGCTGCAGAAACTGTTAACACATTAATTAATACGCCCATGAGGAGACGAATGTCAAGGGCCTACACTTTTAATTTAAAATGCAGAGTTGAAGAGTCTGACAAAGAAAATTTAGCACTTTTATGTCCCCGCTTCCGAAGGAACTGAGGTGGCTTGTCCTTTAACAGACTGGGAACAGATTACAGAACTTTATTTAACTAACTGCTTCTCAGGCCACTCACAGGTGGCGTAAAGTTGAGCTCTTATCTATAATTAATGGTATTAAAATGAAGACAAGAGGCCCAAGAGGGCCTGTCGCTCCACGGGCTAACTTCAGTCATATTTACTACATTAATCAATTGTATACTAGTGGACTCTTCTTTTGCCATATGTTGGACCAGTCCGTTTGTCATATAAGGGGTGCCAGGCCTACATTTTCTATTTTTGATGGAAAATTCTGTTAGCAAAATTTAATAGTGCAGGCCCTGATCAGACGCGGTGTTCTGCGGGGTCTGATCCGGGCCAGCACTGTTTGCCAAGGTACCCCTTTAGGGGTTTTCCGCATGCATTGGGTTAAAAATAAAACAAGTTAGCTACCCAAGGAATATTCATTCTAAATTACAACAGAAACTATCCAATTGACCATTTTGAAGATTTTTTATTCTAAATCCTAGGAGCATAGTCGGCTGAATTTATGTAGGTGACCACATAACATTGCTGCATTCTAAATACCAAAACTCAGGGCCTTACGGTTTCAAAGAAGATTTTTTAAGTTTGTTCCATTACAAGTCTGTGGGAGCTAATGATCCCCAAGGAGTAGCCAATTTGGACCCCACAGACATGGTTGGCAGGATTTATCTAGGCGACCACTAACAAAGTATACATCTGGGCCTTATGGGGCTTGGAGAAACAGATTGGGCTGCAAAGTGATTCCACACAGAGCTGAATCTGACCACACACGAGTACTGGTAAACCGTTTAGAAGGACTAAGCCTGCCCAGGCAAAGCGGTGTAAGTCAGCTCGTCCTTCTGGTTGTATTGAGATGTCATTTCATCTCAATGCCGGGTAAAAGTCCCACAAATTTGGAGGCAACGTACGTCTCCATAATTACCTAAATAGTGTTGACAGGGGTGTCAAAATAGAAATAGAGGCAATGGCAAGGAATCGATACAATTAACCCATAGCTCTCATCAGAGACACCAAAGGGAAAGAAACACAAACATGAAACAACAGACCCTAATGGAAACATCAATAGCGAAAAGCGACAATTAGACGGACTAAGCCTGCCCAGGCAAAGCGGTGTGAGTCAGATCGTCACCCCTATTCAAACAAGCAAACATCTGGGCCTTATAGTTTCTGAGAAGAATATTTTGAAGTTTTTCCCATTATAAATCTATCAGAGCTAATGAGCCTCGGGGCATGGCAAATTAGGACCTAGGTGCATGGTTGGCAAGATTTATGTAAGCGACCAGTTAACGTTGCTATTCATTAACTATCTAAGCTTTGGGTCTAACAGTTTGAGAGACGAATATTTTTTTTTAAGTTTTTCCCATTATGACTCTATGGAAGCTAATGAGTCCAGGGGCATGGCTATTTTGGACCCCAGCGGCTTCGTCATTTTGGACCCCAGAGCCATGGTTGGCAGGATTTATGTGACTGACCATTTGACGTTGCTGCATTCTAAATATCTAAAGCTCTGGGCCTTATGGTTTCAGCGAAGACTTTTTGAAGTTTTTCCTGGAACTAATAAGCCCCTGGGCGTGGCCAATGTTTTACCCTAGATGCATGGTTGGCAAGATTTATGTGAGTGACCATTGACGTTGCTGCATACTAAATATCTAAGCTCTGGTAATTGCTGGTTTCAGAGAAGACTTTTGTCAGTTTTTCCCAGTATAAGTCTATGGAAGCTAATGGGCCTCAGGGTGTACCTAATTTGGACCCCAGGGGCATGGTTGGCAGGATTTATGTAGTTGAATTCTTCAAGTTGCTACATACGAAATATCTAAGCTCTTGGCCTTATGGTTTCAGAGAAGAAAAGCTTTCAAGATTTTCCCATTATAAGTCTATGGGAGCTAATAAGCCCCGGGGCGTTTCCAATTTGGGCCTCAGAGACATAGTTTGCAGCACTTAGTAGGTGACCACATAACTTTGCTACATACTAAATGTCTTAGCTTTAGACCTTATGGTTTCAGAGAAGAAGATTGATGAAGTTTCTCTCTTTATTAGTCTATGGAAGCTTATGAGCCAAGGGTGGTGGCCATGGGGGCCATGTTTTTTTGTCTGATCAAAATTTCTTCAAGTAATCTGACAATGGTCCACACAAGGAACATTCATGAAAATTAAATACGAAATTCATTTAGCGGTTTTGGAGGAGTTTTTTTTTTTTAATTCCTTAATTCCTTTATAAGTCTATGAAAGCTAATTAGCCAAGGAGCGTGTCCATGGCGGCCATGTTTTTTTTTTTTTTTTTTTTTTTTTTTTTGTTTGTTTTGTTTTTTTGTCTGATCAAAATTTCTTCAAGGAATCTGACAGAGGTCCACCCAAGGAACATTCACGCAAAATGAAAATGAAACCATGGAGCGAATTTGGAGGAAAATATTTTTAAAAATTTTCCCCTAATATAATTCTTTGGAAGCTAATGAGCCAAGGGGCGTGGCTATGGCGGCCATGTTTTTTGTCTGATTCAAATTTCTTCAAGTCAAGGAATGTAACAGAGGTCCTCCGAAGGAACATTCATGCAAAATAAGAATAAAATTCATTGAGTGGTTTTGGAGGAGAAGATTTTTAAAGATTTTTTTTTTTTTTTGGGGGGGGGGGTGTTGCCATAGCAGCCAGAGTTCTGCATGTAACAAAATTCTTTGAAGGAATTTATAAGAAGACTATGTGAGAAACATTCCGGTGAAGTCTGGTTACAATCGGCCAAGCAGTTAAGGAGGAGATGTTTAAAGAAAAAAGTTAACGCACGGCGGACACAGGGCCATAACATCAGACCCGCGGGTCTTCGGCCAGCGGAGCTAAAAATGAATAGGCTCGTTTGTGTTTATTTATTTATTTATTTATTTATTTATTTATTTATTTATTTATTTATTCCTGTCCTCCGTCGGATTTGGTATGTCTCCCTTTTCGACTAAGCCATTTTAACCCTCAGGGATCTGAAGGACTCTTGACACTGTAGTATAATTAGGTCTAATCTCCCTCAGTATTCTGAATTTATTTTGAAACATAAAGTCGTATAGTATGAATAGAGTTCGCTAAGACTGTGTTGAAAACATCAGTTCTATCACGAGTGTGATACGCGGGTGAAATTTCTGATGTTTTCAATACGCAGAATGATAATTTGTAGATGGACCTCTATAGATATGTGATAGTCAGCAACATTGCAGGGGATTAATTCAGATACAGGAAGGTACATTTTAGTAAATAAATAAATAAATAACAGTTTCTTCCAGCTAGTAAAAAAGAGTCAACTTCTTTGGACATGCTTCCTGTATGTGGTTTTATTATTATTATTATTATTACTATTATTATTATTATTATTAAAATAGCCCATCTGAAAATAAAAACACTCAAAAGGATAAATTCAAGAGTAGTTACATGACGTACTGAGCGTAAAAAGGCAGTAGTCATTTTTTCAAGTTTTATTTAGATAAATCTGATATGAAGTTTCAAACGTTCGCTTCTATTAAAGAGCGTTGTAAATTAATGACATCACTCGCCCGTGTGTGTGTGTGTGTGTGTGTGAATTCGGGTTTAACGTCGCTTTCAACAATTTTTCAGTCATATCACGACGGTGTCTGGTTGCGACAGGGAGCTCAATGCTCACGTTTATAGTGCTGCCTCACTGAAGCATCATGTCCCAGACACATTACATGATACCACACCCAGTCACATTATCCTGACACTGGATCGACCAGTCCTAGCTCTACCCCGTAAATCTGAGTGCCAAGCGAGGAGCAGCTAGTACCATTTTTATCGACTTTGGTATGTCGCGGCCCGGGATCGAACCCGAGACCTCCCGTTCCCCGGAGCGGACACTCTACCAACTGAGCTATCGGGGCCGGTACTCGCCCGCCTCTCAGTACTTTCAGTACTTTGATTTTATTTTTTTTTTTTTTTTTTTTTTGCACACGATCCACTCAGGGTAGGTCATTTTTTAAGAAATGTGACATTTTCCAACTCAAAGAGAGCTATCTTGTTTTCCTTTATGCATACCTACTTCTTCATACCGGCCCGAGAGCTCGTATGACGATAGCCGTTAGGCACGGGACTATGCTTAGAAAAGAAAATCTGTAAAACATGAATGTGACGCAGGCTTTGAGATTTGCAAAGCTTTTGACAAAGTCGCCCATGAAAAATCTCATTCTCAAATTGCACAATAATTGTGCGCGCGTGTGTGTGTATGTGAATTCGGGTTTAACGTCGCTTTCAACAATTTTTCAGTCATATCACGTCGGGGTCTGGTTGCGACAGGGAACTCAATGCTCACTTTTATAGTGCTGCCTCACTGAAGTATCATGTCCCAGACACATTACATGATACCACACCCAGTCACATTATCCTGACACTGGGTCGACCAGTCCTAGCTCTACCCCGTAAATCTGAGTGCCAAGGGAGGAGCAGCTAGTACCATTTTTAACGACTTTGGTATGTCGCGGCCCGGGATCGAACCCGTGACCCCCCGTTCCCCGGAGCGGACACTCTACCAACTGAGCCGTATCTGGGCCGGTCGCTAAGGTGACGAATTATGGCATTAGTCGATACACTCTAAAATGGATTAAGGACTTTTTGGATAATCGAAGTGTGTGTTGATGTGTGTCTGTACGCGGGCAATTGAAGAAAGTTGCCCATTTATGTGTAGATGCAAATTTATGTGTACATGCTAATACATGTATGTTGAACGACTAAAATCAAAATTCTAACACAGCGCGCCTATATAGGCAATGGAAAATAACTGTGTTTTATTCTGCAACAAATCACAACTCGGAAGAGCGTGACGAGTGACGTCATTAAAAACTGCCAATATATGACGTCACTAGTCGATTTTCTTGACGTTAGACGGTGTAACGTCATATTCTCGCATCGAAAACGTTAGAAAAGGATATAAATGCGTGTGTTCCAGTCAATAATTTTAGCGGGATTTCTTCTAACAATGGCGAAAGTTTGTGAGATTTTGAAGGAAACAACAACATTATTGCCGATTTTCTGCGTGTTAGAATCGAAATAGATCAGCTCTAGGCTGTGATTTGTTGAGTAATAAATCACAGTTTGTCGGTCAGTTGTAAGTAGACAAATCACGCGCGCTACGCGCTCGTGATTTGATCTACTTTACAACTGACCTCCAAACTGTGATTTATTACTCAACAAATCACAGTTAGAGCTGATCTATTTCTTAAATCAAAGGCTCGCAAAGCAATGATAAGTGACACAATGACTCGACACTGTCGCAATAAAATTGTCACCGGCCAATTGCGCCGTATCAGGTTTCGCCAAAGCCTGCGTCATATTCATGTTTTACAGATTTTCTTTTCTAAGCATAGTCCCGTGCCTAACGGCATTCGTCATACGAGTTATCGGGACGATATGAAGAAGAAGGTATGCATAAAGAAACACCAGATAGCTCTCACATCTCAAACTGCAACAAAATGAGCTGGAAAATGTCACATTTCTTAAAAAAAAAACAAAAAAAAAAAAAAAAACGACCTACCCTGGGTGGATTGTGCGCAAAAAAAAAATCGCGAAAATCTAAAAGATAACACCGAATGCACACCGCGCGCTTTAAACAGAATAATTTCTATACTCTGATAGCTGGTGTTTGTGTGTGTGTGTTTTTTTTTCCTATTACTACTACTCGCTCACATCTGGGCATTACGAGCAGGATTTCCTGGGTGGTAACCAGTACTTTTTTATTATTTTATTTTATTAGCAATGTGGATGAAGTGCCTTGCTCAAGGACACAACACTTTGGTCAGCGTGAGGCTCGAACCCGGAACCTCTCGATCACAAATCCGATGCGCTACCACTGCACCAAAGCGCTCCAGACACTCTGGAACACAAGCGCCGCCATTTTCTTCCAGAAAATTTGCGATGTGTCCACCAGCAAATCTACGTCTGTGAAAGCATTGACCAGTGTGCATTTGAGAAACTGAGAAGAAAAATATGTTTTGTTGTAGCAATAAAATTTTGACCACCCCTCTTGTAGACTGTAATGAAAGGTTAATGTTGTTAGCGTCCCATGCTTTGACAGGGTGCATTTATGCCCTTGAAGTTGATAACCGGTCCCGAACATGGCAAAACAAAAGCTGACATGTGCGAACAGCAAAAACTCTGGTCAGACCGTGCATGCGCGCAGTCTGGCCTGACTCTTCGCTGCTCGTATACGTCTTCCATCGATCTTGGACAATCCACTGAGAAACAAAACATAAGCTGCTGATTTTGTCGTGTGCACGGACAAACTGATTTAAGTTTTCAGTCGACGTACATGGCTGCTTGTATCCTGTGCTAAGCGCTGGCTCATTTACTGATAATGATACTTATCAAAATTCAGTGAGGGTCATTGACGTAAGTAGTAATAACATGCGAGGTGTCAAAAAAATGGTTGCTGCCCTGCTAGCATTCTACAGAAATCTACAGCGGGCCGTTAGCGGCCCGTCAGCTACCCTGACGGGCCGCTTACGGCCCGCTGTAGATTTATGTAGAATGCTTACTGGGTGTTTCTTTTGTTTGTTTGTTTGTTGTTGTTTTTTATAAATAAAAACATATAGGATAATGGTGTCCTTCATATAATGAAACGTATGCAAGGAAAGGAGGCGTATGCAGCCTTGCAAGCTATATTGCTGTGTATGAAGAGACGCAATAAAACCGAGACTCAGATTTTCGTTCTATTATGTGTTGTTTGTTCCCAAAGACAACCTTTTATCTTTTAATTTAGGAAGACTTCCAAAATCTCGGACATACCCTTCTTGGCATTTACACCTTTTCTTCGTTCGGGTCGATGGGCATGGTGGGCGAAGCTTGCTTACCAAGTGTTGCTTAATATCCGCGGACGCCTGGTTACACTCTTCTGGAATCCATGTCTGTTGATCTGAACATTGATATTTGCCATTTTGTCTATGGACTAATGATTTTGGATTAACGCTTTGGTACTACGACCTAAACTACTTACCTCACTGCAGTTGGTGTTAAGTGCCGTGTGGCGGCCGTTAAAAGTCACCATAGTGCAGATTATATTTTCTTTTTCTTTGGGATTATTGAGCCCCTTCTGGTTGCTTTGTTTGTTTTTGTTTGATTTGAGGTTAAACGTCCCCGTCAAGACTGTATAGGTCATTTTGGAGTCGTTGCTTCCAGTTTTGTGGGACTTTTACCCGACATTGAAATGAAATGACATCTCAATCCCTGCCTGCCGCCCAGTAAAACCAATAATGTTTACAAGCATGGACGGTCCGACTCGCACCGCTTTGTCTGGGCAGGCTTAGATCCTCTAAGCGGTTTACCAGTACTCGTGTGTCGGTTTCAGCTCTGCGTGGAAGTATCATGCAGCCCATCTATTTCTTCAAGCCCCGATGGGCGGGGGCCATCTGGTTACTTTGAAAATCGAATATCGCTTAAGCCGGTGCTAGGAGGCGCATGCAGCCTTGCTAACTATGAAGAGACACAATAAAACGAGTCTCCGATTTTCGTTCTATTATGTGTTATTTGTTTCCAAAGGCAACATTTTAGCTTTTTATTTTACGTAGATGTGTAGGAAAGACAGAAAAATCTGTCCCTCGGAATATATGTCGGCAAGCCTCGTGATGCCGGACAGTGAGCCTCGGAACGAATTCTTCTATCCACATCTTACATCAAGGTGAAGCTGGTGTAAGTTTACGTAAAACTGACCTCTCTGCAGAGATGATATCGCCTTATGGGTCGGATTTTGTAAACTTCTCGTGAATTTTCGGCATCTCGTAAATGGCGACCCATTTACCGATTAACAATATCGACCTCTTCGGAAAACGTCTTCGGAAAAGGGCTAAGATATGCATTATTATGATAATAGAGGTCATCAGTCTCATAGCTATAGAGTATCTTACATGAGTGCTCATGTATTATTGGATTTATTAAACGAGTTGAGGAAAAGGGATAAAATGCGAGGCTTTGCCGAGCATTTTATCCCTTTTCCTCAACGAGTTTAATAAATTCAATAATACATGAGCACGAATGCAAGATTCTATTTATCATATGACATTTAAAACGCATTTTATTCACGATTGTTTACAAAAATAGCAATATTCCGCCATTAGTAAACGCGACGTCGTTAAGGACGCCGTACATGTAACGTTACGGGACGTATCTAGCTAATTTGCATATTTAATCCACTAGTGGATTATCGAAAATATTACATGGCGTTATTACACTCTCAGACGCGACGTCATATGATAAATACATTTCTTATATTCTCATATTGCAGCTTAATATAATATAATGATTCGACTTTCCAATTCACATTCTAACGTGACGTTAACACTTTCCCATCAGAACTTGTAGGAAACTGCATTAATAACGCAGAACGTGTACAAGCAAGCATTTGATCGTTCAAAAGACGAAGCTATTATTGTAGATTTCTTCATGTTAGAAGAATCTAAAACAAAAACTTTACCGTGTTTATCGTCGTTCTTGGACGGGTGCGAATATTAACTCACCGTGGCTTCGCCGCGGGCAATTTATATTACATTAAAGCAATCCACCCTCTAGCAACTTACGTTAATTATGAGAAAACTTTCTCTTGCTGAATATTCATTTAAGCCACACCCATTTCTGTCTATCAACCAATCAAATTACTTGATGCAGTTGATTCCTACAAATTCATAAATTGAATGCCGAAACAGAGTAGATCCTGATCAGATGGCTTCTTCAGAAGCCATCTGATCTGGATCTACACTGTTTGCAAAGATAGGGGTTGTCGTGAACAGCAAGATAAGGGTTAAATACAAATAGTGTTCATTGACAAAGAAGGGAGACGAGAAAGCAAGACAGAGGTGGACAGGGACACGGACAGACACTTACGATGAACATGTCTTTTGCCTTCTTATGTGATTCCTCATCGCTGACACTATAGATGGCACTGTTGCATAAATTTCCCGCCATTAAAGTCCCAGTGTCGTCTGCTACATCACGTGCTAGCCGTAGCGCCTGTCTGTTGAGACGTTCCAGGTCATCCTCTCGACCAATCGATTTCAACTTGTCTCTGTGGCCATAATACTGCAAGAAAAAGAAAACAAAATATGTAGATATAAAATTGTATATCATTGAAGCTTCATTGTGTTTACCATTTGTCACTGGATAATTGTTCCCATAGCGCCAGATATCCATCCATTTAGAATAATTGAGGCATTTTTTATTATTATTTTATCTTGAAAAGGTAAGGTGTGTATACTCATTAGAATCGCCTCAATGAGGCGATTCTAATGAGTGTACACGCCATATAAGATCGAAAAGATATCATTAAGTCTCGCCGCCCATCGGGGTTTGAAGAAATAGATGAGCCGCATTATGCTTCCACGCAGAGCTGAAACCGACCGCACAAAAGTACTGGTAAACCACTTAGAGTATCTAAATAAACTAGAAGTGAAGGCAATGATCAGGAATCGATAAAATTCACCCCAAAGCTCCCATCAGAGAAACCAAAGGGAAAGAAAACATGAAATAACTAGACCCTAATGGAAACAACAGTAGCGGAAAGCCAAAAGTACACTTACTTTCCCACAAATTTGTCAATTGGCTATCAAAAAAAACAACAACAATAACAAAACTTGGAACGGTCAACGAATTAAACTGGGGGTGGGGAGGTCAGCCTGCTAAGGCAAAGCGGTGCGAGTCGGGCCGCCCATGCTTATACATTGGGCGACAGGGCTTGAGAAACATAGGAACAAGAGAACAAACGTTGGAGAAAGCTGACAACACAAATCTACATTTTCTCGAAAACATAGCAGAAGTTCGTTCACAGTCAATTCCGAGATGGAATACCGCCTAAGTGAAAAATCACAGATTAAGGTGGAAAATCCATATAAAGAATACGAACGTTTTCTTTTTCCATCTCGTTCACATTAACCCAATCAGTACCAGAAACCCGTAAAGGGGTACTTTGGCAAACAGTGCAGGCCCAGCTCAGACGCCGCAGAACGCGGCGTCTGATCAGGGCCCACACTGTTTGCAAAAAATTAAGCCATTTCCCGAATAAATTTTGAAGAAAACACAACCTGACATCCCTAAATTTTAAAATGGACTCCTGCTATATATAAGGTGGAAGATTCCATTCGGTACAAAAAGGGTTACGATATATTTCGTGCCACCCAACTCAAAGTTTTTCTTCATCGGGGCCTTGTTTGCATGCATTCTTTTCAAGATTGTCATTTCCAACGAGCGGGGTAAAAACGAGCTTAATTTAGACCTTCAACGAGTATATGAGGGATAAGACGGATTTTATCCCGCTGAATATTTCAATTAGCCACACCCATTTCTGACTATCAGCCAATCAGTTTACATGATATAATATGTTCTTTCAAATTCATACGCTGAATAACACAGTGTGGATCGTGACCAGATGGTCATCTGATCTGGATCTATACTGTTTGCAAAGGTAGGGATTGTCATGAACATCAGGATAAAGGTTAAACATTAACCCATTTAGTACTGGAAACCCCCAAAACGGGAAGTTGGCAAACAGCGCAGTCCCAGATCAGACGCCGCAGAACGCGGCGTCTGATCAGGGCCTCCACTGTTTGCGAAAAGTTAAGCCAATTTCCAAATCAATTTTAAAGATAACATAACAAGACACCCCTTAATTTTGAAATGAACTCCTGCTATATATAAGAAGGAAGGTTCCATTTGGTAAAAAAGGGTTAAACATTAAGATGGGGATTTCCATCTTGGAACTGACTTGTTCGTAAGAGCACATATTTTCTTTTGTCTGAGTGTATTTTTACGGCACTGAACCATTTCAAAATACTTACGGTAAAACTAAAAGATTCAACGACGTCACTCGGCCCCGCCCGTCGGGGCTTGAAGAAATAAATGGGCTGCATGATGCTTCCACGCAGAGCAGAAACCGACCGCACACCAGTAGTGGTAAACCGCTCAGAGGATTTAAGCCTGCCCAGGCAAAGCGGTGCGAGTCGGACCGTCCATGCGTATAAACCCTATTGATTTCATTGAGCGACTGGGCTTGAGATGTCATTTCATCTCAGTGTCGGGTAAAAGTCCCACAAAATTGGAAGCAACGTCTCCAAAATGACCTGAACAGTGTTGACGGGGGCGTTAAACCTCAAATCAAACAAATCAAATCAAGGACGTCACTGCTGGCGTGAACAAATACGGCACTGAGCTACATCAAAATACTAACGGTAAAAGCTTCAACGACGTCACTGCCGGCGTGAACGAATTCCCTGTGCATTGACGTCACCATATCTGGGTGTTCCAGAACTACTTCTGGTGTCTGAGCTCCAAGTTTAAGGTAACCACGACGCTCAAACTCCCACATGTATCCCTCCGCGATAATAATGCTTTCGCCATCTCGCAGTCTCTCCACAAGACCTGAAAGACAACGTCCTCTTATGACTACTGCATTAAGTTAACAAATTCATAAAATAAACATCCCTGAAAACCCCACTTTAATATAGAGAAAACTGGGGTTCATTCTAATATGTATGCTTCCAAAGTCAACCTTTTTTATTTTACAAGCATAAATCTTTTCTTGTTTCTAATCGAAGACATAGGATGTGGGTGCTCGCTAGAACCGCCTCAATGAGGCGGTTCAAACGAGCACCCACAACCCATGTTTGGATAATTAGAAAATTATCACACATTTTCACAAGAAAAATGTCAGTTTTTGGACACACGAAAGGACGCCCAAGTTACACGGGTGTGTTATTTTAATGTACTTTTTTCTTACATTTCAAATAAATAGGGCTTGAAATTTCATGTGAATCGCTTGCCAGTTTTTAACAATAATTTTATGACATACAGTAAGATTCCTATATTAATTCCACCTTTTGGACTGTTCAAAAGTGGTCTTTAAGACCACTTTTGAACAGTCCCAAAGGTGGTCCCTGACCAAAGGACAATGGGTACAGGAAATTCAAAGAAAGAATAACTGCACCCTTCTAAATAAGCTTTTTAAAGCAGAATTAGTCTTAATTTCAGGTGGTCTTAATAGCGGAATTTTACTGTATATGGGACCGGCCCCGATAGCTCAGTTGGTAGAGTGTCCGCTCCGGGGAACGGGAGGTCACGGGTTCGATCCCGGGCCGCGACATACCAAAGTCGTTAAGAATGGTCTAGCTGCTCCTCGCTTGGCACTCAGATTTACGGGGTAGAGCTAAGACTGGTCGACCCAGTGTCAGGATAATGTGACTGGGTGTGGTATCATGTAATGTGTCTGGGACATGATACTTCAGTGAAGCAACACTATAAAAGTGAGCATTGAGCTCCCTGTCACAACCAGACACCGTCGTGATATGACTGGAAAATTGTTGAAAGCGACGTTAAACCCGAATTCACACACACACACACACACACACACACACACACACACACACACACATTACTGTATTTGTTTGTTTGATTTGAGGTTTAACGTCCCCGTCAACACTGTAAAGGTCATTTTGGAGACGTTGCTTCCAATTTTGTGGGACTTTTACCCGACATTGAGATTAAATGACATCTCAAGCCCTGTCGCCCAATGAAACCAATAGGGTTTATTAGCATGGACGGTCCGCCTCGCACCGCGGTTCCTGGACAGGCGGATTCAGCTCTGCGTGGAAGCATCATGCAGCCCATATATTTCTTCAAGCCCCTATGGGCGGGGGCTTCACACACATTACTGTATATGGATAATACAAACACTGACAAAAGGGCAAGTCAAGCGAAGCGAGTTATAAAGATAAGCAAAATAAAAACGCGATACCTTTGCATGTTTTTGCGTTCTTTGTTTGCTCCATTATTCTGTGTGATGTCCTAAGCTGACTCTTTGCATAAGTTCCATATAATATGACGTATACTATTTACTCGTAAACATTTAATCTTTATTATTTAGAGAGGGTTGATCATGAAAGGACAGGAAAGTGTGTGTTTTACGTCCAAGCAGCAGCTAAGGTCATACGGAAACGGAACCTCGGTTTCAAGACTCATCCGAAAGTCTGGAGAAGCCCAGGATCGAATCTATTACCTCTGGTTTATGAGGAGAGTAGCATTAACACCACATCACGGAGGCTTCTACACAAGGACAGGAAAGATGTCGACCCACCGGGCACATGACGTAATTGTAACGTCACATCCTCATGGCGTTTATGCAACGTCACATCCACGTCGGTGCAACATCGTGACGTTGCACCGACGGATGTTTGCACCAGCGTTGATTTTACGTTGTCCTAGCGACGTGTGCCTGCTGGGAACGGTTCTCAACACATCCATGACACAGTGAATTCTTTCATCGCTCCAACAGACGTCTTTCTGATAAAAAAAATTTACAAGTTTTCTTATTTCTACGTCAAACTTTGTAGGTATTCGTTCTAACTACTTCAGTATGGCAGTTAAAAAAGAGTACCCATATTATATTTTTTGAGTCAAAAAAAAAATGTACACCTCTGTAAAACCCACTTTTCGCTAAGTAAAGTGGGGTTTACATGGTAAAGTAATAAAGATTAAATGTTTATCAGTATTAGTATATGTCACAGAATATGGATTATGCAAAATACATATTAGGACATCACACCCAATAATGGAGAAAACAAAGAACGAAAAAAACAAAAATAAAACATGTAAAGGTATCGCGCCGCCCCCGCCCATCGGGGTTTGAAGAAATAGATGGGCTGCACGATGCTTCCACGCACAGCTGAAACCGACCGCACAAGAGTACTGATAAACCGCTTAGAGGATCTAAACCTGCCCAGGCAAAGTGGTGCGAGTCGGACCGTCCATGCTTATAAACCCTATTGGTTTCATGGGCGACAGGGCTTGAAATGTCATTGCATCTCAATGTCGGGTAAAAGTCCCACAAATTGGAAGCAGCGTCTCCAAAATGACCTATACAGTGTTGACTGGGACGTTAAACCTCAAATCAAACAAACAAACATGTAAAGGTATCGCGTTTTATTTTTCTTATCTTTTTTAATTCGGTTTGTTGGACTTGCCCTTTTGTCAGTGTTTGTATTATCTGTCTCTTATGTCATAAAATTATTGTTATGATATTAAGCGGAATGGGAACACCTTCAGGGGAGGCAACTCCTGCAAAAGTATTTTTGTCTCCAATGTCAATATGGGTCAACTCTTAAAGGAAAGAATTTGCTCCTGAGGAACAAATTCTGTCATTTAAGAGTACACCCCTTTTTTAGTGGGATAGGGCTTATAGGAAAGCAATCAGGAAGTCCCGAAAGTTGTCTCTCTTTGAAAAATGGCGGAAAAATCTGCCAGGTTTTCCCATTCTCCTTAAAAGGAACAAAAGTTGTTTTCCGCTGCGCTTCCTCCTTTGCTCCAACATGGAGCAGCGCTTCCTCCTTTGCTCCAATATGGAGCAGCGTTTCCTTCTTTGCTCCAACATGGAGCAGCGCTTCCTACTTTGCTCAAACATGGAGCAGCGCTTCCTCCTTTGTTCCAACATGGAGCAGCGCTTCCTCCTTTGCTTCAACATGGAGCAGCGCTTCCTCCTTTGCTCCAACATGGAGCAGCGCTTCCTCCTTTGCTCCAATATGGAGCAGCGCTTCCTCCTTTGCTCCAATATGGAGCAGCGCTTCCTCCTTTGCTCCAACATGGAGCAGCGTTTCCTTCTTTGCTCCAACATGGAGCAGCGCTTCCTTCTTTGCTCCAATATGGAGCAGCGCTTCCTCCTTTGCTTCAACATGGAGCAGCGCTTCCTCCTTTGCTCCAACATGGAGCAGCGCTTCCTCCTTTGCTCCAACATGGAGCAGCGCTTCCTTCTTTGCTCCAATATGGAGCAGCGCTTCCTTCTTTGCTCCAACATGGAGCAGCGCTTCCTCCTTTGCTCCAACATGGAGCAGCGCATCCTCCTTTGCTCCAACATGGAGCAGCGCATCATCCTTTGCTCCAACATGGAGCAGCGCATCCTCCTTTGCTCCAACATGGAGCAGCGCATCCTCCTTTGCTCCAACACGGAGCAATGTTTTACTTGTTCCTGTCATTGTTCGTCTTTGCGTGTGTGTTTGTTTGTTTGCATTGAGGTTTTACGTTCCTGACAAGACTATTAACGTCATTTTGGAGACGTTATTTCCTCCGGAACCTATACCCAACATTAAGATGAAACAGCAAACAACAAATCAAAAGGGTTTATATGTAGGGACTGTCCGTCTCACACCACTTTGCCTGGGCAGACTTAGTTTACCAGAACTCATGTGCGGTACAAGCCCCGATGGGCTTGGGGTGGGGTTGGGCAACTTTGCGTGTATGTACTGCTTAAATCGTTTTCATTTTGGATTTTGTGGGAAAGAACCTGTGATCTTGGCTTTCGGCGAGTAGTGTTTTGATTAGGTTGCTTTATGTTGTGGTTCGTTCCCTTTAATTTCTGGGATGGGAGGTTTTAAGATCCTGGTTATTGCCTTCACTTCTGTTTTGATATTTCATGCGACTTGTCTATTGTTTTTGTTTGTTTGATTTGAGGTTTAACGTCCCCGTCAACACTGTAAAGGTCATTTTGGAGACGTTGCTTCCAATTTTGTGGGACTTTTACCCGACATTGAGATGAAATGACATCTCAAGCCCTGTCGCCACATGAAACCAATATGGTTTATTAGCATGGACGGTCCGCCTCGCACCGCAGTTCCTGGACAGGCTTAGATCCTCTAAGCGGTTTACCAGTACTAGTGTGCGGGCCGGATTCAGCTCTGCGTGGAAGCATCATGCAGCCCATATATTTCTACAAGCCCCTATGGGCGGGGGGCGGAACTTGTCTATTGAGGAAAATGACTAGTCATTTTGAGCGGTGTAATATAATTTGTTTATTGTTTGTTTGTTTGATTTGAGGTTTAACGTCCCCGTCAACACTGTAAAGGTCATTTTGGAGACGTCGCTTCCAATTTTGTGGGAATTTTACCCGACATTGAGATGAAATGACATCTCAAGCCCTGCCGCCGACAGAAACCAATAGGGTTCATAAGCATGGACGGTTTATACATGTTCTATGTTTTCTTCTGCAACATATTTTAAAAAATACAAATACGTTTGAATGATGTTCAACTTTACTGGGCATTAATCTTTTAAACTTTATCATAGATACTATGTCCTTGCCAATGAACGATAGCTACGAGATAGTTTTGATGTTATCTTCGCACCTACTTCTCTTTCTTCAATGATTCGTCAAGTTTTCTTGAAGACATCACGAAAACATGCCTATATAATTTTAACCCACTTGAACGGCCCCACTTTTATATAGTAAAACTGAGGTTTACAAGGGTAAACCTTATTTTCTTATGTCTGCTCTTAATTATAGATTGTGGGTAGGCCCTACTCATTAGAACCACCTCGACGAAAAGGTTCTAACGAGTACCCACAAGCTATATTTTGAGCAGAAATAAGAAAAATATCACAATATTTCATCTTAAAAAAGCTCGTTTTTTTCGGCGGTAAAGTTTATATTGCATTTATATAGGGGTGTTTTCGTAATAACCTGCCTTGGCCAGCCATGCTGGATGACTTGAAAAGTGACCTTTTTATCTGAGTATATTTATGCCCCCAACTTCGTGCTTCTGTCCTGTCCGTCCGTCCGTCCGTCCGTCCATTACGCTTTAAGTACCTAGGTAAACTACAGAATGGCTTGAGCTAGGATCTTGAAATTTCATATATGGCATGAGCATGAAATAAAGCGGACCCGTATTTTTTTTTTTTTTTTTCTTTTCTGTCGGACTTGTCCTTGTTACATTCTCAGTTCATTTACAGAAAAACCCATATAGTTAACTACTGTACATACTTCAATGAGTCGCAGGATCGATCTCCGGCTCTTCAGAGTTTCGGATGAGTCTTTAAACCGAGGTCCCGTCTCCGTATGACCTTAGCTATTAGTGAGACGTAAAACTCACTCACTCACTCATACTTCAATGACTACATAACTGAAGAATTACCACTGGAAATTTTTCAGTCGACTGATAAAACAATTTATCATATGACGTCGCGTCTGAGAGTGTAATGACGCGATGTACATGTAATAAATTCGACAATCCACTAGTGGATTAAATATGCAAATTAGTTAGCTACGCCCCGTAACATTACATTAACGACTTCGCGTTTACTAATGGCGGAACATTGACATTTTTTGTAAAACAATAGTGAATAAAATGCGTTTTAAATGCCATATGATAAATAGAATCTTGCAGTCATGCGCATGTATTATTGAATTTACGAGTATTAAACTCGTTGAGGAAAAGGAATAAAATGCTCGGCGAAGCCTAGCATTTTATACATTTTCTCAGCTCATTTAGTAAATTCAATAATACATGAACACTCATGTAATTTCCTCGATGTTTATCGGTCGACATAAAGTCAGATACCTTTGGACAGGTCCAGGGATCAGATTCATTTTATTCGTGAGTTTGACTTCAATTTCCGTGTCTTAAGCAAACAATAAACCCTTATCAGACTGGCCACATCCTTTTTAATTCCCCTGCTTGTCAAAGTCGGTGCCGGAAAGTGTGTTTCTATATTGAACTAGTCAGACAAACCAGAGTAAGTCCGAAATCAAACCATTTTCCAGCATGCACTCAGTGACAATAGACAAACATTCCTCGGCTTCAATACTTCTTTTAGCCTATTCTGTACCGGAAAACCCTACATGAACAATTGGCAAACAATATAGGCTCTGATCAGACGCCGCAGAAACGCAGCGTCTGATCAGGGTCTAGAGTGTTTGCAAAAAGTTCAGCCGTTTTCCAAATAGATTTTGAAGAAATCACCACCTGACACCCCTAAATTTTGAAATGGACGTGCTATCCATATGGTGGAAGATTCCATTTGGTACCAAACGGGTTAAATGTAAAACAACGCTGACGATGTATTGCCCTTAACTCATTAAGTACCAGAAACCCCTAAACGGGTAGCCTGGCAAACAGTGCAGGCCCAGATCAGACGCCACAGAACGCGGCGTCTGATCAGGGCCTCCACTGTTTGCAAAACATTCAGCCATTTCCCAAATAAATTTTGATGAAATGAAAATCTGACACCCTTAAATTTTGAAATGGACTCCTGCTATATATAAGAAGGAAGATTCCATTTGGTACAAAAAGGGTTAAACCTTCTGAAGATTTTCTCTAGCTTCACCAGAGAAAAATGCTGCAATCAAGTCGTCATATTAAGGTTATATTAAGGTTGTATGTGAGAACAAGATTCGATCATTGTTGTCCAATTGGGACAGAAATCCACACCCGAGTGTACAGCGGTCAAGTGTGAAACAAGCCTTTCTAACCCTAACCCTAAGTCTAACCTCTAACGCCAACCCGAGGGTCCAGCAGTCATGTGTGAAACAAGGCTGTCCAACCCTAACACTTACCTCGCCAACCCGATGGTCCAGCAGTCACATGTGAAACACGGTTGTCTAACCCTGACACTAACACACTCACCTCTAACGCCAACCCGATGGTCCAGCAGTCACGTGTGAAACAAGGCTGTCTTACCCTAACACTAACCTGTAACGCCAACCCAAGGGTCCAGCAGTCACGTGTGAAACAATGCTGTCTAACCATATCACTAACCTCTAACGCCAACCCGATGGTCCAGCAGTCACGTGTAAAACAAGGCTTTATAACCCTAACCCTAACATCTAGCGCCAACCCTAGGGTCCAGCGGTCACGTGTGAAACGAGGCTTTCTAACCCTAACCCTAATTATAACCTCTAACGCCAACCCGAGGGTCAAGCAGTCACGTGTGAAACAAGGTTTTCTAACCCTAACCCTAACATCTAACGCCAACCCTCGGCAGTCATGTATGAAACAAGGCTTTCTAACCCTAACTCTAATTCTTACCTATAGTCCATCGGTCACGTGTTAAACATGGCTGTCTAACCCGAACCCTAACCTCTAATGTCAACCCGAGGGTCAAGCAGTCACTTGTGAAACAAGGCTTTCTCACCCTAACCCTAATCTCTAACGCCACCCCCAGGGGGCCAAGCGGCCGCGTGTGAAACAAGGCTTTCTAACCCTAACCCTAACCTCTTACGCCAATCCGAAGGTGCAGCGGTCACGTGGGAAACAAAGCTTTCTAACCCTAACCTAACCTTAAACGCCAATCCGAGGGTCAAGCAGTCCCGTGTGAAACAAGGCTTCTAACCTTAACCCTAAACCCTACCCCTAACCTCGAACGCCAATTCGAGGATAAAGCGGTGAAACAAGGTTTTCTAATCCTAACCCTTATTTCTAACGCCAACCCGAGGGATCAGCGTTCACTTGTGAAACCTTTTAACCCTAACCCTAACCTCTGACACTAACCAGAGCTCCAGGGGTCACGTATTTAACAAGGTTTTCTGACCCTAAACCTAATCTCAATGCCAACCCGATGGCCTAGCGGTAACGTGTTAAACAAGGCTTTCTAACCCTTATCCTCAACTCCAACGGCAACTCGAGGGTCCAAAGGTCGTGAGAAACAAGGCTTTCCAACCTTAAGATAATCTCTAACGCCAATCCGAGGGTCCAGCGGTCACGTGTGAAACAAGGATTTCTAACCCCAACTCTAATTCTTACCTATAGACATGGCTGTCTAACCCGAAACCTAATCTCTAACGCAAACCCGAAGGTCCAGCGGTCACGTGTTAAACACGGCTTTCTAGCCCTAACCCTAGCCCAAACCTAACCCTAACCCTGACCCGAACAAGGCTTTCTTACCCTAACCCTAACCTCTAACGCCAACACGAGGGTCCAGCGCTCACGTGTAATAAAGGGCTTTATAACCATAACCCTAACCTCTAACGCCTACCCTAATTGGCCGACACTAGCTAGTCTGGCCTAGAAACACTTGTACACTCCATACTTTTCAGTTCTGCGGTGTATACTTTGCTTCCAAAGGATTACCCTTCTATAGAACATTTCTAACCCTACCTCTAACCTCCAACGACAGCCCGAGGGTCCAGCGGTCACCTGTGAAACAAGGCTTTCTAACCCTAACCCTAATCTATAACACCAACCCGAAGGTCCGGCGGTCACGTGTGAAGCAAGGCTTTCTAGCCCTTAAATTAACACTAACCTCTAACGCCAACCCGAGGGTCCAGAGGGCACGTGTAAAACAAGGCTTTCTTACCCTAACCCTAACCCAGACCTCACCCTAACCCTAACATAAACAAGGCTTTCTTACCCTAACCCTAACCTCTAACGCCAACACAAGGGTCCAGCGGCCACGTGTAAAAAAGGCATTATAACCCTAACCCTAGTCTAAAACACCAACCCGAAGGTCCGGTGTTCACGTGTGAAGCAAGGCTTTCTAGCCCTTATACAAACCCTAGCCTCTAACGCCAACCCGAGGGTCCAGAGGGCACGTGTATAACAAGGCTTTCTATCCCTAACCCTAGCCCAAATCTAACCCTAACCCTAACCCAAACAAGGCTTTCTTACCCTAACCATAATCTGTAACGCCTACATAAGGGTCCATCGGTCAAGTGTAAAAAAGGCTTTATAACCCTAACCCTAATCTATAACACCAACCCGAAGGTCCGGCGGTCACGTGTGAAGCAAGGCTTTCTAGCCCTTAAACTAACCCTAACCTCTCACGCCAAGCCGATGGTCCAGAGGGCACATGTAAAACAAGGCTTTCTAACCCTAACCCAAACCCTCACCCTAAGCAAACAAGGCTTTCTTACCCTAACCCTAACCTCTAACGCCAATCCGAGGGTCCAGCGGTCACGTGTGAAACAAGGATTTCTAACCCCAACTCTAATTCTTACCTATAGTCCAGCGGTCACGTGTGAAACATGCTGTCTAACCCGAACCCTAACCTCTAACGCCAACCCGAGTGTCCAGCGGTCACGTGTTAAACACGACTTTCTTACCATAACCCTAGCCCAAACCTAACCCTAACTCTGACCCGAACAAGGCTTTCTTACCCTAACCCTAACCTCTAACGCCATTACGAGGGTCCAGCGGTCACGTGTAAAAAAGGGCTTTATAACCATAACCCTAACCTCTAACGCCCACCCAAATTGACCGAAACAAGCAAGTCTGGCCTAGAAACACTTGTACACTCCATACTTTTCAGTTCTGCGGTGTATACTTTGCTTCCATAGGATTACCCTTTTACAGAACATTTCTAACCCTAACGCTAACCTCCAACGCCAACCCGAGGGTCCAGCGGTCACCTGTGAAACAAGGCTTTCTAACCCTAACCCTAATCTATAACACCGACCCGAAGGTCCGGCGGTCACGTGTGAAGCAAGGCTTTCTAGCCCTTAAATTAACCCTAACCTCTCACGCCAAGCCGATGGTCCAGAGGGCACATGTAAAACAAGGCTTTCTAACCCTAACCCTAACCAAAACCCTCACCATAAGCAAACAAGGCTTTCTTTCCCTAACCCTAACCTCTAACGCCAATCCGAGGGTCCAGCGGTCACGTGTGAAACAAGGATTTCTAACCCCAACTCTAATTCTTACCTATAGTCCAGCGGTCACGACTGAAACATGCTGTCTAACCCGAACCCTAACCTCTAACGCCAACCCGAGGGTCCAGCGGTCACGTGTCACAAGTTAAACACGGCTTTCTTACCATAACCCTAGCCCAAACCTAACCCTAACTCTGACCCGAACAAGGCTTTCTTACCCTAACCCTAACCTCTAACGCCAACACGAGGGTCCAGCGGTCACGTGTACAAAAGGGCTTTATAACCATAACCCTAACCTCTAACGCCCACCCTAATTGGCAGAAACAAGCTAGTCTGGCCTAGAGACACTTGTACACTCCATACTTTTCAGTTCTGCGGAACATTTCTAACCCTAACGCTAACCTCCAACGCTAACCTCCAACGCCAACCCGAGGGTCCAGCGGTCACCTGTGAAACAAGGCTTTCTAACCCTAACCCTAATCTATAACACCAACCAGAAGGTCCGGCGGTCACGTGTGAAGCAAGGCTTTCTAGCCCTTAAGCTAACCCTAACCTCTAACCGCCAACCCAAGGGTCCAGAGGGCACGTGTAAAACAAGGCTTTCTAACCCTAACCCAAACATAACCCTAACCCAAACAAGGCTTTCTTACCCTAACCCTAACCTCTAACGCCAACACGAGGGTCCAGAGGGCACGTGTAAAACAAGGCTTTCTAACCCTAACCCTAACCCAAACCTTACCCTAACCCTAACCCAAACAAGGCTTTCTTTCCCTAACCCTAACCTCTAACGCCAACACAAGGGTCGAGCGGTCATGTGTAAAAAAAGGCTTTATAACAATAACCCTAACCCAAACCCGAACAAGGCTTTCTTACGCTAACCTTAACCTCTAACGCCAACACGAGGGTCCAGCGGTCATGTGTAAAAAGGGGCTTTATAACCATAACCCTAACCCATAACGCCTACCCTAATGGACCGAAACTAGCTAGTCTGGCCTAAAAACACTTGTACACTCCATACTTTTCAGTTCTGCGGTGTATACTTTGCTTCCAAAGGATTACCCTTTTATAGAACATTTCTAACCCTAACGCTAACCTCCAACGCCAACCCGAGGGTCCAGAGGTCACCTGTGAAACAAGGCTTTCTAACCCTAACCCTAATCTATAACACCAACCTGAAGGTCCGGCGGTCACGTGAGAAGCAAGGCTTTCTAGCCCTTAAGCTAACCCTAACCTCTAACGCCAACACGAGGGTCCAGAGGGCACGTGTAAAACAAGGCTTTATAACCCTAACCCTAACCCAAACCTAACCCTAACCCAAACAAGGCTTTCTTACCCTAACCCTAACCTCTAACGCCAACACGAGGGTCCAGAGGGCACGTGTAAAACAAGGCTTTCTAACCCTAACCATAACCCAAACCTAACCCTAACCCTAACGCAAGCAAGGCTTTCTAACCCTAACCCTAAGCGTTAACGCCAACCCGATTGCCCAGCGGTCACGTGTGAAACAATGCTTTCTAACCCTAACCCTAACCCTAAACGCCAACCAGAGGGTTCAGCGATCACGTGTAAACCAAGGCTTCCTATCCCTAACCCTAACCCTAACCTCTAACGCCAACCCGGAGGCTCAACGGTCACGTGTGAAACAAGGTTTTCTTACCCTAACCCTAACTTCTAACGCCAACCCGCGGGTCTAAGATGATTCTCTCCCTTCCGCCGATTCAAGAAGGGTAGTTGTCAGTTTCTGGCGAAATAATGTGCACTGTACCGGTTAACCGCTTACGTATAAGCCCGCCAAGGACAGGCGGATAGGTAGATTGACCGGCTCAAAAATTACACAAATAGTGCTGACTGAGCCGTTAAACATCAAAACAATTAAGGCGTAACTATACCAAATTTAGTGACACAGAGGCCTTTCTGATATCTAATCTCTAAGATAAGACAATCTATTCGTCTGAAACCGAAACAGATGACGGGCAAGACCCGGCAAACACAGCACATCCCCCTTCGAGCACACACCGACCGACGTAGCCTATGAGACAGGTCAACTGGAGGCATCAGGCAAGAGACGCCAACCCGCGGACTTGTAGGCGTCCCCTACCGAGCCAGCATCAGCAAACATGACCGACACTCCACGGAAGTCCCGGGCATCAGGAAGGAGATGTCCAAAGTAGCGAGACTTTCTACATTTAAGATATAGCAAAAAGTGTAAACCAAATCTGCTAAGATACATGTCTCACCTGACAAGTCAGTCTTAGTTTTAGAAAAATTAGAATTTTATACTGCAAAAATTAAAGATATAATATAGTTATTTAAATCAGTACTTGAGCACTGACGTCAACACCGCAGTATCAACCTCAGCACTAAGAAACTGAAACTAAGCTGATGATACCCTCGGGGACGAACGAATCTTCCTCCAGCAGAGATACCGACCCTGTGGTTGCAATTAAGGCGTAACTATACCAAATTTAGTGACACAGATGCCTTTCTGATATTTAATCTTTATCAGTGTGTCTCAACCCCAAAGTTCTGAAACCGAAACGGATGACGGGCAAGACCCGGCAAACACAGCACATCCCCCTTCGAGCACACACCGACCGACGTAGCCTATGAGACAGGTCAAATAAATCTAACGCCTACCCGAGGGTCCAGCGCACGTGTGAAATAAGGTTTTCTAGCCCTAAACCTAACCTCTAATGCCAACCCGAGGGTCCAGTGGCCCTGTGTAAAACAAGGCTTTCTAACACTAACACAAACCCTAACCTCTAACGCCAACCCGAGGGTCCAGCAGTCACGGTCGAAACAAGGCTTTGCCGAGTTTCAAAAGTGACTGCTGGACTCTCGTGTTGGGATTTCTCTGTCCCCTCTCAACAATAGTGATTGAATCTCTATATTTCCTGCATACCAGTTATGGCAATCATAGATTGTACTGATATGTATAAAAAAACTGATCCTCACTTTCAGCGTAGTGAATATTTTGTTCACTGTTTTTCCATATTGTGATGGAAGAAACTGGAATCATGAGTCAGTGGTTAGTAATGGTTGGTTAACATTTTGTTTACAAGAAAGGGATTTAAGGAATAATCCAGAACATTCAAGATCACATTAGCTTTAGCATATGAGCTAACTTCTTTTCTACAGAATTCTGAAAAGTTCACTTAATTAGTGTACAAAAAGAAAATAGTTTCTCTTTAAAAGCATTTATTCTTGTAACAGCAGGACACCGCGTGTGTTCATACTTGTTTTATTGCCCCCCCCCCCTTTGATGTACTGTCTATAACAGGTCAAAGGCGGACCTTATAGGGTGATTAGTAGCTCTTGTTGAATCCCCTGACTGAGGCACTTATGGGGAAAATCAATAATGTACACTTTAGTCAACAGTATGTAAACTATTGATTTTCCCCAAGGAGGCCCCTTACCTGTTGAAGACAGAGGACTTCTCTTCAGTCAGCACTGAGAGCTACATAATATTATGTAATGAAATGATAGTCCTCAATAATCAAGAATAAATGCCTTCAATGACAGTTTGGGTATTTTAAGAAATTTTTCTTCCAAATTCTGTGCTGGATTACTTGTGGGCTTTGTGTGCATACGGTGGGATCAGACAAAACAATTTCGAGGATATTAAATAACGGGGCTAAATATATGTTTTGTTCTTACTTCAAAACAGTCACAACAATAAGTTAAAAAAGTTTGTAAATAAGTTTTGTTAACCTTTCTAAAAGGCTTATTTGTTTTTTCTTTCCGCTATGCTAGGCGCGTAACAATACCCTTAGATAGAAATTATCATCTTACCCAAGGACAGGATAAAGTTCGAAAATCTCCCGGGAAAATGTGCGCGAGTCGAGGTTAAAGTTATTTAACATTAACATCTAGGGCTGGCTAATCGGAGCTCAACAGATAATCGATTATCATTCCTGTCATTCTGATCGATAATCGATTAAAATCACCGAAGATTTAGTCATAATTTCACCTGTCTAATTTTTGTTTGAGCATGACTCCTACCATCTGGTTCTGCACTGTTTGCCACTCATACAGCTTTTTTAGGCACAGCTTTGGGTCGTTAAATGTACTTACCGAATAATCGACTGCAAGCAAATAAGTAATGATAATCAATTTTGTGGAATTTATCGATTGAATAATCGATTATCCAAAAAATCGTGCCAGCCTTAATTATGTCGTCTCTTAAGTCATGGTAATGACATCGCAATATGGCGGACTGTATTGTCAAAACTTCATTACGAAAACACGACTATATTATTTTGGCCCCATTAAACCCCACCTTTATACAGTAAAGCCGGGGTTTATAGGGGTATATATTAGTTTTCTTATTTCTGTTCAAAAACATAGATTGTGGGTACTCGTTAGAACCGCCTCACCGAGACGGTTCTAACGGGTACCAACAATCTTAGTTTTGAGCAGATTAAAGAAAAATATTATAAATTTTATCGGAAAATGTTCATCTTTTGGTGGTAAATTTTTCAATATATTTGAATAGGCGCGTTTTCATTGACATAAAAGGTATGCAAGAAAAATAATCTCAGTATCATGGGCGTTAGGGGTAGATAAAACAATCCGTCCGATCGAGATAACAGTGACATGAAACACTCGGCAAGCTTCTTTACCAGACTGAAATTCGGCGGTGGGGGATGGGGGTGGGGGGGGGGGGGGGGCTTTCCTTTCACCTCCACCCCAAAGCTAGCATCCATGCAAAGTTATGTGTGTTTAATGCATACACTGCTGTTTGAAACTGTCCAGGCCCCAAGATTATAAAACTGTTTGCAGGACCATCTATACGGAGTATGATTAAATAACCCTTGATTCATGCCCAGATCAGCGGTGGGGGGGGGGGGTGTAAAATATGCCTTGCTCAAAAATATTAAAATGCACACAATTGTTGGCATAGACATGAAACTCTTTTCATGCTCAACTCAGTTATCTGAGCATGCCATTTTGTCCTGTTCATCAATGTTAAAGTAGGTCTTATCTAGGTCGTATCGACAGTGTCGCGGTGCTGTTCTTCCACAATAATACAAATATTTGCCCAAGTTCCATCCCAGTAGGCACATGACATAATTGTGACGTCACATCAACGTCCGTGCAACGTCATGACTTTCATGCAACGTCACATCTACGTCGGTGCAACGTCCCACCGACGTTGATTTGACATTGCCCTTGTGACATGTGCCTGCTGGGACGATGTCGTCTTTGATAACCGGGATGACAGCTTTGATATGTACAGCTTTGGCGTGGACGACTTTTGTATGGACAGCTTTTGTAGTGACAGCTTGGGCATGGACAGCTTTGGTTTGAACACCTTTGGCACAGACAGCTTCGGCAGAGTCAGCTTTAGCGTGGACAACTTCTGTATGGAAAGCTTTGGTACATGTATGTATAGCTTTCGAATAGACAGCTTTCGAATAGACAGCTTTGGCAGGGACACTTATGGAATGGACAGATTTTGGAATGGATAGTTTTAGCAGGGTCAGCTTTAATATGGAAAGCTTTGGAATTGATAGTTTTGGCAAGGAACACCTTTGTCAACGGGACAGCGATGGAATGGGCAGCTTTGGAAGCGACAGGCTTTGGAATGAAAAAATTAACAATGGGCAGTTTTGGCATGGAAAGCTTTGGTATAGAGAGCTTTGGCAGGGGCAGCTCTGGAATGGAAGCTTTGGTTGGCACAGCTTTTTCATAAACAGCTTTGGATTGGGCAGCTTAGGAATAGAGATCTCATGAATATATGAACAGCTTGGTTAGGGACACCTCTGACAGGGAAGCTTTAGGCAGTTACAAATTCGGTATGGAAAGATTTTGCATGGATAGTTTTGGCGTGGACAGCTTTTGCATGGACAGCTTTGGTGCGGACAGCTTTTGCAAATACAGCTTTGGTGAGGTCAGCGTTGGCATGGACAACTTTGAAAAGGACTACGGGCAAATTGACGGCTTTGGCATGGACAGCTTCGACATGGGCAGCTTTGCAATGGACAGTCAAAGAATATGCGGTTTGGTAGGGACAAGATCTGCACGGATAGTTTTGGAATTGACAGCTTTGGAATGGACACCTTTGAGAGGACAGCTTGGACAGGAAAACTTTTGGCTGGGACAGTTTTAACAGGGACAACTTTGGTACTGATATATAGCTTTCGCGTGGACAGCTTTGGTGTGGATAATTTTGCAGGGACAGCTTTAGCAAGGACAGCTTTGGATTGGTCTGCTTTGCCATGGATAGCTTAAGTATAGGCAGCTTTGGAGTGCACAGCTTTTGTTTTGGATAGCCAACTGGTCATTTTGTGGGAAAGTAACTGTCCTTTTGGTTTTCCGCTATTGATGTTTCCATTAGGGTTTGTTGTTTCATGTTTGTGTCTTTCCCTTTGGTGTCTCTGATGGGAACTGTGGGTTAATTGTATCGATTCCTCATCATTGCCTTCACTTCTATTTGGTAACTGACGGCTTTGGCAGGGCCAGCTTGGGCATGGTCTTTTAATAAACAGCAAGAACCATCGTTGCATCTCTGTGGTTGTTTGTGATTTTTGTGTTCTCGGAGATGTTGCACTGTTGAGTTAGAAGGCCTTCACGTGGACTGAACAAATTATTTGTCTAAATCGCGAGGGCAGTAAGGGCGAGGATTGCAGCTGCGTAAAATCGAGTTAAGCCCCCATGTTGAATTCGTTTCACTGACCGTTCCAGTGCGGTTCTTCTGTCGCAGTTGATTTTTGTTATGGTTTGTCTTTGAGTATGTGTTTCGCTTATATTATTGTTTTGGATAGCCAGTTGGCCATTTTGTGGGAAAGTAACTGTCCTTTTGGCTTTCCGCTTTGATGTTTCCATTAGGGTCTAGTTATTTCATGCTTGTGTTTCTTTCCCTTTGGTGTCATTGCTGGGGGACACTGTGGGTTGATTGTATCGATTGTTAACGTCATGTTACATTTTTTGTTTGTTGTTGAGGTAAAAGTTTAACATTTCTGTGCATGGCTAGTTGAAGAATGAGTTTTCTTCACTAAACTTGTGTCTGTATTCTCTTAGAAATCTGCGACAAAACTATGTTCTATCTAAAGTAGCATAAAAATTATAGGAAAGTTTAATATCTCGATATTTCTAGGCCTTGTGCAAGGCTGTAAAATAATTAGCCACAAATAAGATTTTGCGAAACCCTGAAGGAATGACTATATCACAAATAATACCTAGACGACTTGGAAATTGTCCCTGCATGTAATGAATTTTACGCTTCAACATTTAAAAATAAAATCGAACAGCAGACGATACAGAAAAAATGATTCTAAAAACAATGCAAATTTCATCTGCTATGGTTCAAGTTTTAACTAAATTTCATAGATGGGACGGCTATCCTAGCATCCCCGAGGGAAAATCTGCGAATTTTCTCCGCCTCTTTGTTAATCTCCGCTCCCCTTTTTCCAATTAAAACATTCTCAGACGCGTCCGGTGAATATTTGGATGCTTCCGGTGTTCGTCCATAAACTTCCGCCAACTCGCGCACGAAATTTGGTGCGTTTCCGCAACAAAGGCCAATATATCTGACGCCGATCTCCTTGGCTTCCAAAGCAAACTTCCTTACGTCAAGACGATTACACATACAACTGTTGATGTTATCAGGGTACAGAAGATCGCCTGCAAATAAAAGTAAGAGAATATACGGAAAAATACATATATTGGCTGCGTCATATAAAAGGAAGTGATGTCATTGGTATTCTATCACTGTACACGTAAATCAGTCGCGAAAAAAGAAAATATATCTTCTGACATGGTCGCACAGCAATTACTTAGCCAGGGCACTGTCGAAGGCTGTCCCTGTATTCGCTCGGCCTTTTTGAATAGCGTTCTTTGAGCAGACAGGGATGACCCTGGCCTAATTGAAACGTTACGCAACATCGTGTTTTCGGAGTTCGCCGTTATGTTGTGCCTTTGGTTTGGACCGTTACTTTTCAATATTCACCTCCCATCCATAGTAACAACATGATAGAAATGGAACGAACAACAAACGATAATTTTAAATGGATAACTAATATCACATAAAAACTTGGTTGTCATTAACCGTTCTCCTGCTAAACCAGGATGAGTTCTACCTAAGCAAACAGTGATGATACAAATCAGATGGCTTCTGAAGACGCCATCTAATCAATACCTACTCTGTTTGATATTTAGTTAGTGAAATTGTAGAAATAAAATACATCAAGCACTCTGGTTGGTTGAAAGCCATACATCGGTGTGGATTAATTAATTTATTCAACATGACAAGGGTTTAGAACCAATGAGAGACCTTATATTCACAGATTATAAAAATGATAATATTTGCATCCCAGTATTCCACACAGGGAGATTAGTTTATACTAATTTATTTTAGTTCGAAAAGCTTCAAGCTTATTGAATCGCTCACGAACACTCATTCCGGTTGTTTTCACGCGCGCGAGAAAGAGAGGCAGTGGCTCTTACACCACTGCTACCCATTTACACCTGGAGCAGTGTCATTACGTGTCTTGCCCAAGGACACACCTCGATGCCGGTGGCCGGTTCGAACGCACAACCTCTCGATCATAAGTCGAACGCGTTAACCACTGCGCTGGGAGATGAAGGTGGAATCTGAGCAGGACAGTGCTCCAATATGTTATATGTAAGTCCATGACACTGGTAGAACAATTTCATTTGAAAAATTCCGTTCTCAGAGCCATGCGACAAACGTATCTTGTAAATTAACCTAGTGTCTCACCTGTGTCAGGGTCTGTCAATGAGAACCAGGTTCGGCAGTATTCCTTCGTTCGGAAAGGGACAGGTAGAGCAGCAATTGGCCCCTACAAATTATGTCAGCAAAGTTACAATATGTCCAAAAATAAAGAAAATGCATTGAATTATAATTAAGACAAGCGGGCCCAGAGGGCACTGATTTGCTCACCTGAGTGTCACTGTCTCTAGAACATTTTTTGGCCTCTGGTAGCCATCTTATTCATCAGAGAGGAACAGTTTTAGTTATTTTGGTAGGGAGTCACCTAGGCAACATTCATGTGAAGTTTGAATCAAATTGGGCCAAGGGTTTAGGAGGAGTTCGCATTTGAACCAAATTTACAATGTTTTTCTATTTTTAGCTCTGGTGGTCATTTTTTTTTCATCGGAACGGGATCGTGTCAGCTATTTTGGTAGAGGGTCATCTATATTCCTACGAAGTTTGACTGATATTGGCCCAAAGGTACAAGAGGCGTTGTCGTTGGAAGATTTTTTTTCTATTTTTAGCTCTGGCGGCCATCTTCTTTGTCAAAGCGAAATGATTTTAGCTATTTTGGTAGGGAGTCACCAAGGCCACATTCCTGCGAAGCTTGAATCCAATTGGCCTAAGGACTTAGGAAAAGTTCGCGTTTGAAGTAAATTTACGATGTTTTTCTATTTTTAGCTTTGGTAGCCATTTTGTTCATCCGCGCAAGATCGTTTTAGCTATTTCGGTAGAAGGTCATCTAAGCATTATTTCTGTGAAGATTGAATGAGGAGTTGGCCCAAGGGTACAGGAGGAGTTGTCATTTCAAGATGTTTTCTATTTTTAGTGCTGGTGGCCATATTGTTTGTCAGTGCGGAGCGATTTTAGCTATTTTGGTATATAATCGTCTATGAAACATTCCTGTGAAGTTTGAATAAATTGGCGTAAGGGTTTAGGAGGAGTTCGCGTTTGAAGCAAATTTACAATGCTTTTCTATTTTAGCTTTGGTGGCCGTTTCGCTCATCAGAGCATAACCGTTTTATCTATTTTGGTAGAAGATCATCAGAGCAATATTCCCATGAAGTTTGAATGCAATTGGCCCATGTGTACAGGAGGAGTCGTCATTTCAAGTTTTTTGTCTTCTATTTTTAGCTCTGTAGTCCATCTTATTCATCAGAGCAGAACGATTTTAGCTAATTTGGTAGGGAGTCACCTAGGCAACATTCCTGCGAAATTCAAATCAAATTGGCCCAAGGGTTTAGGAGGAGTTCACATTTGAAACAAATTTACTTTTTCTTTTTTAGCTCTGGCGGCCATTTTGTTCATCGGAGCAAAACCATTTTAGCTATTTTGGTAGAATGCCACCTAAGCAACATTCCTATGAAGTTTGAATGAAATTGGCCAAAGGGTACAGGAGGAGTTGTCGTTTAAAGATTTTTTTTCTATTTTTTGCTCTAGTGGCCATCTTGTTTGTCAGAGCGGAACTGTTTTAGCTATATTGGTAGGGGTCCTTATTGGCAACATGCCAGTGAAGTTTGAATCAAACTGGCTCAATAATTTAGGAGGAGTTCGCGTTTGAAGCAAATTTACGATGTTTTATTCTATTTTTAGCTCAGGTGGCCATTTTACTCATTGGAAAGGAACCGTTTTAGCTATTTTGGTGAATGGTCACCTAAGCAACGTTTCTGTGAAGTTTGAATGAAATAGGCCAACGTGTACAGTAGGAGTTGACATTTAAAGATTTTTCTTTTTTTAGCTCTGTCGGCCATCTTGTTCATCGGAGCGGAACGATTTTAGCTATTTTGGTAGGGAGCCACCCAGGCAACATTCCTGTGAAGTTTGCATCAAATTGGCCCAATGATTTAAATCAAATTGTTGACGACGCATTTAAATCAAATTGTTGACGGCGCATTTAAATCAAATTGTTGACGACGCACGCCGGACGACGGACATCCGCTAATCACAATACCTCACCATGCGTACTTCGTGCTCAGGTGAGCTAAAAAACAAAACAATGTCCACATCAGCTCTTCTGTACACACATTACATTGCTCCAAGCCAGAAACGGATAAAAATGTGGTTGCAATCCTTGAGGGGAATGGGAACACCTAGCAGATTTTTCCGCCATTTTTTCAAATTTGACAACTTTCGGGATTTCCTGCGCTTTTCTAAAAGCCCCGTTCCGCCGAAAAAGAGGTCTACTCTTAAAGGAAAGAATTGGCTCTTCAGGAGCAAATTCTTTCCTTTTAGAGTTGACCCCTATTGACATGGGAGACAAACATAGTTTTGCAGGAATTTCCTCCCCTGAAGGGTATCCATTCCTCTTAAGTGAGTGAGTGATTGTTTTAGTTTTACGTCCCACCAATATGGGGCGCCATTTTACTATTTAATCCGTATTTATAGATATCCATAATTATTTATGAATATCCAAAATTCGATTTATGGATGTATATAATTCGAATTATGGATATCCATTATTATTTATGGATATCCATAATTATTTATGGATATCCATAATTCGAATTATGGATATCCATAATTCGAATTATGGATATCCATAAATCGAACTGAATTAATGATATCCATAAATCGAATAATGGATATTCATTTTTCGATTTTTTGATATCCATAAATCGAATTATGGATATCCATAATTCTCCTTTGCAAATAAACCTAATGAATAATGACTGCTCCCTTTGCAAAAAAAAATTCGACTATTCCCGTCAGGTTTCCGATTTAGTTGTGTGATAAAAGCCGGGATGGAGGTGAAGGTTATGTAGGGTAGGCTTAGTGGTGGCCTATGGTGTGGGAGAGATATGTTTTGTTTGATTTTAGGTATAACGTCCCCTTCAATACTATTTAGGTCATTTCCAATTATGTTGGACATTAAGCCTTCACTGAGACGAAGTGAAATCTCAATACCGCCGGCCTCGGTATCTCAGTCGGATGCGCGTCTGACTGGTAATCAGGAGGACGCGGGTTCGATACCTGCCAGGGTCGGAAACATTTTTTCGTGGAGATTGCTCATGCAATCTTTTTGACCGTCATACTCTCCCTTCTGCTGATTCAAGAAGGGCAGTTTTGTTGTGTAGTCATAAAAAATGTACACATCACTTTCACACGTCCGTGAAATGTATACCCACTTATTAAAACCTAGCCTAGCCACTAGGCGTTAAAATGGATAATATGAAATTTAAAGCATCTTTTGCATTAAAATGAATAGTGTATTAACGTTTAGCTAGTATAGTCTCTCCGGCTTAATTTTGAGATTACTCAGTTTGGAGATTCTACCAAATAGACTTGTCATTACCAACAAGGTGATAAACTTTTAATATAATAAAAAATGCTAAAATTGATCAGACTTTTGCTCCAGCATTTCAGTGGTTTCTTGCTGTCGAGTCCTCACCGTTGTCTCATCTCTAAGGTTTTTTGATTATATACGTTCACGGAGATGTTGCACTGATGAGTTAGGAGGCCTCCATGCGTACTGAACAAATTATTTGTCTAAATCGCGACGGAAGTAAGGGCGAGGATTGTGGCCACGTAAAATCGATTTAAGCCCCCCAGTGGAATTCGTTTCCGCTGACCTTTCCAAGGCAGTTCTTCTGTCGCGGTTTATTTTTGTAATGGTTTGTCTTTGGGTGTTTGTGTCGCTTATGTTATTTTATTTTGGATAGCCTATTGGCCAATTTGTGGACAAGTGACTGTCCTTTTGGCTTTCCGCTGTTGGTGTTTCCATTGGGGTCTGTTGTTTCATGTTTGTGTGTCTTTCCCTTTGGTGTCTCTGATGGGAGCTTTTGGTTGATTGAATCGATTCCTGATCATTGCCGCCACTTCTATTTAATTATCGGACTAGTAGAGATTGATCATGAAATCTTTTCTACGTTCATTACCTCCATTCCGCTGATTCAAGAAGGGCAGTTGTCAGTTTCTGGCGAAAGAATACGCACTGTACTGGTTAACTGCTTTCGTATAAGCCTGCCCAGGAAAAATGTGGATAGGTAAACTGGCCGGCTTAAAAACGACCTAAATTTGTGTTGACTGGGCCGTTAAACTCAAATACAAACAAACACACAAACAAACATCTCAATTCCTGTCGCCCACTGACTCGCACGACTTTGTTTGGACAGGCTTAGACCTTCTAAACGGTTTACCAGTACTCTCAGCTCATGCAGCTAAATCTATTACTCCAAGCCCCAATGGGCGGGGGCCAGGAGATATAGCTGAATCAGCCTAGTACTCCATACATCTCAAATAGAGTATTATATGGATATATGTTATATATATAACGACCATGTGCATTTTTCTCCAGAAAACATGCACGGATTGCCTGTTTGGATCATATAATCTTACGTCCGACTTTCAGTGTCCATAGGTGCGCAGTCCTCATAGAGGTGATTCCAGAGGGACCGGATGCGTTGGCCGGAATTTCCAGATCTTACGGCTGGTTCCGATATTTAACTGCACACATGGCGGGCGTTCAGCGTATGGCGTCCGTTGCTTTGGAAGCCTTGCGGGCTGAAAAGGCTGCACCGCAGAGAGGTTCCTGTGACTGGCCATCATCCAGCGATGATGAAGACCTTGAATATTTTGAAGATTTTTACAATAAACAATCACGTGTCTTAGGGAGAAATCATTAAACCAAAAGCTTTGGCGGTGATTTATGGATATCCATAATTCGAATTATGGATATCCATTAATCGATCTGAATTATGGATATCCATAAATCGAATTATGGATATCCATAATTCGAATTATGGATATCCATAAATCAAAGGAATGATGGATATCCATAAATCGAATTATGGATATCCATAATTCGAATTATGGATATCCATTATTCGGCTGATTTATGGATATCCATAAATCGAATTATGGATATCTATAATTCGATTTATGGATATCTATAAATATGGATTAAATAGTAAAACGGCGCCCCATACACCAACAGCTAGGGTCATACGGAGACGGGGCCTCTGTTTAAAGACTCATCCGAAAGTCTGGAGAAGCCCTGTATCGATCCTGCGATCCCTGGTTTACAAGGCGAGTAGCGTAACCACTGCACCACGGAGGCGTCTCCCTCTGTTTTCTTCAATACACATAACAGGACGAGCCGTGAAGTACCAAACAACAGCAGAACGCTGATAGCTCAAACACCTTTTGGAAAACTTTGTTCAAAACAAGCGTAGTTTGAGCCACTGAGGATTGTTCATAGAGCCAGGAAATGCGTCTTTTATGGAATTATATAGGACTATCTTTTCAATGTTTTATAAAATAAAGGCAATGAAGTGTGTTCTCATTAGAATCGCCTCATCATATAAGAGTGAGTGAGTGTTTGAGTTTTACGTCCAACCAACAGCTAAGGTCATACGGAGACGGGACCTCGGTTTAAAGACTCATCCGAAAGTCTGGAGAAGCAATCCCTGGTTTACAAGGCGAGTAGCGTAACCACTACACCACGGGGGCTTCTCATCATCATATAAGAACACGCAACATACATTTTTAAGATAAAATTATGAAAAGCTCCCTAAATTATCGACCCCTCGCTATTTCATATTTGGAGCTATAGGAAGAATTCCCTAGGGACTCATGAACGTTCGAATAACCCATGGTAAATGAGTCATTGGTGTTCGAACCACAGTAGTACTTCAATGGCTTGAACTCTGATGGCTCCTTTACCATGGATGAGTCGAACCCGCTCTTAAGACCGCAGGGAATTCCTCAAAATACGAAAAAGGGGTGACTTTACGAGATTTTCTGCTTCTTTGTTTGTTGTGTGTACTCATTAGAAATGAGGCGATATATAACTGTAGGTCATTTGATAAACAATCGATCCAAAAATTGGAAAATTTAGAGAAAAAAAAAAGCATTTTGTGTATATGACCTGGCAAGCTTCCCGTACGTCTTTCAGTAGAGGTAACATAGTACCGGGCCCTCGGCTACAATTCAGACCCACTACAGCGGCCCCGGCTTCCTCAAGTCGCCTACACGCCTCCGGGAAGGGAATATCATCTAAAGTTGTGTCTGGCACGAGGGCAGTCAGAGTGACAACAGCTGGTAAACCTGAAGTTGAAAATAAGTCTTTATATAAAGTGTAATGCAGAACATGTTTGCTTAACCCTTTTTGTACGAAATGGAATCTTCCTTCTTATGACAGGAGCCCATTTCAAAATTAAGATGTGTGTTTTCTTCAAAATTTATTTGGAAAGAGACTGAACTTTTGCAAAGGCCTGCACTGTTTGCCAAGATACCCCTTTAGGGGTTTCTGGTACTTAATGGGTTAAACATGTCAACTTAACTAATTTGAAAAACAACAAAAATATCACTAGGCCTGCCATTTCACGTGAATCGTCTCCTAGGTAGGCAGGCAGACAGGCAGGCAGGCAATGTGTGTATTTGCGTGTGTGCATGCGTGCGTGTGCGCGCGCGGTGGTGTATGCATGAGCATGTGAACGTGTGGGTGAATACGTGTGCGTGCGAGTCTGTGTGTTTTCCAACGTGTGTGCTGTTTGAAACATATAACACGAATTAATGCATATTGTATAGAAGGGATATACCATTTCCGAATTTTTTGATAGCGTCCAGTGCCAACATCGCTTCCCCGAGGTAGTTGAAAGTTTCTGCTATAATAAAATCGGCGCCACCCTCTACCGCCCACTGGACTTGCTCCTAGGCAAAAAGAAATAAAATATGACCCAGCGCATGGCAAAACTTACAATACATCATGTGAACAAGTCCATGAAATGAACACCCCCTAAATCCTAATTTATCTAGCAAAACCTGGTGTTTACATTATTTTTTATTATTATTTCTGCTCCAAGACAGAGGTCCTGGGTACTCATTAGAACCGACTCAATGATGCGGTTCTGATGAGCACCTACAACATATGTTTTCAGTATAAACAGGAAAAAATCACGGATTTTCATCAGAAAAGTAGACATTTTGGAGATGTGAAAAAAATGCACTATGTCGCACGGATGCGTTATTGTAATGAAGATTTTCGCGGCCAATGAGGACTCAGATCAGTGCGCTTCGGAGCAGTCTCATCAGAGTCATGGCTGATCGTATGACCTTTTTATATATAGCTCCTGGGCTATCTAAAGAGGGACAAGGTCTCCGTCCATTTGGCTTTGAGAAATAAACCCCACTCTTAATAGGGAACGGCCATGGGAATGGAATTATATGTGCATATATTTGTTCTATGGTAAGTTGTAGGTACTCGTTAGATTCAAGACGGCTCTAACCAACAACTTTGGGATTACAAATAACATAATATCACGAATTTAAAATGTCAGTTTTGGAGATTCTCTCTCTCTCTCTCTCTCTCTCTCTCTCTCTCTCTCTCTCTCTCTCTCTCTCTCTCTCTCTCTCTCTCTCTCTCTCTCTCTCTCTCTCTCTCTCTCTCTCTCTCTCTCTCTCTCTCTCTCTCTCTCTCTCTCTCTCTCTCTCTCTCTAACATACATGTTCCACCCTTACTGGACAACCCTCTTCTTCAGCGTTTCGAATCTTTATCTTTTGTTATCTGGACCTACTTACTGAACTGTAGATATAACTGTGTCAGTAACCTTGGGTCGTTTGCTGATGAAGCGACTTCCATAAAAAATCCTAAAAATACGGAAACCTTGAGGACTTGCTGTAATTGCACGACCCGCAGAAAAAGCGACCGACTGAAGTCGGTTGGTTTTCTAAGAGTGCCCTAAAATCACCATGCCATTCTGTCAGTCTGTCAGTCTGTCTGTCCGTCCGTAACCCGTTTGTGAAAATTGGTGATAGTGACTTAACCGCTTGGAATATTTAAACAATTTTTGGCATACTAATAGATATCAATGAGATCTAACCAATGAACTTGCGAAATATTACATTCCATTTAGTATAGCCTCGCCGAGGCGAAAAATATGAAAATTTTCGAACTGCTTCTCCTATGAAACCGTTTAGCCGATTGAAGTCAAATTTCATATGGAGCCTCTATGGGATGGGGGAAACCAAAATTTGCTCATGGGGTCCAGGTCACATGACCAAAATGGCCGCCAAGCCATATATGGTCTGTCTGTCTGTCCGTCCGTAACCCGTTTGTGAAAATTGGTGATAGTGACTTAACCGATTGGAATATTTAAATAATTTTTGGCATACTGATAGATATCAATGAGATCTAACCAATGAACTTGCGAAATATTACATTCCATTTAGTATAGCCTCGCCGAGGCGAAAATTAGAAAATTTTCGAACTGCTTCTTCTCGGAAACCGTTGGGCCGATTGAAGTCAAATTTCAAATGGAGCCTCTATAGGATGGGGGAAACCAAAATTTGCTCATGGGGTCCAGGTCACATGACCAAAATGGCCGCCAAGCCATATATGGTAAAAACCCTTCAAAAATAGTCTTCTCCAGAACCACTGGGCAGATTTCCATGAAACTTGACAAATAGCATCTGGGACGTAGGCCCATCATAAATTGCTAAAATGGTGATCCTGGGTTGACCTTGACCTTCTTTGTACCTAGGTCAAACTTTGACACATATTCTTTTGTATTGGAAAAGTGAGAATGCATTTTATCCTGCAAACGATTCAGAATACAGTACTAAAGTATAAGATATATTTTTGCTCCTTACGATAAGGCGCATTTATTGGGGGAACCGTTTTAGGTCCAGGTCACATGACCAAAATGGCCGCCATACCCATATATGGTAACACTCATAAAGCTAAAAGCATCCGGCGGGTCGTGCACTTCAGCTGAAGCACTGGTTCTCCTAAAAGTTTAACAAATTTGTTTCATGATCCAGCACGGAGTCAAAAGTGTACAGACGGAATAGCAAACAGTGCGGACCCTGATCAGACAAGGAGCAGTACTAGTCTGATCTGGGTCTGCACTGTTTGCTTAGGACTGCCTGTCCCAACACTAAGGATCATTACTGCTGACCTTGCAGCTGGTAACGGTATAGTGGAATATTGTAATTTCTTCTTTCTTCTGTCTCTCTCTGTCTCTCTCTCTCTCTCTCTCTCTCTCTCTCTCTCTCTCTCTCTCTCTCTCTCTCTCTCTCTGTCACTTTTCGCCGTTTCTCTTTTTGTGCTTTGATCAAGTGTCTGCGTTTGCACTCTTTGCCAACGACGATTTGTAAAATGGGATATGCTGTTATATTAAGGGGAATGGGAACACCTGGCAGATTTCTCTGCCATTTTTCAAAGGGAGACACCTTTCGGGACTTCCTGATCGCTTTTCTATAAGCGGTCTACTCTTTCTTTAAGAGTTGACCCCTATTGACATGGGAGACAAAACTATTTTTGCAGGAGTTGCCTCCCCTGAAGGCGGTGCCATTCAATACATACTGTTTACAGATAACGAATAACTGGAAACTGGAAAGTTTACGTTGTAGTATGTTCCAGTCTATCATCTTATCAAAAAAAATAAATGAATAAATAAATAAAATAAAATAAAATAAAATAAAATAAAAAAAAAAAAAAAAAAAACTTAACCCAAAACCTGAAGCGGTACTACAGAAAATTCTGGCAATAATTATTATTCAAAATATTGCTGGAAGGTCGAGAACCTTTTCTCCCGGTATTATAGATTTCTTTTGGCTCGAAATATGTAAAATAATCTTGAAAAGGTCGTAAACCAAAAATATTTATATATTGCTGCTTATCAAATTTGATAAATTACGAGCGGCACTAGTCCATTGACACGAATACTAGATAAAGTAAAATTAGTTCACTATTTTCTGTTGTATTAGTATAGGCTACACGATTACTGAAATCCTTAAAAGAAAAGAAGGGTCAGAGTATTGTTAACTGACAATTAAATTATCGACTTAAAACATATGCCGGAAACTAGAGGAATACTAGAAAATAAACATTAAAGTAATGCATACTTTAAACATATCTGTTGCAGCTGTATGTGAGTTCTCGTCAGAAGCACTGTAGATGCCGCTGTAGCCCAAATTTCCCGCCATCAGCGTTCCAGTCTCGTCTGCTATAGTACGTGCCATGCGCAGCGCGTTTCTGTTAAGGCGTTCCATGTCATCCTCTCGACCAATCGATTTCAGTTTATCCTTGTTACCATAATACTGTAATAGATAAATAAATAAATGCATGTAAATAAATAAAATACCGGCCATATTAGATGACGCCTGTCCGCACCCCAAAAGCTACGCACTCGAGAAAGCACCTGTCAGCACGAAAACACGCCTACCTTATCTAGTAAAATTGCAGGTTACAGAGGTATACATTATTTTTCTTATTTCTGCTCAAAATCATGGATTGTGGGTACTCGTTAGAACCGCCTCGGCGCTCTGTTTGTTGAGCAGGAGTATGAAAAACATCATAATTTTTACATCAGAATTTTCATTATTAGGTGGTAAAATGTTCAATATATTTGAATAGGTGTGTTTCCGCAATAGGTTTCAACTACTTGAGTTTCTCTGAAAATCAAAGTACTGACAGCATTGGTGGGTCGATTGTCATTGAGCGTAGGCTGAAAAATGGCCCGACCTGGATTTGCACTGTTTCATTTAACCCTTAAGTTCCTGTGCGTTGCATAGCAAGCAGTGCAGACCCTGCTCAGACGCCTAATTTTGTGACGTCTGATGTGGGTCTATTTTTGTCATTATCCTATATAAGGAATACAAGGAATAAGATAAAAAAAAACATTTCCCGCTTTCCTTTCGTTGGGCTCTCTAAAAACAGCTCACAAAATCTTCAAATTGCGCGTGATTTAATTTTATTTTAACTGAAACTATAATATTTGTTATAACAGGGTCTCCCTAAAGAAGACAAACGAGCTAAGAAGACTTTTTCTTGCACACCAGACAAGGAAATCCGTGATTTTACCCTGGGATAGAAATTTATGTTCTGACCCTGGTGTTCCGACCCAGGCAACTAACATAAATGCGCTTCAATTCTATTCAACTGCCGGAACTACTTCCGAACTACTTTTATTTTGTAAACAATATACATGTGCGAGCTGTCAAAACTAACCGGAGGTGTTGTGCAAGAAAAAGAATCCAATATGGGGTTCTGTTGTAGATGGGCGTTTCCAACCCTCGGAATGACCGTACTGAGCGGAACCTCGGCGTAGCCTCGGTTCCGCTCAGCACGGTCATCCCTCGGGTTGGAAACGCTCATCTACAACAGGACCTCATATCAGATTCTTATAAGGAAATCCGTGATTTTACCCTGGGATAGAAATTTATGTTCTGACACTGGTGTTCTGACCCATATGGAAGCCCTGGAGGGACTTCTTACTTCACCACTTCTGACTTCTAACTTCCGACTTCTAACTTCTAACTTCCCACTTCTAACTTCCGACTTCCGACTTCTAACTTTCGACTTCTGACTTCCGACTTCTAACTTTCGACTTCTTACTTCCGACTTCTGACTTCCGACTTCGAACTTCCGACTTCTAACTTCCGACTTCTGACTTCGAACTTCCGACTTCTAACTTCACCACTTCTAACTTCTAACTTCATGACTTCTAACTTCTAACTTCATGACTTCTTACTTCTAACTTTATGACTTCTTACTTCTAACTTCATGACTTCTTACTTCTAACTTCTGACTTCTAACTTCCGACTTCTTACTTCCGACTTCTAACTTCCGACTTCTGACTTCTAACTTCGAACTTCCGACTTCGAACTTCCGACTTCGAACTTCCGACTTCTAACTTCACCACTTCTAACTTCATGACTTCTAACTTCATGACTTCTTACTTCTAACTTCTAACTTCATGACTTCTTACTTCTAACTTCATGACTTCTTACTTCTAACTTCCGACTTCTAACTTCCGACTTTCTGATTACTACTTCAAACTTGAAGTTAGAAGTAAGAAGTAAGAAGTTAGAAGTAAGAAGTCATGAAGTTAGAAGTTAGAAGTAAGAAGTCATGAAGTTAGAAGTCATGAAGTTAGAAGTTTGAAGTGGGAAGTCAGAAGTCGGAAGTTAGAAGTCGGAAGTTAGAAGTAAGAAGTCGGAAGTCAGAAGTAAGAAGTCCTTAAGTTAGAAGTCATGAAGTTAGAAGTTAAAAGTAAGAAGTCATAAAGTTAGAAGATAGAAGTCATGAAGTTAGAAGTCAGAAGTGGTGAAGTTAGAAGTCCCTCCAGGGCTTCCATAGTATGACCCAAAATCGAATATAATCGCGTGTTTGATAAATGCACTGGTTGATTACGACCTCGTATGCGGCGTCGTTAAGGTTGACAACACAGCAACGTCACTAAACTTTTCTGCAGTGTCAACACAATATGGCGGACGTTGGTAAACGAAGTGACTGCAGCATTAAAAATCCGCTTTAAGAAATGGAAGGTATGCAAGAAAAAGAATCCAATATGGGTGTGAGGGGTGGATAGAAAAATCCGTCCCTCGGTTCACTGTCCGGCATCACTCGGCAAGCCTCGTGATGCCGGACAGTGTCCCTCGGGAAGAATTTTTCCATCCACCCCTCATACCCATATAGGATTCTTATAATCTTCACGTTAACTAAGTCTGTGTAATGAATGTCCATGTAAACCCCACCTAGTGAAAAGTTGTACGTTACATTCTTTATTTTTGCTCAGAAATATACTTCATGGTTACTCGTAAGAGTCGCGAAAAAGAAGAAGAAGAAGAAGATTAAGAAGAAGAAGGAAGAAGAAGAAGTAGTGCTGTTGCGCTACACATTTATACTCACCGTAAATGCCTCCACAACATCGCTCCCTGCATGCACAAATTCTCGATGTAAATGTTCC